>CM076578.1:1927850880-1928231024 GCA_034641835.2 Pinus albicaulis | reverse complement strand
AAGGAGCATTTCCGCTTTGCCGGAAATTTTCCGGAATAAAAAAATATTTTTTTTCACTTCGGAAATTTTTGGACTCCGGACTCCGGACTCCGGACTCCGGAAATTTTGCCGGAAATTTTGCCGGAAATTTTGCCGGAAATTTTGCCGGAAATTTTGCCGGAAATTTTGCCGGAAATTTTGCCGGAAATTTTGCCGGAAATTTTGCCGGAAATTTTGCCGGCAAATTTTGCCGGCAAATTTTTTTTTTTTTTTTTTTTTTTTTTTTTTTTTTTTTTTTTTTTTTTTTTTTTTTTTTTTTTTTTTTTGATTTAATTGTTCAGCATACTACCTATCTAAGGAAGTTTACCTTTGACATATTCGCCAGTCCTTTCCTTTCTTGATAAAGTAAATTGCTTCATACTCATGTGTACACCATTTATGAGGTTTCCGTCAAAACATCATACATCGTAACTATTTACCACAATACATCTATTCTCAACACCAAACCTGGTGACGATATGAAAGAAATCGTCAAAAAAGTCATATTTTCCATTGGGATTTATGCGACGAAAATACAAAGAGAGATTTTTAAATTTTTGTGAGATCACATCATTACAAATCTTAAGGTGTTTTCTAAATTGTACAAACATATTGGTAATATTTATTGTAACTTTCTTTTCGTTGAATATTTATAACAATCTAGTGATTAGGGATCAAGTAAATCACATACTAATTTGATAAAAAAGTTTACGCAGTAGTGATTAGAGATAAGGTATCCACTATTTAAATAAAATTATTTACATGGTTTGCCACAAATCACCATAGCTAAGAATATTGTGGATATACAGGATTGGCAACATTTTTGATCATGGTTGATGTTGATATAATATCCTATCTATTTCTGCTTGTTGGAAAGGCATCTTCAAAATGGTTTATTCAGCAGTGTAGCGAATGCTTCGCATTCTAAGGAAAAGATGGTACAGAAAGCATTTACATGTTGCTAATCCATTCTAATTATAAAATAATAAATTTTTAGATCAATTTGGCTATGAAAATCTTAGCTAATTGTTATCTTTGGAGAGATAGGTTCTCGAGATCAAATAGCCAAATCAGCATAGATTGTCTTCTCGCTATATAGAAGGGGAACCATCTAATGCTGTATATGGTTTCACCATTTTCTAATAATGCACTAAATTTAAAGACTATTTTCATAATTCAAGAATGAGAAAGAAGAGAAATAGAGATCAATACCGTTAGAAGTGATTCTAAATATTGAATGATAACTATGTCCACATTCATTGAATAATTGTGTATAATATATAGTTAGACAATTTCTATCTATATATCTTCATATATGTATTGATGTACACCATTTTCATATGGACTGAAAGTTCTGACATTCATTTTTCAAGGAGTGGTTGCTTTTGTAAAACGAAAGATTAGAGACTTTGAGGATGTATAATAGCCTAATATAAAACATTGGTTTAAGATAAATTCTTCAAAGCATGAGACTTTAACTAAGGATTGATGATTTGGTTTAGCTGACATAATATACCATGTAAGAAGAAGAGATCAAAGATGACTAAAAATATGTTAGACTACAAAGATCATCCCTATGAATCAGAAGAGTAGTGTGGTGCTGGGAGCTCTTCTGACTTAGCAGGAACATTGAGGATTTTGAAGGAGGAAATAAGGATTTGCAAAGCAGATAATGACAAAATCATGCAGCCATAGGAGAAATTAGCAGAAGTCAATGCAGTAATTATTTAGAGTGTGTCAAAATTGTAGAGACAGGGACCACTTCAGATCAAATATGGATAGGAGGATATGAATATATGGCTTGTGGAAGTAGACCCCATAGTTTGCACATGTCAGATAGAGATGACACGATTAGGGATGTTAGGTTCTTGGATACTCCAGAAAGCAGGGGTGATGGACACATGTACTATTCTCATTCTAGTTTTGATAGGTATCATGGTTATCATCGCTATCATCCTTAAAGGAGGAGTGATAGGGGATATTTTTTGGATGAGTTCAAGAAATAAAAGCCACCTACATTCTATGGGGAAATGAAGAAAACACAGGATGCAGAAGCATGGTTTATTGGAATGAATAAATTCTTCAGATTTCATGATTACTCAAAGAACATGAAGGCTAGGATATCTACTTTCAATCTTAAAGGTAAAGCAGATATTTGGTGTGAAAATGTAAAGAAACTTAGAGAATTAAAGAAGCATTGAAAATGTAAAGAACATTGTAAGGGAAGTGAAATATTTTGGTGAACAACATTCACACTCAAAGGTAGAATGAACAGTAAGTGGATCGTGTACAATGCTGTTGAGAAGGATGTGATGGCATTCTATTCTACCTATTGGCTTGGATTCTCGATTATGGAAGCTATGAATATTAAACTTAAGGCGTTTGTGAGTGATGGCAAGGACATTTTTATGTACTAATTAGTAGAAGTGACAACCTTTGTGAACAACATTAACATTCAAAGGAAAATTTAAACTCTTAAATAATAAACATTTTCGATGACTTTTTGGTATATGTTACACAAGAATTTGTCACCGTCTCTACTATCTCCCCGTCCCGCACAATGGAGGACCCATTTTGTGACTCGTGAACATTGTCATGCCTTGAAAACATCATCAATGCATTCCTCTAAGCATGAGATTCAATTTCCCTAAAGACATCTCTTTGCAAAAATCATGAAAAACACTTTGCATCAAGCACGTGCATACCAGCACTCGTGCCAATGGGGAAAATCATGCAAAGAGGCCGCGTTTAACCGGCGCCCGTCCTGCAGAGTCGCGCGGCCTCCAATTTAAGGAGTGTTTTTTAAATAAAGATGGTGGAAGTTGTGTTTCAACAAACTCAGAAACCATTGCCTATCTTGAGTTGGGAGGTTTGGCTGCGGGAGTTCCATGGAAGGGAAGTGGTTTTCCACCTCCCATGGAACCTTCCTTGTTGATAGGGCCAATCCCACAATAATAGGGATCCCAACTCCATCCTTCCCCATCTATAAAAGCCTGCTCAATTCCATGGCAAGCTAGTCTTGAAGTGCCTAAGCTTTGAATCTCCAAATTCCCAAGAGCCTTTGTGCTGTAAGAGCCCTTTTTCTTCCCTTAAGGCCGACTCAAGTAAGGAGACTATTGTCGAGAGACTCTAGAGAGGTTTTCCCTTTCCCTGGCGAGCTTTGCGAGATGTGAACGACTGGAGACCCATCCGAAGGAGAACACGACGTCAGAACATTGGTTGTAATCTTTCTTCGATTGTTATTTAATGAATGATTACGATTATGGTTCCACTCTGTTTTCAATCATGTTAATATGAGTAATATCCTTTCTGACTGATATTTAGTTGCGTATGCCGGATTTTATGCTTGTATCTGTTTGTTTCTTGCATGTGCAGGTGTCCATCCGCGGAGATCGTGGAGGATCGTGATCTGCCGAGGCTGAGGAACGGGAACGCTCTCTTCTTCATATCGTAGCATTGGATTCCAGGTAGGCCTCCATCTTTGGTCTTTTCATTCGTAACTAGGAACTTGCGTTGTAACATTTCGTGATTGTTGCTAGACCCCTGCTGGGCTAGTAGGGATCACCTCTGTCCGCAGAGGGGATTTACCTCCTCAACAATTTGGCGACTCCACTGGGGATCGTCTAGATTTCACTGTCTCGTTTGGATTGTCTCGTTTTGATTGTTTTATGATTTTCCTTGCTTGGTTAGCCTTCTGGGTTGGGTTCTTTTGCTGTTTTTTGCTTCTTGGTTTGCTTAGTTTACATTGATCTGCTTCTGGAGTAGTTCTTTTTTAATTTTGGCTGAGAAACTCGACTGGCGCGCTTTTTAGCCCGATAGTCGCGCCAATTGGCGCATGTTGCTTTTGTTTAGCCCGCGCCAATTGCTTTCTGGCGCCAGTTGCAGCCTTACAGTCGCGCCACTCCTATAGGGTTTTTGAGTTTGCTTAGTTTTGAGCTCTCTGGATCTGGTCAGTGCTTTTCTTCTTGATTTTCCGACTACCTGAGTGTGTTGGAGTCCTGTTTGACTGGGAATTTGCCTATATCCTTTGGTTGTTTGCTTTTATCTATCGATTTCACGTTTTAAGCCCTAGGGCATCTAGTGGCTTAGTGTATCGAGCCCTCCTTGGGAGTTTTGGTGTTTCGTTTGTCCGGTCGACTTTCTGATTGCTCCTCCGCATCCTCTTAGTAGTTGTTCACTGTTTTGTTGCGATTTTTGGGTGATTGCTCGTTTTTTCATTCAAATTTCGTTTGGTCTTGCTTTGGGCCTAGATCACACGGTCCATTGGAGCCTTTGAGTCTTTTGCTTGGTTTTGAGAGACTTTGGTCGATTTGGGATCTGATTGCTTGTGTCATTGAGTGAAATTTGTTTGTTTTGCTCTCTCAATATCGTTTCTCAAGTTGTTCCATTTGTTTTCAGTTTGTTTAGTGCATTTAGCTATCAAACGTTGAAAATTACAAAAAAAATCTCTTTTGCTTTTGGTTAATTAGTGCAAATTGTAATCTTTTCGATTTTGCTAGTGATTAGTGATTTGAATGAAAAGTTTCCAATTTCATTAGTTGCATTAGAGATCTCATTGTTTGTCTTCCGATCATTTCGTTTGTGTAAAAGCTCTCAACTCTTCTGTAACTAGTTTTCATCGAACGAAATGTTGGACTGTGGCATGTAGCTTTGCATTTAAGAGTCTTTTAAGACATTACATACGATAGGGCCTGAAAATTGAAACCTAATTGAAGATCAACTATAAAATTTATTCAATTAACCTAAGGCAGCATTGAAATCTAACGAAACATATTTAGTGGTCTAGGCTAGAGACGTGTTCCGGCGTCTTTAAACCTAGCAGCTGTCGCTCGCCTTTTGGCTTTAGACAGCGCTAGTACGGACTTGTGCTCCCCGTACCGTCGCGTATATAAAGGGAGACCCCTCTAGGTTTTCAATCCTTTATCCACAGGAAGCCAAGTCTGCCGCCCTATACCCGTGATACACCGAACACAGCATTCGGGGAGACTACCTGCACGTACGGAAAGTCCTTGGTCGATTTCTATTTCATTTTTGAAACCAAGGTGTATATTGCAGTTCACGGATATTTGGTACACCCTTTGTGCCTAGTTTTTTCCTGAGCAGTCATTTGGTCTTTTCTGACTCCCTAAACTTGAAAAGACCGTCAAGCGCTTGTCCTTTCACGCTTGTGTCAACTCTGAAAGAGATAGAGTCATCTTTTATCGTTTCTCGACTCTTAAAACATGAAACGGTAGAATTTCTTACTTTCCAATGTGGTAAAATTAATCGCCCACGATTACACGCCCGTTTAGATATTGCTTGTTGGCCGTTTGATCGTGTGTCTTAAACTCTTTTTTCGGCCCGTGTGTGGTTTTGAGTTTGATGGCAACTTTTTCAGAGTTCACCAACCAAGGAATCCCCTCAGAAGGGAATCCTAGTCATTTTCCTCCTTTTGGAAATGTTGGTGCTCCTTACATGGCGACGTTGTCCCTTCCTGGGTTAACTGTTGGGTTGCCTGTTTGGTTGTTCTCAACCTCTGTTGTCCCGAATGTCTCCACTACTGTTCAATCAGTCTCTCCACCCGAACAACATCATGTTGATTCCAAGGCGGACCTCTCCCCTTCTTCGCCCGTTTCTGCGTCCTCCTCTTCTACTTCGCCTGGTGAAAGTCTGGATTCAAGTAACCAGGTGGCTAAGAAGAAGAAGAAGAAGACAAAGAAGAAGAAGTCTGATCAGCGAGAGGTTAAATGTACAGCTACTGTCCCTAAGGAATCTCCTCTCGATAGTCCTTCCAACCCTCCTCGGAAAGTCAAGTTCCCGTGCATGTTGTGCATGGGAGACCATCTTCTTCGAGACTGCCCTGGCATTCCCAAGGTGCTCGAAGTATGGTCCAACGACTGCCCACCGTTGCCTTTGGCTTCCGGGAGTCAAGTTGGGGGCACGTCTTCAGCTGCTGTTGATAAGAACTCTAAGAAGCAGGGTAAGATCATCAATCCCTGTAAGTTGTGTGAAGGGCACCATGCCATTCACCTTTGTCCTTATATGGATGAAGCCAAACGAGTTTTGGACAACCCGACCGGTTCTACACCACGCCTTCCACCTGGTTATAATCGGCTTTCTTTGAGTCCTCCGCCAGCTGATCCTACGATTGGTCAAGAGTCATCCTTGGTCGATCCCACTCCCCCAGAAATTCAAATTCACGAATCCGTCCCTAACCAACCATTGGTCGTAGGATCAGTTGAACTGGCCCCGTCCACGGTGCACCAGGTCTTTTCTGTCGAGAGTGGATCTCACACCCCCCATGTCCTTCTGATTTCTTCAGATTCTTCAGACTTGGAGAAAGATTCTCCTGTCCCTGTGCTTCAAGAAGCTGCTCCTCCGCCTCCCATGATGGAGGCTCCGGAGGATATCCCTCCCGCCTTCAAGATGGAGGTTATGGAGGATGCTCCTTCTTCCATAACACCAGGGGAAGACCTTCGCATTTTGATGGTAGCCCCTCCGAGTAGTTTGGTCACTTCCTTTGATTGGAACCGATTTGCAGGATTTCGCCTTCCGTCTTATGTGCCTTTCGAGATCACAGTGCAGGCTCTTGGTCTGGTTGTACCCAGCACCATTATAGACGAAGGTGCCTCTGTTAGTATTCTGTCATCAAATACCTGGCAAGCTTTCGGTTCGCCGCCGCTTGCGCCCGTTACGCAGAATCTGTTGACATTCAATAGAAGAACGAGTCAACCATTGGGGATCCTTCCAAGGTTACCTGTTACTTTGGGAGGTAAAACCGTCCATATGGACGTGATGGTCGTTCCAGGCCCCTTGGATTTCAATCTGCTTTTGGGGCGCGATTACACCTATGCCATGGGAGCGCTTGTCTCCTCCCTCTTTCACGTGATGTGCTTTCCACATGAAGGACAGATCGTGACCATTGATCAACTTTCGTTCTTTGGTCCTAATGTGGCATCTGGCCCGCCATCACCCCCTCCCGGTTTCTATCCACCCATTGTATCTGCCTCACCGCAGGTCAACTATGTGGCCACCTACCCCGTGCCTGTGCTCAGTGAAGACGCTGTCGTGCATAGTGTACTGGGGGCATTGGGTCCTGACTTCCAGGATGTTTTCCTTCCATCGGGAGTGGAACTCTTGGAAGCGACGCCTTCTTGTCCATTTTGATGTAAGTCGGTTAGAGCACGGTTTCCTCCCTGTGTCAAGCTCTTTAAAAAATGAAACCAGGTTCTCGGAGCATAGTTCCTCCACTTGTGTCGAGCTCCTAAAAACAATGAAACAAGCTGTTTGAGGATAGTTATTTTAAGTGTGTCAACCTCGTTAAAATAATGAAACACGAGCATGTTCAATTTGAATTTTTGTTTTGAACCTTCACTCCATTTTCAATGGACTGAAGCTTGGGGGGCATGCACCTCGAATTGAGACACCATGCTGGGGGGCATGCCCGTCCTCCTTATTTCAAGCATAGTTTGTGTTTTAAGCTTGCATAAAAATAAAACTCATTTTCAAAGCATAGTTTGCATATGTGTGTGTTCATGTGTGCTTTTAAGCTTGTGTAAAAATGAAATGTGTGATTAGATACATTGTGTGAATACATTTCGCATTGGGTCGTTTGTTATGTAACTGATACATTAGATTACATTTGTATTAGACATTCGCATGACATATAAAAACATCATCACATGTAAAAGATCCATCCAAAATAGTCATATGTATATATATATGCGTCGAAATGTTTGCACAATGTGCATCATGAAATTAAAAATATATATAATCGTCTTAAGTACATCTGGAGACGATATGTCTCTCAAAAAATAAGTGTGGTATAATCCCTAAGAGCTAATCCGCATGGTGCTCATGATAGCATGTAACTGCACGCACTAAGCGTCTCAGGATTTGGTGGATCCGACTTGGAACTCCCACCGTATGACACTGGTACGCCATCGGTACGTCCTCCAGCCGAGCATAGTCCAGGATACCTCGGGCATTGCCCTCGAGATTCTGGATCAACTCCTCTCCTCCGGTGCCCTCTCCCTGAGGATCAAGGGCGAGCTGAGTCCTCCGTGAGATTGGAGACATCCCAGCTGGTCTCACAGGTCCCACATCTGCATACATATATATAATGTGTTAGGACGAATGTGTATCAACAAAAAAAAACATAAAACATAAAAATAAAAAAACATGAGGTCTTACCCAACTCCTCGTCCCAGTCATCTCCTTCTGGCAATGGGAGATCTGGGTCTCCGGTGAAGTCAATTCCTGCATATGGCCAGTCCTCCACTACAATCAACTGGCACCGTAACCACCTAAAGAACTCCGGCCTCCAGGACATCTGTTGGCCGCCTCCAGCTCTGGGCATTAGTGCTGCCCAGCGAGCCATTCTTGGCTCTCATGGTATCGGATCTGCTACTGAGGCCCCTTGGCCCTGGAAGATTGGTAAGCATTCCAGAATGAATGATACCAGGATGGAACCATAGCCAAACTGTTTCAGTTTAGCTTGTTTGCATTTTGTGAGCTGCCTTTTCATATTTATCGTTACTGCTGTTGCCCAGTCGAACAGTAAGGGACTCATGCATTCTGAGGCCAGCAGGAGTTGGGCCTTTGTGGCCTCGTGCGGTGCCTGCGACCCTGCAGCCCGCGTGATGGTATGTAGGAAAACTCTCAATGCCAGATCAGGGATAGTGTGGATATCCACCTTCTTGCTTCCCGATCCCATTTGTGCTCCTCGGCACACTCGTGCCATCACTTCTTCCATCTTCTCCCCAGATGGTCTGCTTCCAGTCAAGACAGGGATCGGACCTCTGCGGGACAATCCGGTGATAAAATAAACATTAGAAACCTCCAGCTCTAATACTTGATCTCGTAACCTGAACACCTGTTCATGTTCATCCCAGATACTGATCAAATACTGGAGGAGCTCGGGCTGAGCTCGTAGACAGGGTGTAAGGAAGAACTTCTTCAGCCCACAGTTTCTGAGGGCATTCATGCAAGCCTCACTTTGGATGGCCTGTTCATCCTCTTCTCCATGCTCTCGTTCTTTCCATTCAATCGCCATTTTTCTTGATTACCTGCATTCATATGGTCATAAACCCTTAGTTAGATCTCTGATAAGCCTCAAATTCCATGCAATTTGGTCTAAATGTCGATTTTGTAGGCCGATTTTTAGGTTCGGCCGCTGGCGCGGCTGTTTTGTGAACAGTCGCGCCACGTGGCGCGAGCCCTTTGTATAAAAGAGCCCATTGGCGCGGGTCCGTGCCCGATACCCGCGCCAATGAGCGCGGCCCTAAAATTTCAAAAGTGGCCACAGAGAACTGATTTACAAGGGAAAACTATTAAAAAATGGATGAAAATGTAGAGCAGGAAAGCGCCTCTTACCTGTAGCAGACGAGAAACTGAATGGTCAACCGGATCTGTCGCAATCGCCGTCAGAAGTTTCTGCTCCAAATGGATCACTGTTGCTTTTTACCAAGGTAAATAGTAAATGTAATTTTATTTTACCAATTTGGCATATTTATAACTTTTTGACATAAAATGAGTTGTAAAAAGTCATTTTTATCAAATATTTTAATGTGTTATGTCGAAAATGGGTTTTACGCTTGCTTGGTATGTGCAGCAGCAGGTTTTTACGACTTTAACGATGGAAACGAGTTGTATTTTATACTTTTTCGGACTCGGTAAATACACGAAAAAGTCACTTTGGAGTCATCTTTCAGCTCTTTTCTGACTCTCTAAACATGAAAATATTGTCGAGGCCCTTGTCATTTCGATCTCGTTAAAATGGACACGAATCGACATCTACCCAGTATACGTTTACCCCTTTTTCGGGCTGGGATAGATTGATTACGAAAAAGGAATACCCTAGCCTATCGCGACTAGGAGGTTTTCTCGTATATTGTTTTCTACCTTTTCGGATCTGAGGAACTATTTACGAAAAGGGACCTGTGGAGTTTACTTTTCTGCTGTCTTTTCAAACTCTCTAAACATGAAAAGACGTCGAGTTCTCCCTTTGTCAGACTCGTTAAAACCTGATGACATCGGATCCAGTCGAAATGACGTTCTCCGAGTTCCTCCTTCCTAGGACTCGTTAAATGCACTAGGATGGATTCGCCCGAAGGGCGGACTTATATTACAAGCATATGTTATCCCCTTCAAGCTTTTTATCAAAAATAATTGGGGTACTCGCCAGAAATGGTGGGGGGAAAATGGAACCATCGTCGTTGTCATCGGCAGTATGTCACTCTTGAACATGGCACTTGTCTGCATTCGTGTCGGGTTGGGGACATCTCATCTTGTTTCTTCACTTTGCCTCCGTGGGTTTGGATAATCCCTTTGACCTCTCCTTTGCTCATTGCCTCGTCACCATGACCTCTGATCTGTTGATGTCAAATACTGCCAAGTCCACTGTCGTGCCGTTTATATGTTCAAGAGAAGTTGGCCTCTGCAAATATCAACCTTCCTCTGATTCTCATACGATCCTGATTCACAACAAAAACATCATGTTCCTCTATCTCGTGTCGATGATGTGGGAAACATTATGGCCCACCTTCGATCAAGGTCACTTCCTGTCGACTTCAGCTCATTATCCAGGAAGTTGATCTAGAGACTCCTTCATGGTACCTTGGAGCCTGCATGCCTCAATGGCAGGTTCGTCGCATTCGACGTGAGGTTTTCATCATTGGCCTCCGATCGAGTGATTCTGCGGGTGTTCGATGTCAACTCATTTATTCACACGCCGTGGATTGTACCTGTAGTACCTTGAGGACCATTGTCATTATTGGTGGTTTCTCTCGCGTCTGTTAACAGCTTTCATCATTGGCTGGTAATCAGACGATGTTCTTGCATGTTCGACTTCAGCTCACATATTCACATGCTTGAACTTGTACTTTTTTTGGGTCGAGATGGAGCGCAAGACCCTGGATTGTGTCTGTTGTAATCTAGGCTACGATTGTGGATTATTATCATTATGTACATGACTCACTGATTGGATGGCTGCGACCATACCTGAGTCTATTTGTTTGATCTTAGTTGGATGGCTGCGCCCATACCCTGGATCCAGATTATAGCATACTCTGTTTCGGATGGCTGCGTCCATACCACTTATATATCATGTACTTGAGATATCAGTTGTATCTTTCTGCGCAGGTTTTCCGACGGCGAGCCTTCAGTTGAACATGTTCTCGTAAAGCATTTCACCCCTCTCTCTCTCGGGCCTCATACTTTAGGGGGCATCTGTTACACAGTAATTTGTCACCGTCCCTACCATTCCCCGTCCCGCACAATGGAGGACCCATTTTGTGACCTGTGGACATTGTCATGCCTTGAAAACATCATCAATGCATTCCTCTAAGCATGAGCTTCATTTGCCCTAAAGACATCTCCTTGCAAAAATCATGAAAAACATCCCTTTTTGCATTGGCGTGCGTACGCTCAAAGACTCTATATTATGGGGTAAAATCGCAAAGAATCGACACACAGGCGCTCTCCGTCCCGTAGGCGTAGTCGTGCCAGCCAATTTAAGGAGTGTTTTTTAAATAAAGATGGTGGAAGTTGTGTTTCAACAAACTCAGAAACCATTGCCTATCTTGAGTTGGGAGGTTTGGCTGCGGGAGTTCCATGGAAGGGAAGTGGTTTTCCACCTCCCATGGAACCTTCCTTGTTGATAGGGCCAATCCCACAATAATAGGGATCCCAACTCCATCCTTCCCCATCTATAAAAGCCTGCTCAATTCCATGGCAAGCTAGTCTTGAAGTGCCTAAGCTTTGAATCTCCAAATTCCCAAGAGCCTTTGTGCTGTAAGAGCCCTTTTTCTTCCCTTAAGGCCGACTCAAGTAAGGAGACTATTGTCGAGAGACTCTAGAGAGGTTTTCCCTTTCCCTGGCGAGCTTTGCGAGATGTGAACGACTGGAGACCCATCCGAAGGAGAACACGACGTCAGAACATTGGTTGTAATCTTTCTTCGATTGTTATTTAATGAATGATTACGATTATGGTTCCACTCTGTTTTCAATCATGTTAATATGAGTAATATCCTTTCTGACTGATATTTAGTTGCGTATGCCGGATTTTATGCTTGTATCTGTTTGTTTCTTGCATGTGCAGGTGTCCATCCGCGGAGATCGTGGAGGATCGTGATCTGCCGAGGCTGAGGAACGGGAACGCTTTCTTCTTCAGATCGTAGCATTGGATTCCAGGTAGGCCTCCATCTTCGGTATTTTCATTAGTAACTAGGAACTTGCGCTACAACATTTCGTGATTGTTGCTAGACTGCTAGGCCAGTAGGATCGCTCTCGTCCGCGTAGGATTTACCTCCTCAATAGTATAAAAAAATTTGGCATATTTGAATGAGTGGTGTTTCTTGGGTTAGCACCATGTTTTCCTTCTTTTCCATCGTACATTTGGGTTTGTGCATGTAAAGTCTCTTTCCACATTCATAGGGAAGAGTAGTAGTAGGTATGTTGATGTTCTCATTCGGCATATAGAAGAGCTTTGTGTGCCTTCCAAATGAACTACCTTTATTAGAGGCATTGTATATGTCTTGATATGGAAGTTATCTACTATTTAATTGTTCAGCATACCACTCATCTAAAGCAAGCCTACCTTGACATATTTGGCCATTCCTCCTTTTGGATGCAAGCAAATTTGCTTCACACTCATGCAAAGAACTATTTACGAGGTTTCCTGCTCAAAACAATCATATATTAGAACTATTTACTCACAATACATCTATTCCCAACACTGAACTGTGATATGATATGAAAGCAATCAACAAATTTGTATTTCCATTGGGATTTAAGGGATGAAAATACAAAGAGAGATTTTTAAATGCCCGTGAGACTACATCGTCATAAATCTTAAGGTAAGCCGAAAATTGGTACAAAACATAAAGGAAATATTTATTGTAACTCTTCTTTTGGTTGAATCTTTATAACAATCTAGTGATTAGGGATCAATTAAATCATATACTAATCTGGAAAAAAAAATTTTACAGTGTAATGATTAGGGATAAGGTAATTCATGCACTAATTAAATAAAAATATTTTACATGGTTTGCCACAAAATCACCATAGCTAAGAATATTGTGTGGATATACAGGATTGCAGATTTCTTTGAGCATGGGTTGATGTTGATATAATATCCTATCAATTTCCCGCCTTGTTGGAAAGGCATCTTTCCTAAAATGGCTGATCCAACAGGCAGGAAGGAATGTCGGGCATTCTAAGGAAAATATGGTGCATATAAAAAATTCACAAGGCTACTACTAATCCATTCCAATTGTGAAAACTAATAACTTTTTAGATCAAAGTTGGCTATGTAGATCTTAGCAAAAATGGCTATATTTAGGAGAGACGGGTTCCCTTGAGACCAGAGCCAAACCAGGCATGATTGTCTTCCTCGCTTACATATAGAAGGGGGACCATTTGATTGCCATATGGCTCCACGATTTCTAAGAATGCACTAACCAAAGGTTTATTTTCATCAAGCTTCAATTTAGACATTAAAAAGAACAAATCAACATGACAGAAGAATTTAATAAATTAATATAGCTATATCCATCCAACAATCACAATAAACTAAATTTTAATTGAATTTGAACATTTTTTAACCTTGGAAAATACAAGACAAAATTGCAGATCCATTTGATCACCATAAACAGAACAATTCCATAGAAACCAACTTGATTTCGTCTCCAGAGTGGAAATGAGCTGAGACAATATTAAATATTTGACAACAAAAGAAGGAAATATGCAGGTAAATTTGATATCCACAAAAGGAGCAATCTTAGACTTACTGACTTCAATTCCCCTTTTTGCGGTTCCATTGTTGTGCACATTAGGAAAGGTCAAGTAGTATACATGATGTATCCTAAGAAAAGTGGATCCAATCCAAACCAACCACCCTATGAATTTTAAAATCCTAGAGGTAATCCCAACTTTTTATTCTACGTTTCACTTGAAAGCACCTTTTCTTAGTAGTTTGGGATATAGTAATAGTGAAAACAAAATGAAGGTGGGAATACAAGTAGAAGTGGCATATGTTATGTTTGAATTTTAGTTCAAGTGGGGGAGTAGGCCTAATTATTCAAAAATGTCCATAAGGTTTTATCTTGGTGAACAACCCAACCAACGATATGGTTATAGTAGTTCCAAGAAATTTATGAAGGGTGATGGTGATGGAAAACCGCATCGATTCTTATGTGGATTCATTTGGAGGGTGAAAAGGATTGTATTGCTAGTTTCTAAGTTGATAAAGTTCCTAACCACATTGTGGGGGAATATTCTCTCATGGTGCATGAAGTTCATATATATTTATCCCTAGGGTGTAGCTAAGCCCTCGGACGAATTAAAGGTGATATTTATCTAAGTTATAGAGGCTAGACATTGAACAAAAAAAAATCACTAAGTTGAAGGAGATTAAGAAAATGGTTGGAGAAAGTTCTCATGATTATGATGAAAAATTACAAAACTTGATCAACAAACTCTCATATACTCTCCATGAAACTCAACACAATCCTTTCAAAGTTTGTTTCTCTTTAATAGTGTACCATTAATGCAATAGTCGTGGGTGACATAGAGGGATGCCTTATCTTAGGCCATAAGGATAGAATCTTGTAGGGTGAACATCCATTTTACTAAAAAATTTCATGCTTGGTAGGATCTAAGAGAGAATTATGTAAGGAGTTCCTTCTAGGTAAAGGACATTGGTATTACTATTGTTAAAGGGGGTGGCCTACAAGGATTCATTGGTAGCTATTGATGCAAGAGCACAATTTCAACAATTTATTTCAAAATTTGTATTTGTCCTCCCGAAGGACTTAGAGATTTATAGAAGAGGAAGTTGGTTTCCTTATTGCCCTCTAATTTTGTAGAATTTCTAATTTCATATTTAGGATAGGAAATTTTAGTAATTTTAGATATAAGTTAAGATGTTGTTTGATTTTTAAGGCCTACTAACCATTAGGAAAGTTGAGTGTTATGATTAGGATTACTTGTGGCATCCTTTGTATTTTTCAAACTCCAATACACCAAGGAAAATGCGTGGAGGATATTTGGGGGAAATTTGATTGTCCATAGAATGCAGATCGGATTTTGGGACCTTGTAGCTCTTTTCGTTTAACCCTACTAGTTCTTAGAGGTTGTATTTGGAGACGGTAGCAGGAAAAATCATAATATTCCCAAGAATATTAGTGTTGGAGCACCTATGGTTTGGGAGAAAGGATAAGGGGTTCTAGGAGTTAAGGGGTTTGAGGGTTTAGGAGCAAGGGGTTAAGGGTAAAGGGTAAAGGGTTAGGGCTTATGGGGTTTAGGGGTTAGGAGGTCGAGGTATAGGGGGTTTAAGGGTTAGAGGTTAATGGCTTAATGGTTAAGGGAATTAAGGGTTAACGATTAACCATCAAGGGCTTACATGTCAGGGGATTTAGGAGTTAAGTGCCTAAGGGTTATGGTATTTAGGTCTTAGCAGGTTAAGGGGTTAGGGATTAATGAGTTTACGGACTATGGGTTATGGGTTAACGGTCAAGGTTTAAGAGGATATGAGATTAGGGTTTATGGGGTTCAAGGATTCTAAGTTAGGATTTAGGGGTTAAGGGGTTAGTGGCTTTGGGTTTAAGGGATAAAGGGGTTAATTTTTTATGAGTTATGAGTGTAGGGGTTAAGGGCTTGTGGCTTTTGGGTTAAAGGGATAAGGACTTTAGTGGTTATGGGTTAAGTGCGTACGAGTTGTGATAATGTGGCCCCTAATCCCCTTGTCACAACTATTGAGGGTTCCCCTATCAATTTCTCTCATTGCCTTACCTATAGGTCCCCTATCCCCTATGCCATAAGGCCCTAAGGCTCCTTTTCATCCTCTAATGTTAGGATTATAGATCTTAGTAAACCATGCTTGAACCTCTCACTTCTACCCATCGATGCTACCCTTATGTCCCCTTGCCCCATTCAATACACAACTACTCCATTTATAATAGTGTCTTGGAGCTATTAGATGTCATTTCATTAAGCTACAATGATAGGTGAGAGCTATGCATAACTCACTAAAGGTGTATCAAGAGGCTATTAGTCTATTGGCTATAGAATTTGACTCTTTCTATTTGTAACTTAGTGAAATGGAAAATATGTGGAGACAAAATCCATTCTTCTTCTTTCACTGGGCCATGTAAAATAAATGAATAAAATAGTCTCAACCCCTTGGAGAAAGAAAGTTGAGAACAATAATTAGCATGAACAAACAAAGGATCCAATGAGTTAAGCTTAGAGGGGTCTCCCTTTGTAAACAGACATCCATAAGCTTGTCAGAGTTAATATGAATCTTTACTAGAAGTTGAGTAGTCTTCACATCACCAACCACATCCAATAGAAAGGTACCAACCCCTATAATAAAAATGATGTCTCCAAATAAGGTGTAGTTAATACCAATAATATCATCTTATTAATCTATTACAATATGATTTGGAAAGTACGTTTCCATGCATGTGTGAAAGAAAAAATCCATTTGGTTACCAAAAGGAAGTCTTTTTAAAGACCTCAAGAAAGCCCCTTGAAGGAGACAAGAAGGGTTTGAAACCATAGAATACAAGTTGATCTATGAACCCTATTTCTGATGTGTTATGTGCATGTGTTTGTTCAATCTGTTTGACATGTGATAGACAATATATGAAGCCTTTTTTTCCACGTATCATCTTCATTAGATATCATATTGCTAAAAATGAAGTGTTCGGATTAGAGTTAAAATTTCTATTTTAGTTTGTTGTCTTTTTTTGTCTTTTAGAGTACGAATCTTTCTGGTCTACTGTGCTAAGGTAGTTTGGCTTTCAAATATTCAAGGAATATGTGACTTCTCAACATTGTTTGTTGTTATTTATTTGGAAAGTGCTTGTGGTTTGAAGAGGTTGCAAGAGATGGGAATCTCAAATAGTTGTTGATTGGGCTAATGCAAGTTTTATAGGTAGAATGTGTAGCTTCAATCCCTGATGTTGCAAATTTGGCCGCGCATTCAAGAGCTAGAATGGTCATCCTTCACCCACATTTATAATGAGCCCAATAAACTAGAAGATAAGATCTCCGAGGAGGCATTCAAGTATCTAACTGATGAACTATTAGCAAGATCAAGGTTGTGGCACACCCAAAAAAAAGGCAACTCGCAAAATTTAAGCTAACAACAATCGCTACTCCTGAAGCTGACAACTTGTCTCCCTCATGGACCACTGCCTTCTCCTTCATCAGTCAATACTTACTCAACAATTCACTCAAGTGCATCATTTCTATACCCCCAAAAATCTATTTATGTTATTGTGCCCATAATAGTTTTCAAATAATATGATGTTTCATATCGATGAATGTCAAATGCCAATTTACTATTTGAAAACTAAATTTTCATCCCTTGTACCTAATGATCTTTCTTCATTGAATATTTTCTTGAATGGCGGTTTGTTTACTATTTTTTATCATTTAATGATTTCTTATATGTCAAGATTCTTTTCTTACCTTATGGTGTTTCCTTTGCAACATCTAGTGCAATTGCTAGTTTAATTTTTTTCAGATATTTAAGCAAATAAACAATTTTAGTTCATGGAATGTAACTCAATTGACAATCACCTTGTTATGAAGTATTATGTTAAAACATGGGATTCAAAGTTCAAATCCCCTTGAGTGGCCAAACAAATAATAATATTTATTTATTATATTTTTAGAATGTGGTTTAGTGAAAAAAGAAAACTATAACATAAAAGAAATAAATATGACATGATTAAATTTCATGTGGTTTGAATATCTATTTTCAAAAATAAAACAAAAATATAATTATCCACTATCCACTCATGGAATTTCAACCCAAACATAGGAATGCTAATGATTTTGTCTTAATTGCTAACTGCCTCAAATGTATTTAGTCTTACTTGTCATTGTTTTAAGTCACCATTGTCTTAAATATAAAGTTTTTCCTTACATATTTTTGTCTCAAAGTGCTTTTGTCTTAAATATAAAATTTTGTCTGAAATATTTTTGTCTCAAATTGTTGTCTTAAAATATTTTTGTCTCAAACTGCTTTTGTCTTAAATATAAAGCTTTGTCTTAAAATATTTGTCTCAAATTGTTTTTGTCTTAAATATAAAGTTTTGTCTTAAAATATTTTTGTCTTAAATTGATTTTGTCTTAAAATATTTTTGTCTCAAATTGTTTTTGTCTTAAATATAAAATTTTGTCTCAAACTATTTTTGTCTCACATTATTTTTGTCTTAAATTTTATATTTAAAACAATTCAATTGAAATTAAATTTTAATGTAAAATCACTAAAATAAAAAGTGACTTTTTAAGACAAAAGATTTATTTTGTCTTAAAAATGCACCAATGTAGTAGTGTAGCAATGTGGAGCCAGTGTGGTTCCCACCCACTCCCCGAACATGGTATGTAATGACGGCTCAGAACTATGAAAGCAGAAGGGTGGCTAAACATGACTACCCTGTTAATAGCGCTCGTTGTAATTCTGTCTATGTATTAGCTCTCTCACCATTATTCTGTCATATGACCGATTCTCTAGTGAGATTGTGAGTGAATTTCTGTCTCAGTATACTTCTAATAGTTCATCTTTTGTTTATAGAATTTCCAGAAAGGTTTATAGGAACATCTGCCTAACTGGATCGCCCTCTTGTCCTCATTGTTTGTGGGTCTGGGAGCCGAGGAATATGAACTTTCCCCTTCTAGTTCAGGTGTCGTAGTTTCACCCTGCATTTACTTTATTGATATGTGCAGGTATCTGTGCACATACCCTGCTATTACTTTATTGATTTCCGGGAAGTAACGACTGCTCATGGAAGAACAGGATTGGCTATTACTTTATTGATTTCCGGGAAGTAACGACTGCTCATGTTAGTATTTACTTTAATTGCTTTACAGGGTTGGCTATTACTTTATTGATTTCTCTGTTTAATTGCTTTTCTGGCACATATTAGTATTTACTTTGTGTTACTTGTGCGTTCTGGCACATATAAGTATCATGAAGGTGAAAAGATACAAAATCCTGCTGCCGAGCGTCAATTTAGTAGACAAAAGTTCATGTTTTGCACTATAATTTAGTAGTTTTTTCAGTGTAAAGAAGTGCTATTTATGCGAGGACTACGGGGTTTAAACTTTTGGATGTTAAATGGTACTGAAAGTGTGAAATTGCGGGTATGTAACAAGCATTTTAACTATTGTAATTGATAGTGCATGAAATTATGAGCATCTAAAAAACATTTTAACTATTGAAAAATACCGAGAAAGTGAGCCAAGTAATCCAATGTGAATATTTATTTGATAAAAAAATAAATTGTCAGTTGAATTAATTCATCGATTTAAAAAAAAAAAACTTGAATAAGCTTAACATGCAAGCATATACTTGAAATATAGTGCCCGAGTTAATTATCAACTGACATAAATAGAAACTATAGCTTGTTTGAGCGTTTGATAATATTGGAAAATAATTTATAAGAGATATAGGACATAGGAGACTTCACGATTTAATTACAATTTGGTAATACACTGAAATAATTTATAAGAGATATAAGACAATGGAGACTCGAACGATTTTGTTGACTTGAATGAGGAGATCATTTCTCCAATTTTATGCAACAAATTCAAAGCTGTGTCATTTTTCTGGGAGTCCGTTAGCTAAGTCTACTTTTGGTAGGAATGAAAGCTTTCAGTGAAAAGGCCATCAACTCCAATCATTTTAATGCAATCCTCGTACTCTTCATATGGATTTTGATGAAAATGGAAGTGCAAAAACATGTTTTTATTGGGATAGGTGTAGGGATGAATTTAATATGCATGGCTATAGAGCTTCTCATCAGGTAACATTTACGAAAAAGAAAGGAGTTGTTTTTAGTGTGAGTTTTTGGAATTTTCAGTGCGAGAATTTTGTAAAAAAATTTGAGGTAAAATTTTGATTTTTGTTATTTAAACTGATTGTTTTTATTATATATGGATTTAGCTTCTTAAAAAACCCCTAATGTACTTGGATTATGCAGACTTATCTATCAAATATATGATTTCAATGAATTCCTGCCAAATTTTAAAGAAATTTGATTAGAAAAATTCACAAGAAAAATCTCCAAAACCATAAAATCACACTGAAAACAACTTTAAAAAAATGCCATTGTCTAAATCTTGAGATTTAGATTTTAGTTTATGTTTAGCTGTAAAGGTTTTACATTCTTGGCCCGTTCCCACGTTCAATTATATCATCAATTCTAAATGCATTAAACACTAACTGTTTTAAAAAAAACTTGTGAAAGATAAGAAAAATGTCATGAAATGAAAGAGAAATTAACCTCTAATTTAAAAAATGAAATTGCCGTCAATGAAATCTGCATGATATCAGAGTCTACTCAATCTAAATTTTCAAATGCAGCCTTATTGACATAATGCACTACCCAGCCTAAAATTTAAACTACACAAAGATCAACCACGCCAGAGTATTCCGATGCAAGTTTTGAAAAAATTTCAGGTCGGACAATTGGGGCAATTTGGGAGAGGAAAATATGTGTAGTCTGCTGAATTTTTGTATTCGAATGGTTTTTTTTTTTTTTTTTCCGATGAAAAAAACTATAGTGTACATATTGTGCCATTCAGAAGTTTTTTAATTTGAAACTTTCAACTGTCATTACAGCATAGATCCCAGATCTAGAAGGATTTGCTCAGATATCCAGGTAAGAAAAACTTTTCGTTACAAAAAAAAATTAAAGAAATCCAGCCTACAGCAAAATACGAAATGATTCTCAAAAATAAAAAACTATAGTTCCTGTTACATCGCCCCATCATTGAGCAAAAAGTTCAAACAGTTTTAGTCCCAGTTCAGAGCATAGTCACCCTGCCTGAGGATCAAAATACTGTGCAGTCTCATAGTAACTGAAAAACTCCAAAGAAACAGAAATATAACAGCAGCAACTTCCAAAGATGGAAACTAAATGTAGCCTTCAAAAACTTTCCAGATGAAAACTGAAAAAGACCTGTCATAAACAAAAACAGTGAACCGAAAACTAAACTCAGTAAAAACACACATTACCAACAGCTCCTGGTCACGCTGCATCCCACCAATTCGTATTGCATGACACCAAACTCCCCAGTCAGATTTTTTTAGAAAGTCTATCAGCTTGTACATTCTTTTTTTGGAAAATATGCATAAAGTTGATGTTAGAAAAGGATGTCCTCAGAGTGTATATGCGGTCTAACCATGTCAACAGATAGCCATGGGCTAAGTTGAAGTGCTTGTTAAGGTGTTCAATGAGAACTTTCGAGCAAACCATAACAAACCCCATAAAGCCACTACTTCTGCTCTCATATTCGTTCCTTCACCTCCAAACCCGTGAATCTTATAATGATATTGTGGCAAAATCAACAGCCACACATCACAACCACAAACAGAGAATTTTAATACCCATCGAAAAAACAGGCAGAGTAATGTATCTCAGAAGGCCGCATCCGCTTGGAGAGATCCACCGGAGGTTTCGAATGGTTATTACCTGGTACCATAATTGAATATACTGTAAGAAATTTTTGATGAAAAATAGAGTGACTTAAATAGATATCTGTGATATGGCATGGAGGTAATTACTATTATTTATACAAATAAAAGTTACGAATTATATAGACCTTTTTATATTTTTTTTGCAAATATAACTGTTGTAATAATTAAACATTGGTTGAAATATTAAAAAAAAAAACATAATATTTGTATATTTATGTTTATTGTCTATTTCAAATGAACAAATTACAGATAATGGTTATTCTAGACAGTTTTGGAAGAAGGTTACTATAATAGCATTAGAACTATATGTTGCTGCTCTTTTTGCATAGACAAATCACTCTAGAGACTAATTAAATGGATGGAAAAAGGTTATTCTGATAGTATTACAATTATATGTTGCTGTTCTTTTTTATAGAAAAATCACTCTAGAAACTACTTAAATGGCTATTGTAATCTAGACAGCTTTGGAAGAAGGTTACTATGATAGTATTAGAACTATATGTTGTTGCTCCTCTTGCATAGACAAATCACTCTAGAAACTACTTAAATGGCTATTGTAATTTAGACAGCTTTGCAAGAAGGTTACTATGATACCATTAAAACTATATGTTGCTGGGCTCTTCTTGCATAGACAAATAGCTCTAGAAACTACTTAAAATGACTATTGTAATCTAAACAGCTTGGCTATTGTAATCTAGACAGCTTTAGAAGAAGGTTACTATGATAGCATTAGAACTATATGTTGCTGCTCTTCTTGAATAGACAAATCACTTTAAAAACTACTTAATAGATAACGGGATGCTTGAGCCTAGAAGGGCAAGTCACTGCAAGCAAGGGGCAATTTGAGAGAGTATAAAAATCTTTTGAGAGTGCATAAAAAAAACATAATGGAACTGAAGAATGAAGACATAGGTTGATTAATGGAAAAAAAAAAACATTGAAATCAATATTATTCCAACAAAGTGAAAAAAATAATAACCTATATAAATATATTTATATATGTTTAACTGTATATTAATAAATAAATATGTTTTGTAATAAACTCCTTAGTAACATATAGGAGCACTATACCAACCAGAAGAGAAATAGACGCTCATAAATATATTATTATTATTTTAATAAACATTTTTCATAGTCAGATATAGAAATATAAGCCCAAAAAAACTAATAATTAATCAAACAACTATAAAACAAAACTTCCCCTGTTTTATCAGGGAAACTATGGCTATAAGTTCCAGTACATGGAATATATATAAATGTCTCTATGAGAGCTCCCACTTAGCTCGAACACCAACTAGGACCGCATTAAGCAAGACTGCAGAACCGCCGATGTACAGTCCACAGCTAGCATACCACCAGTTCAGTTCGCTTTTCCGTGAATATCGATGAACTCTAGAGAGGATAGCGATGCCTATAAACCATTTCAACCAAACCAGGCATTGCAAAGCACTGTATATCCATCTCCCAAAAAAATTTATGCCCACAACACCGGCTATTGCGCTACATACTACAATGCAAAGTATTTGCAAAACAATGATTGAACAAATAATAAGAGTAACCTTCCTAAGATTTTTTCCCCTAAAACGACGCATTTTTCTCATTTGCAAACATAAATTCAAATCAAAGCCATCCATGACCAAAATCATACAGATGCCCACCAATATCACAGCAATCCTAGGTTTAGAGGGGGGCATAGAATGGGTATGATACCATTTGTTCGCGCCTCCTTCCAATGCAACCAACACCATCCAACTGATACTGCAAATGGTGTACACAGGGGCGTATGAATAGTGTGAGAGTAGCCATGCTTGAAAACCATGACTAAAGAACAACACTTGGCATACATTGGTCTTACTGGCATTCGATTTGACGCGAGTTCTGGTTAGAAACAAATGTACAGGATAGTCAGAATATACTTCAAAATAACGTGTGACTGCCAACATGGAGAGCAAATGGCTGGAGAAACCATCCACTTTGAGCCAGAATGTTAGTAGAAGGGTCATTAATACCAGCATCAAACTTGGCACTACAATCAAGGAAGCAACCTTGTATTTTTCTTCTGCATCGCATTCACCATTCCCGTTCTTATAATTTTCGAGGGCAGAAGAAGCGTTGGTTCTGCCTTTTCTAATAACGGCTCCTCTCAATTCTTCATCCGCGGGCTTCAAAAGTTTTATGAGCTGATTCGTCCACTCATCATCGTTGGCTGAACGCAGTGGAATGCAGATGCAAGCACCCACTTTATGGATGGATTTAAGATCAAGTATTTCACAGACCGCAGCAGGGGATTCCAGGTGGGAGTCACCCTCTCTCAATCCATCATTCTCCACATGCAACAGCCTGCGGTTGCAGCCATGGCAACCATTTCTGAGGCAGCGCAGAGATGGGAGCAGGCTCAGAGAAGCAGACAATTTTTTCAGAGTTCCGGGCATCCGACGAACAAGCATAATCGTGATATCTTCCACTGAATTGAAGACAATGCATCCGCATGTACCCTTGTGATTTTGTGTGCAGGTATCTGTGCACATATCTACAGCTATTTCTGCAGATTGTAAAGGGAGGCATTGCAAAAAGATAGATTGCACATCATAAAGATTGGAGAGATACCTCATGAACCTCTTCATCGAATCATTAGGCATGGGCATTTGGAATGATAACATAACAACAGAACATTCCTGTAATTCTCCCCTATTCGTGGTCAGTACGTTCAACCCATTTATGTTCTTGAATTTCTTATTTATGTGGAATATGGTCTTTAACCTTTTGTACACATAATACTTGCCTCTTAAAATAAATGTAATGAAAGCCACTAAATTGGCTAAACATGTGAGTTGTATATCTGAAAAATTAGCAGATCCTGTTAAAGCTTCAGTGACCTGTCCAAATGCAAGACCACAGAGCCAACCCAACCAGCAAAGGATCAGTATTGTAGTAAACAAGTGCATAACATATGGGCTTCCCCATAACAGATCCATTGTTGAATAAGATCGATCCAGCTGAAGGGAGGAAATGAATTTCCCAGAACACTGTTAGTACTCAAACTCTGACTTGAGTGCCCGAAAATTTCTATGGCGGTGGTGATGCTGCTTCGATACAGACCACCAATGAATTCCCCGATTAACATCCCACCTGTCTAGCATACTGTGTCAGCCAGATGACATTGGTGTTAGAGGATTCCTTCAAACTTTTAGACAAACTTCTGGCAGCGAATGATGATCGGTATTCTTGTCGTAGACACCAATCTTGATGGGAACTTTAACTCTACAATGCGTCCTGATGAAGGGCAGTTCTTCTAGACTTCCGATCCTTTCTTCTTCTTTATGATATGTTTGCATGGTTTCATTTGGTTGATATTTGTCCGCTTCCCCTTCTGTCACATCTGGACAAACGGCATGCCAACGATCACTATATTGGTAAAGACGCGTTGAAGACCAATGCCATGCCCCATGGTCATGCGACCCATCTGGGACAAGCAATAGGAAATGATATGCGGTAAATGATACCCCTCTGGAGTCTGTACTCTCTTTCTCAAATGACGCGGTTAGTTCATTAACGCGACGGATTCGGAATTTAAGTCATTCCACGTACAGTAGTGGTACAAATTGTTCCTTGGCGCATTAAATCTGTTGATGTACTCTTTTTATTTATTTATTTGAATCAAGCATGTTTGGAGCATTCATATATATATATATTTTATAAGTAGTTTTTTTTTTTAATTTGTTTCAGCATTTCTAGGTAAAATAGAATTGAATAGAATAGTTTTTTTTTTTCAAAACTTAATGATATTATTTTCATTTAAATTATGATAGTAGTTATTAAAAATAGCTTAAAAAACAGTAGTGGCCATTAATTGTGCTTAAAGTATTAAATGAAGTTTTAACCTTGTGTTTTCATTGATCCAACTCTAAGATATTACTTTGTCGATTCTAGATAAAGTGATAAAGGATAACTTTATTTAAGACTTTCATTTTTATCTGAATTTTTATTCAAAGTTTGAATTTTATTTTTTATTATGCATTTAAATCTTATGAAGAGAGGTTGAAAATACAATATTTAAGATTTTCATTTTTATCTGAATTTTTATTCAAAGTTGAATTTTATTTTTTATTATGTATTTAAATATTATGAAGAGAGGTTGAAAATACAAAATATTTGGGGGAAATAAATTATTCAAAAATGTCTTCATTCAATTGAATAAAATATTTTAATTTTAATTTTACATTCCAATTTTATGAAAAAAAAAAGTTAAAGTTGAAAATACAAATTATTTATGGAGAAATAAATTAGTCAAAAAATGTCATAAGCTTAATTGAATCAAACATCTGTAAGGCACAGAGAGCTTTGAAAATATTTTTGGCTGCTAGTGTTTTTCCTTAGTCTATGCTTTAATGTGTGAATATTTTGCAGAGCTCTTTTGTAGTTCGTTCAATGGCGAATCTCAATGATCCGACGAAAAAGATAGTTTCTCTTGCAGGCATGGTTGTCGATAAAGCAAGAACTTCTTCGATTTTGTACAGTTCCATGCTGAAATATGGTTCTGGTCTTCTGGTGGTTTTAGAGGTTCCTTCCCTCAATGTCGCTTTGGATGAGGAAGCTTTCAATTGTGAAAAATATTTTGTGGAGCAAGGTTTGATATTCAAGTTTAACAGATTTGGCCGTCGCTGACAGATCTGTACAAATGGATCTCTGAGACTTGGAAACCTCTTTTGAAAGATGAACTAAACACTTTCTATATGGCACGAGGTTTTTTTGTTATGGTTTTTGACAATATCGAGGACAAGAAGGTCATTTGTGAAGATGAGTCGTGGTTTTGGGGTAGTATTGGTCTCTTCATGCAACCCTAGACTGCCACTTTTGATTCGATAACGGATTTAATATCCACAACTCTAGTTTGGGTAAGGCTTCTGAATCTTCCTCTACATCTTTGGAATTTTCATCACTATTTTTTATTAGGAATGCTTTAGGAAAGTTTTATTGTAGTAGCTTCCACTGAGAACAACAAAGATTAGAAAAAAAATTGAAGGTCCAAATGGTGGAAAGGAGCTCGGGGTGATCTTAGGGTGTTATGTTAAGGCACTTCATGGTGTAAAAGTTGCCTGTTCGAAAATACAAATTCAAAAAATATATTATTATGTTTGTCAGATATTGATTTTTTTCTAATTAATAATGATAATAATAACTTTTTTTTAAGCTATAATTTAGTTAAATTTTAGAGTAGATGGTGATAGGGCGTTATTTTAAGGCACTTCTTGGTGTAAAAGTTACTTGTTCGAAAATATGTAGGAAAAAACCCATCCACACTAAGGTGAATCCACATCTCAAAAAAATCTTACACACTTTTTTGTATTCATACCACAAATATTGTTTGTACCCTATTTATAGATAAATAAAGAAATTGTTAATATATATATATATATATATATATATATTTAAAAATAAAAATAAAAAAGAAAAAAAGAAAAAAAAACTACATCACTTATCAATAAATTTTTCATCTTTAAATGTTAGTATTGAAGTGGTAAAGGCTCAAAACTTTATCAATTTTTGCAGATTTTATTATAAGGCATGTATGTTGTACTTTAAAACTTTAGTTTTCCTTTTCATAAATTACAAATTAAAATAAATTTGAATCCATATAAATGCTCTCTTCATGTACATGATACATCTATTATTATAACTAAGCAAAGTTCCATGGTATGATATGGTTTTACATGCATGCAACATTGAATAAGATACAAATATAAGTAATTTAACTTGCAAACTTTATAATTTGTAAATGAAACAAAATAAATCCATTCTAACTACATTCATCAACAGTAATGTAACATTGATACAATATAACATTAAATCCACATCATGAATTTAAAAGCCAATGAAGACATTGTCATATACACAAGTTCACATTCTTGTACTTGTATTCCAAATTGGTCTAGTTATACATTTTTCTCTTTTACAAAATGGGCCCATCGCCCATGGTATTCCCAACATAGATAATGGAAGGTCGTGCCCATAAATGAAATAATGGAAAAATGACATCATGACTGATTTATAAATTGGGTCTATATGTCACCCTCGCCACGCTTCGCACTCCCAAGTGCATTTCAAAATTGATATTGCTGCAAAAATTAAATAACCGATTAGTTGTAAAATCCAAAATGCATAGAATCAATTGCTGTTAATTCATGATAAGATTTTGATCAACTACTCATTCTTACACTGAGATCAGGCTAGAAACAATATCCTCACGGCAGATGGTGAAGTACAATTGTTGATGGAAGATATAGGCATGGTTCATGGGTGATGGATAAAGGCATGGTAGAAGTGAAATAGGAAAAAGGTAGTGGGTGTGGGCGGTGATACAACCCCACTGGGTGTACGATTGTGGGAATCACCCTTGGGCGAGGGATCACCCTGGGGGGGGAATTGGAATGTCAAAGCTGAATGATTGAAACAATGAGAAGGGTGGATGAAAAAATGGTAAAGGTGGGAATTGCTAAGGGTTTGGGTAGGTGGTTATAGGCATGTGAGAATTTATGAAGGAGAAATGTGGTGGGTGTGGGCAAAAATACATCCCCATTGGTTGTACAATAGGAGGAAGCAATCTCGGGGAGGAAATTGGGATGCTAATTACTAGAGCAGTGTTCCTAGTGCTATATTTTGTTTCACCAACATGCTCATCAAATAATTGAAGTCGACAAGCTGGAAAGTTGTGAGATGTGGGTCCCTCGACTATAACAATAAAAAAGTTCATATAGTTATGCCAATGCATTGAAAATGATGATATATTGTATTTCACATAAAACAATGCATGCCATCAAATTTCCATACCATTTTTCTATATAATAGAATTTTGCGCTAACTCAGGCATGTGGCCCAAATTTCTTTGGTGTTGAGAAGATAACTCCAGTTGCTCATCCATGTTTCTTTTTTTTGCACAAACTTGTCCGAACTTTTCAAATTGTGGTTTATCTTTCCCTAATTTTGGCTTGTGCCCACATCACCTTTTCTTATTGACTGGGCTCAAGAAACCATGTTTTCTCGTAGTAGTGATATTGGATGGAGTTATAATATTGAAAAACATTTTGATGTATTCTTGACATGATTTGTCTACCAAATTGTTTAATACATATTCTTGCTCCAAATTTGTAGGTATTATGGATCTTAGTTTCTCTTGAGTTGATGAGTTGACATGTTTCATCTCATCATCTTCAAATAATGAACTATCTGGTCGTACATTGGTTGATTCAACATTATATGATAAATTCTCTAAATTATCAATGCTTGTTTCATTATAATAATTTATATTGGGAGGAGAATCAAAGCATGGAGGAAGCTATGTTTGGATTTCTGGGCCCAATATAGGTGTTTCATTCAAATCAAATAAAATTGTAGGCCTTTCTGTAGTAGGATTAGTGACTTTAGGTAGTACATTTTCACCCAAGCTAATGTTACTCACCAACATCTCAACTTTCGATGTAGAGAAAACACTCTTCGTGTCCATAGCTTGACCCAACTTTGCTTGTCCTACACTCACCTGCTTGCTTTTGAAGAGTCCCACTTGTATGCTTTCGAGAATATGGGAGTCATCTGCAACTCAAATGATCCAATAACACAGTCTGGAACATGGGGTCACAGTAATCCATAGTGAAATAGAAAACAAATGGCCACCAAACGCGCCGAGAATCCACTAAATCGAGCATTCTTCTTACAAGATGGACTTATCTGAGAAGCACCTGGTGAAAGAGGTCACCCCCAGTGCTTCTCCCATCAAAACACATCCATTGAAATCGGTGTGTTGACTGAGCCATGACTCATCTCTCTCCTCGAGGGCCACTGAGCAGAGCCACAGAAGAGCTCCAAATGAATGGTTGCAGGCCACAGGAAGGTGGTGCTCTGGTGCGAGTCTGTAATCCACTGATACACATATGACGTTGGAGGGTAAATTTGAAATTCAACTGAGTGGCAAAAGCAAAACAGATTCTTCAAAATCCATAAGGCTTATGATCTCGCTAGCTAGTCTTTTATTAGGCTAATTCTCCTGAAGATAGGACTATCTATTCAGTCAATTATATGGATAACAGCTTGTATAAATTCAGTAAGATATATAGTTCTGATAAATGGATTTCCGACAGAATTTTTCTTGGCTGAAAGAGGGCTTCAATAGGGTTGTGCTTTATCCCCGTTTATTTTCATTCTTATTATGGATGGCTTCAGAAACCTTATGAAGATGGAAAATAGCAAGGGTTAATTTGATGGATTTGCTTTCTCTCCTTTGGTCTGTATCACTCACTCTTTATTTGTGGATGATTTGCTGGTCTTTAGTAAACTTAATATAAATCAATGGTTCTATCCGCACTTCATCCTCAGACACTTTGGAGTAGCTACTGGTAAAGGCAAATCCTTATTACTTTATGATTCGGGAGATAAGGAGGAAATCAAGTTTATTTCAGAGTTTATAGGGACTGACAGAAGTCATATAATGCTTGGCATTACATAACTCGGATTTAGAATCAAACCTTGTTCATATAAAAATAGAGACTGGATCTTGTTGATCCACAAATTTAAAAATAAGATATACAAATGTACAAGTAGGTTCCTATCGCTGGGTGGTAGATACATCTTGATACAAGTTGTCTTATCTCAATTTGTGGTCTATTTGTCTCATCTGTATTTTCTCCCGGTGAACACAGTTAACAAAATAAATTCTATTATTACAAAATATCTTTGGGGAGGTTCCTGAGACCACATAAATATCCATCTCTGCAAACTAGAGGCAATCTCCATTCCGAAAAGATTTGGTGGATGGGGACTCTTAAATCTCAGTTTATTCTAGAATGTGCTGCTGGTTAAATCCTTATGGAGAGCTCTGAAGGGCGATGGAGTATGGTCCAAAATCATATTTTAGAAATATATTGAGGGTGATCCTATTCGCTTTCTTTACCTGGGAAGTGTATGGACTGTGCATAAGGCATCCACCATCTGGCGCAGTTTCTAAAGAGTGATGCTCATATTGGGACAAAGACTGGTATGAGATTTCGGCAACGGGAAAAATATTCTGTTAGGTGTCGACAAAATTCTGGGTTTTGAAAACTCCTTTCACATTGATTCTCGCCTATTGCACAAACTACAACATAATGGTATTTTTTCTCTCTTTGATCTTATATCTTGCTAGAACATTGGGGCTCCCATATGAAAATATGTTGTGATGTTGGGGCTACATGGCAGTGATATTATAAGCTGAGAGAGTCTTAAAATTCGTTTACAGTCGATGGGATTATGTTGGAATTAATTTCCAACTGCATAGACAGCAGAGTATTTCCACGGGGGTAAGGCAGGAAGAACCGGCGGTGTATTGAACCCCCTCGGAGATGGGCCCACACCATTATACACAAACAGAATTCCGCGGGGGTCCATCAAGCCAGGCAGGGGAAGGAGAATACCCCCTCGGAATTGTTGCTGACATCACCGCAGCTGGGGGCCCACATATTATACGGCCACACATGTTATATGTTAACAAAAGGTTGCGGGGTTAAATGTTTTTAAACCATCGCATGTTTTAAATATTTTATATGGTAATTGTTTTATTTTTAATATATGTAACACATATATATTAAAAGGCCCGAAATGTATTAAAGAAATACACAGTGAATTTTTATAAAAACACAGCAATGCGGGAAACAGAGTTTATGAAAGCACAGTAGTGCTGGAATAAAAAAAAGATCTAGGCGCCATCAATATGAATTGTAAGCGGTGCTGACAGAAGTTATTGAGCCATAAAGATTTCTGAAGCGGTGAATTTAGTGGTTGTATGTCAGTTAATGGCATTAATTCAACCTGAGATCTTTTGGGATATTTTTGTTTGTAATATGCACAGTAGAGTAGTGTATCATGTAATTTTTTATATATGCACAACAGTGTATTGTAAAACACAGTGAGCAGAATTTTTATACACAGCAGAGTGTATGTTTTTGAAAAACAGAGTATTCCAGCAGTGAATGTTTTTTAGTGAAACAGAGTTTTATTTGTGCACTGTGACAGCAGCAGTCACAATTGTAATCCCTCCAAGAGAGGAAGAATTGTTACAACAGTTTTTTTTTTTATTGAATATAAATTTTTATGAGTTGAAAACTCTGTCTGTGAGTGAAATTTTTAAATAGTTTCTCTTTGTTAAGGAAAAGGATTTTTATTGTTTTGGAATTCAGCAAAATTCCAACATGGTATCGGAGCCAATCCAGGCTATTTGAAGGTCAAATAAGCTGAAGGAAAGGAGTTCTTAGTTGCAGCAGCTTCTCCAGAAGTGTGAAGACTCAGCCAAAAAGAATTCAAGGTATTTCTCTATATAGTTTTGTGTTACTGTTGCAGAACAGTTAGTTAAATTTAAACACACAGTCAAGTGTTGTTGAATCATAGTTAAGAGTGCAGAATGGCTGGAGCCAGCACAGGTATGAGTTTGGGAAATATCCATCTCCCACAATTCAATGGAAAAAATTATGACCACTGGTCAATAACTATGAGAGCTTTATTTGTCTCCCAAGAGTTATGGGAATTAGTTGAGGATGGCTTTGAAGAGCCAGCAAATGAAGTAGAGTTTCTTCTTTTAACTCAGGAAGAAAGGGAGTCATTGAAGAACAATAAAAAGAAAGATGCCAAGGCTCTTTTATTTTTGTATCAAGCAGTGCATGAGAGTGTGTTTCCAAGGATAGCAGCAGCCAAGAAATCCAGTGGAGCATGGGAAACTCTCAAGACAGCCTATCAGGGTATGGAGAGAGTGAAGACAACAAAACTTCAGTTGCTGAGGAGAGACTTTGAGACTCTCTGCATGAAAGAGTCAGACACTATTGACTCATTCTTCACTCATGTGATAGGAATGGTCACACAAATCAGATCTCATGGAGAGACTCTTGAAGACAAGAGGATTGTGGAAAAACTCTTGAGAAGTTTACCCTCAAGATTCGATGTGATTGTCACCACCATAGAGGAGACCAAAGATCTCACAAAGTTTTCAGTGGATGAACTTCATGCATCACTGATGACTCATGAACAGAGATTGGGTAGGAGTGAAAGCTCATCTCTTGAACATGATTTTAAGTCCCAGATGTCTTTCGGAAGAGGAAGAGGGCAAGGCAAAGGAAGAGGAAGAGGCAGAAGCCAAAACAAAGGTGGAAGGAACAGTCCAGCAAATGCTCAAGGAAGGGGCAGCAATCCAAATCAGCATCAAGGCCAAGGCAGCAGCCAACAGAATGGTCAGCAGAATGCACAAGGACAAAGGTATGACAAGTCCAATGTCCAATGTTACAATTGTAAGAAATATGGTCATTATGCTAATGAATGTAGAAAGAAGAAGCAGAATGATATGAGAAGTGAAACTAGTGCAAATTTCACAAAAGAAAATATCAGTCAAAGTAATTTGTTTTTAGCTTGTAATATGGCTGAAGAAAAGAGTGAAGACTTATGGTTTCTAGACTCCGGTTGTAGTAACCATATGGCAGGAAACTTAGCAATGTTTTCTATGTTAGATGAGAGTGTGCAGTCACAAGTCACACTAGGAACTGATAGCAAAGTTTCTGTTATGGGAAAAGGAGATGTAATTGTTTTAACAAGATTAGGTGCAAGGAAAACCATAGCAGATGTTTATTATGTTCCAGGAATGAAATGTAATCTCTTAAGTGTTGGACATCTTGTCCATAAGGGGTATAATGTTTTCTTTGATAATGATGTTTGTACCATCATGGATAAACCACCCAGCAAACAGTGTATTGCTGAAGTGAAGATGACAAGGAACAGGATGTTCCCTCTCAGAATGAGAGCAGACTTGAAAAATGGTGAAGAGAAAGCAGCAGTTGCACAGGAGACTTACCAAAGCGAACCAAAGGATGATAATTGGTTATGGCACTTGATATTTGGACATCTCAACTTTGGAGGTCTTAATTTGTTGAACAGAAAAGGAATGGTAAGTGGTTTACCATTGATAGAGAAACCGGACAGCCTTTGTGAAGGTTGTATTCTCGGGAAACAACACAGAGAAAGTTTTCCTTCCGGGAAAAGCATAAGGGCAAAAGCACCCTTAGAGATTGTCCACTCAGATGTATGTGGACCGATGCAAACTCCATCACTTGCTAGCAGCCACTATGTGTTAACATTCATAGATGATTTTACAAGAAAAACTTGGGTTTACTTTTTGAAAAAGAAAAGTGAAGTGTTTGAAAAATTTCGCAATTTCAAAGCACTTGTTGAGAATCAGAGTGGGCTGCATATCAAGGTCTTAAGGACTCATAGAGGAGGTGAGTATATATCTAAAGATTTTCTACGGTTTTGTAGAGAAAATGGTATTCATAAACAGTTTACAACTAGATATACTCCGCAGCAAAATGGAGTGGCCGAAAGGAAGAACCGAACCATAATGGACATGGCGAGGAGTATGCTTAAGGCAAAGCATTTGCCGAATGATTATTGGGCTGAAGCTGTACATTGTGCAGCGTATATTTTGAACAGGTGTCCTACAAAAGCAGTCATGAACAAAGTGCCGGAAGAGGCATGGAGTGGCACAAAGCAAAGTGTCACACATATGAAGGTTTTTGGATGTGTGGCTTATGCACACATTCCGGATCAGCTAAGGAAGAAGTTGGACAGCAAGGGGGAGAAATGTATTTTCATTGGATACAGTGAGGAATCCAAGGCCTACAGGTTATATAACCCATCCAACAAGAAGTTTCTTGTGAGCAGGGATGTTCAGTTCATTGAAGAGGAAGCTTGGGATGGAAGCATAGAGAAAACAGTGAATGTTTAACACTATTTATCTCATGATGAAAATGATGATGAGTTGGCTGATATACATCCCCAAACAGCAACACCAACACCGCAAAGCACACCCTTGAGGAGAAATGACAGTGCTTCTCCAAGCACACCACAAGGAGGAAATTCAAGTGCTTCTTCAACTACTTGTACACCTGCTGAAAGAGGTAAGAAATTCAGAAGTTTGAAAGATATTTATGAACAAGATATAGCTAATGAAGGTATCAATTCTTTGTTTGCTTTATATTGTCATGTTGATGATCCTGTTCATTTCGAAGAAGCTATCAATGATAGGAAATGGATAGAAATTATGGATGAGGAACTTAATGCCATAGAGAGGAACAAAACTTGGGATTTGGTTGAACTCCCAAAAGGTAAAGATGTCATAGGTGTTAAATGGGTCTACAAGACCAAGAGTAATGCTGAAGGCAAGATAGAGAGACACAAGGCGAGGCTTGTTGTCAAAGGCTATAAGCAGAATCATGGCATAGATTATGAGGAAACTTTCGCACCGGTTGCCAGAATGGAAACCGTGAGAGCAGTGTTGTCCATAGCAGCACAAAACAAATGGAAAGTTTACCAAATGGACGTGAAGTCAGCATTTCTGAATGGAGTGTTAATGGAAGAGGATTACATTGATCAACCTCTCGGTTATGAAAAGAAAGGCCAAGAGCACAAAGTATGCAAGTTGAAGAAAGCTCTTTATGGTCAAGCAAGTCAAGAGCTGGTACAAGAGGATAGATTCCTATCTACCGGAAATGGTTTTGAAAAGTTAGGGAGAACTCCACTTTCATTATGAAAGAATGATGGTAAAACTTGATTTTTGGCCTTGTATGTTGATGATGTTATCTTTACAGGTAATGATGATTGCCTTATTGAACATTTTAAAACAGTGATGAAGGATGAATTTGAAATGACTGACATGGGTTTGCTGAGATACTTCTTGGGAATAGAAGTAGAACAAGATAAAAATGGGATTTTTATCTCACAAGCAAAGTATGTTAATGAGGTACTTGAAATATTTAACATGCAGGATTGCAAGGCAGCAATTACTCCCACAGTGATGGGATTAAAACTCAGCAAAGAGGACAGCAGCAAGGATTTCGATCTTAGTTTGTACAAGAGCATAGTTGGTAGCCTCATGTATTTGACTGCAACTAGGCCGGACATAATGCATGCTGTTAGTTTGATTTCCAGATTCATGGAAAAGCCAAAGGATGCACATTGGCAAGCAGCAAAAAGAATTTGGAGGTATGTTAAAGGTACTAAAAGGTTTGGTATTTTTTATACTACTTCAGAACATTCAGATTTAGTTGGATACACAGACAGTGATTGGGCTGGAAGTGTTGATGATCGGAAGAGCACTTCCGGTTATGTTTTTCACATGGGTTCAGGAGCCATTTCATGGGCTTCTAAGAAACAACCCATTGTAGCGTTATCTACAGCAGAAGAAGAATATGTGGCAGCTACAGCAGCAGCGTGTCAAGCAGTTTGGATGCGGAAAATGTTGAGAAGCTTATGTCAAGAACAGGTAAAAGGGACAATGATTTTTTGTGACAATAGTTCAGCTATTGCATTGTCTAAAAATTCTGTTTTTCATAAAAGGACAAAACACATTGACACCAAGTTTCATTTCATACGGGAATTGGTTAGCAATGGCGAGATTGTTTTGCAGCATTGCAGAACAGAGGATCAATTTGCAGATATCCTCACAAAGCCACTAGCGCAGAAAAGCTTTGAACATTTCAGAAAATGCATGGGTATGTAGGAAAACCCAGCAGTTGAAATTAAGGGGGAGTGTTGGAATTAATTTCCAACTGCATAGACGGCAGAGTATTTCTGCGGGGGTAAGGCAGGAAGAACCGGCGGTGTATTGAACCCCCTCGGAGATGGGCCCACACCATTATACACAAACAGAATTCCGCGGGGGTCCATCAAGCCAGGTAGGGGAAGGAGAATACCCCCTCGGAATTGTTGCTGACATCACCGCAGCTGGGGGCCCACATATTATACGGCCACACATGTTATATGTTAACAAAAGGTTGCGGGGTTAACTGTTTTTAAACCATCGCATGTTTTAAATATTTTATATGGTAATTGTTTTATTTTTAATATATGTAACACATATATATTAAAAGGCCTGAAATGTATTAAAGAAATACACAGTGAATTTTTATAAAAACACAGCAATGTGGGAAACAGAGTTTATGAAAGCACAGCAGTGCTGGAATATAAAAAAGTTCTAGGCGCCATCAATACGAATTGTAAGCGGTGCTGACAGAAGTTATTGAGCCATAAAGATTTCTGAAGCGGTGAATTTAGTGGTTGTATGTCAGTTAATGGCATTAATTCAACCTGAGATCTTTTGGGATATTTTTGTTTGTAATATGCACAGTAGAGTAGTGTATCATGTAATTTTTTATATATGCACAGCAGTGTATTGTAAAACACAGTGAGCAGAATTTTTATACACAGCAGAGTGTATGTTTTTGAAAAACAGAGTATTCCAGCAGTGAATGTTTTTTAGTGAAACAGAGTTTTATTTGTGCACTGTGACAGCAGTAGTCACAATTGTAATCCCTCCAAGAGAGAAAGAATTGTTACAGCAGTTTTTTTTTATATTGAATATAAATTTTTCTGAGTTGAAAACTCTGTCTGTGAGTGAAATTTTTAAATAGTTTCTCTGTGTTAAGGAAGGCAGTTTTATTATTTTGGAATTCTGAAAATTCCAACAGATTATTCTTCAAAGGTGAAGGTGACGTTCTGGTCTGGAATGGAAAGCACAAGGGTGCAGGATTATAGGTAAAGGACGTATATGAGCATAAAATTGCAAAAATGACTCCTGACCTTATGCTGTCTCTTTTCTATATTGCATGGAAACTTAAAATCCCTATAAATATTGTATTATTTGCATGGTTACTATGGAAAAACAAAGTTATTACTTGGGAGGTACTCTGCAAACGGGGATTTTGTGGTCCTGGAAGATGTCCCTTTTTCCATCAACATGATGAGATTGATTCCCATCTCTTTTTTACTTGTACTTTCTCTCTTTCTATATGGCAGCATTTTGTTGGGTTATTGGGTGACCCTTCTTAAAGGCCTATTGACGGTATACAAACCATAAAATTTTGGGTTGCTGCAAATTTCTCTTTCAAATCCTTACCCTTCTATGTATTTTGGGAAATCTAGTGCGCCCAGAATCCTAGGATTTTTGAAGATATTCCCACACATCAATTCAATATTATTGAGAATATTTTCTTATGGATTAATGACTAGCCTTTTATCCCACCTGCCATTATGGACCTCTCTAAGAGGAATCGCTCTCACCATATAGATCTCTCGACATTATATTTTGATGGTGCAAATAAAGATGGGTTATGTGGCTGTGGAGCCTGGATAAATCTTGCGAACAATGACGGATATCACATGTTTTGGAATGGAGGAGCTGGCTCAAACAATAAGCCAGAAATTATGGCCTCATGGAGTGGGCTCTTGATTGCTTATCATCTAAAAATCCCTTATATTCACATATATGGAGACTCCAAATACACCATTAATGAATCCATGGCAGAAGTGGAATGTTATGCAGTTTTAGTGTTGGTTGGGTACAAGGGATAAAGTATCTTCTCGAAAATTTTCAACACCATACAACACATTTATAGGGAGAATAACACGTGAGCTGACCTTTTATCCAAAAAAGTCTGCTGTCGACTTATGGAGCCATTCAGATATTGCATTACAGGGCTTCCACCCTATTGGATGCTCAATCTTTTCCTCTGCCATAATCTAGCATCAAGCAAACCCGGTCTTTTCAATTGAGCCTTTTTAAATCTACAAGCAAGCGGGATATCCTTTTTACATATGCAGCGTCTTTCTAGGCTTTATTAACTTTGTATATATCGGATCCTACTTTCTGTATTAGCTTTATCTTCATAATCTTCCTTATGTTATTTTTTATCAGATGACTTGATCCCACTGGCCCTCATCAAGCTCTGGGCTCCGTCATTACAACATAAAGGGGGGTTTTAAGACAATATTTAAGACAATTTTTGGGTAAATTGTCTTAATTTGAGACAAAAGAAAACTTGTGTATTGTCTTAAATATTGTCTTTAAGCGGGTGTCTCAAATTAAATTGTCTTAAAATTAAATTGTCTTAAAATATTGTCTCTATAAAGACATTATATAGCACAAGCATTTTTGTCTCTACAGAGACAATTTCATTTTTGTCTCTCCAGAGACAATAGTTGCACTACAACACAAAGGGGGTTTTTAAGACAATTTTTGGGTAAATTGTCTTAACTTGAGACAATTTCATTTTTGTCTCTCCAAAGACAATAGTTGGAATTAAAGACATATTGTCTTTATGGAGACAATGTCTTTAATCCTATCTATTGTCTTTCTAGAGACAATATAAAACAATGAGTCCAGAAAAATATCTCACCATTAAAACAAATCAATATAAAAATATTTAATTAAAAAAATCAACAATATCATTGAATAATTCATGGTAGGGTGCAGTGGAATCGAACCACCAACCTCCTGCATCGCAGGTGCTCTTCCAATGAGCTAGCACCATTTAAAAAATTATGTGAGGAGTTATGACAGACCTTGAAATTGTATAATAAGCATTGATTTTAAAAAAATGTTCAACACATAATTCGAGAAAAACAAAAACAAAGCATTCTCAGAAGTGAAAAACACTGACAGCAAGCCCAAATAATATCAATACAAAACCACAAGTATAGACACAGAAGGCAACGAAGCTAACCAAATTCCAATGAATTATAATAAAGGTGATTGGGATTATATGACAAACCCAAGTCAAATGTTCCAAGACAAGCTTGTGATCAGATGATTCTTCTAGAAATCATGTTTTCTCTACAATAGTTGCCAGTTGATCATGTGTCATACCAATTGACTCCTTTCCTATTTTCTGCATCACTGAATAAGGTGGTTATCTAACAACAATTGTAGAGTAATGTTTGAATCCTAATGAATGTCATGAACTCACAATAAAATGAAAACAAGTATAGATTCATAAATTTATAACTTTCTCTATGTCCATGAATATTTGATTGTAATACCACAAGTAGGATCAAAATGTTACAAGTTCTGCACACCAACCAGAGAAATGCTCTCTCTGGGTGCTGCAAGTTTCATCTGTCAACAGGATGCTAGAAGTCATGATGAACATATCCAAGACTTGATGTAAACAGAGACTGTAGATATGTTTAGTTGTTCTGTAGACAAATGAAAAAAGCAAGTATGATAAAGCAAAGGGAAATGATAATAAAATGTTTAGTTTTCTTCCATTATCTATACCTTAAACTGTCGAGGAAGTCAATTACAACATTATACCCTAAGTGACACAAAAGATCAAACGAATTGATCGATGCTTATAACCAACATTGTGAGATTATACCAGCTAGACACGCACTTTTAAAATATGTTGTTTGAATAAAAAAATGATGTTCAAACTTCAAATAAAAAACTAGCAGATGATTGCTTCACAAAGATTAAAGGTCGTTCTGTGGGAGTCACAATCTGGAGGTGGACAAAGCTTCATGAATCAAATCTTTTCTTAAGATTTTTCCAGTGGGGGACTTGGGAATTGAATTGACAAACGCTACTCGACGTATCCTCTTGTATGGAGAACCCTGCACACAAAAGATATTTTCGCTTGGAAATTAGCAGATCTCCAACAAAAGAAACCAAAGTTTTAGGTTGAGAGCAGGCAAGTTCACAAACTAAATATCCGTGTGTTTCATTTACCTGATTTGCAACAATTTTTTTTACATCTTCTTCGGAGAGGTTGATGTGAGATTTCCTCACAATAAATGCCATTGGTATTTCACCTGCTTCATCATCAGGATACCTACCATACAAACCCAAAAGACAAAGAGTTGCATGCTTCAATAAGTAACATGTATGCAATTATCTTTGGATCAATGCATAAAGGAATAGGGGCATCAACTAATGTAGCAGAAAAACTGTGTTATATAAGCTAGATAAAACTTGAAAAATATCCAACTGTGTGTAAGAGCCTTACAACTATATGTAATTGTTAAGACTTGTAAGCACCTTCAAACATACCATTCCATTGTCATCAACTGCTCTCATGCTAGACTTCCTTGGAGAGGAGCACTTTCTGGTGAACATCCTTGAATCATTCTTCTATAACCTTCAAGAGGCTAGATAGTCCATCTACTCTTGGCCATGCTTTAGCGTCATCAGATTATCATCAATCAAGTCTATTCTTTCACTAAATAAAATCATTTGCAAGTTCCTTCAACCTTTCAAGCATGTTCTAAATGTGAACAAGAACAAGAAAAGCAGAGGTATCAGCATATCCATAGAGAGACTCAAGGAGAGTAAAGCATTAAAACAAGATTAAGCAAAGGTCTAAGACAGTGCCAGAGAGGCCTCATACAATCAAACATACCCAGGAAGTACTAGGGATCAGGCTCAACCAAATCAACTTCAAGTAAGATCATCAAGGGAAGAGGAACCAAGGAGCTCTTCAAAAGGGTAAGCCAGTCATGAGACATCCCTCAAACCTTTTCGCCATATTCTCAAGCCAGGAGAGAATCAAAAGCATCAAGGTGAGGCAGAGACAATACGACGGCATCACATAAGAGGGTAGAAATCCATCAAAGGAAGAATGGAGGCATCAGGGGAGAGCCTAGGGTTCAATAGGCATCAATATGAAAGCATCAAAACACCTTCCATCAGAGAAACTCATGGGAGCTGAGGATTAAAGGCTTGGGGCCTAGAATCACTTACAGATGAACATGAACAACCTGTGTCAGGCCACCATGATGACCAGCAGCCAGAATATGCCAATCATATTGACATAACCACTCCTTCCTTTAGGATCTTCCAATGTCCTTGAGGCCAACTCTTTATGAAACCTTCATCCATGACATTCTCAACTCTTTTCCAAGAATCATATCTACCCATGCTAGGTATGATGTGTCATTATCCAGGAGGAACACACAATAACTTTTAGATCCACCAGATGTTTTCCTTTTTTTATTCCAGAAATCAAATATCAAGCTAGGAAGGATCCTTCCATCCTTTCTCTTCGAGGACAACCCTGTACAAGGAGATCTCTTAATATGATCATGGAGACACCAACTGTAGCCTATAGACTCTATAATACTTCTGTTATCAGTCCCAGAACATGCCTAAGCATCAGATAAATAAGAGGCAGCAAACACCCATGTAAAGGGTCAAGCATTCCTTCAGGTGAAGACATCCCTTCCACATTCTCTGGCAAGAGCAGCCAAACATAGAAGTGATAAGAATGTCAACATTAAATTAATTCATCATTCCTTCATGTAACCAGAGCTAGTATCAAAGCAGTAGCAGCATCCACAGTCAGTGGAAGATGAGCCTCAACCACACCATCCTCAAGTTCCAGTATGAGTTCTTTTGTGATGCACTGTGTTACTCCTTTCATTCTCGATTCCATCAAAGTAGAGTCCTTTTCATTTGCATCCTCTCCATGTGTCATATCATCAGCATCAGAGCTCATCATAAGCAGTATAAAGGATCAACTATATGAAAGGAAAAATCCATAAGTAGAGAGCAAGCAAGACTACAAAACCAGGAAGGATATAATACTCAAAAGCCATCTGAAAGGAATCAGAGCAAAGCATAAGGATACTAAATCAGAGTAACCAAACCATCAAGAGAAATAAGAGAATCTAATATCACAAGCAAATCAGGAGTATTAGCAATCTTCCCAAAACTTCACAGGAGCAAGCAAATAAACCAAGATAATACCAAAGCATCAAATGAAGAAAGCAAGAAAGGCATAAAGACCCTGAAAGGACTATACAAGACACAAGATCATTAGATTCCCCATCAAACTAGAAAAGAGATATACAGTAGGACCAAAAGTAGTCAAGTAGGCAGAAATATCTCATTTTCATGGGGGGCCCCTGTTTTCCTATTAGGGAAAAATCATAGGGGTGGTTTTTGTGGGCACAAAAAATGGTGGTTTTTGTGGTTATAGACTGAGGAAATTCCTGTAATTGATTCATCATTAACATAATATAAGCTTATTATGGTACAAATGTAAGGATCAACTCATAAATTCCTGTAATTTATTGATTGCACATCTCATAAATCCTGGATAGACTGAGGAAATTCAATGCCAAATTAACACTGCTGTAAAAGAAGAAATTCATCTTGACTAGCAACCATGATTTCAATCTTGCAGATGACTTGGAGCTAAGAGATTGAGGCTCCTGTTGAAAATTGAGATACATAGACAGAGGTTTCAGTATTAGGGTTGGGTCCTCGGAATATAAACCCATGTCATGATCCATACGACTCCACAATAATGTAATGTCCTAGGGTAATTTTAGCCCTTAGGATTCTATGTTTATCAGGGTTACAATAATTCAACAAGATTATACTACAGCAATGTTCATTTTTTCAATAGTAGACATCATTGAAATAGCAAAAATATTTCCACCGTAATAAAGATATCTAACAGCAATATGATTCCCAACTAAGTTAGGGATGACTGCCCAACAAAACAGTAGATTCTTCCCAACAATTATCACAATATAATTTTTATTTTCAAGATCAATACTCAGCAATTCAACTACTTATCCAATCCTAGATTCAACAGAATAGCAGATAACAGAATAGACAAACCTAGATTCAACACATCAAACATTGGTTTCCTTTTCCTTTAGTCCTAGCCAAATCTGAAAGCATAATAATTGCGTTCAGAGTTAATCTACGTTTGTTTCATCATTAACATAAGATAAGCTTATTATGGTACAAATGTAACCATCAACTCAGAAATTTCTCTAATTGATTTATTGCACATCTCATAAATCCTGGATAGAATGAGGAAATTCAATACCAAACACTGTTGTAAAAGAAGAAATTCATCTTAACTAGCAACCATGATTTCAGTCTTGCAGATGACTTGGAGCTAAGAGATTGAGGCTTCTGTTGAAAATTGAGATACATAGACAGAGGTTTCAGTATTAGGGTTGGGTCCTCGGAATATAAACCCATATCATGATCCATATGACTCCACAATAATGTAATGTCCTAGGGTAATTTTAGCCCTTAGGATCCTATGTTTATCAGGGTTACAATAATTCAACAAGATTATACCACAGCAATGTTCATTTTTTCAACAGTAGACATCATTGAAATAGCAAAAATATTTCCACCGTAATAAAGATATCTAACAGCAATATGATTCCCAACTAAGTTAGGGATGACTGCCCAACAAAACAGTAGATTCTTCCCAACAATTATCACGATATATTTTTTATTTTCAAGATCAATACTCAGCAATTCAACTACTTATCCAATCCTAGATTCAACAGAATAACAGATAACAGAATAGACAAACCTAGATTCAACACATCAAATAGTGGTTTCCTTTTCCTTTAGTCCTCGCCAAATCTGAAAGCATAATAATTGAGTTCAGAGTTAATCTATGTTTGTTTCACCATTAACATAAGATAAGCTTATTATGGTACAAATGTAACCATCAACTCAGAAATTTCTCTAATTGATTTATTGCACATCTCATAAATCCTGGATTGAATGAGGAAATTCAATAGTATGAAGGACTTAAGAGTAAGGAGATACGGTTTTAACTTCCAGATTCTAATGTGTCTGAAAGAACCTATGGGTGCAAGAATTATGGGTTTAATTAGTTTTATGCAAATCTGGAAATTAAAATGGAAAACTGAAGTATATAACCAAATTTAAAACATTTCATAACAATTCAATTAAAATCATACAATTGAGCAGAATATTCAAACAATTCATCTAGTTTAATCTCGCCAAGAAATGCAGGTTTCTAAGGGCACTAACGGAGTCTTTAGTCCGCAAGTGAGAGATCAAATGTAGATGTTTTGTTAAGGTAAATCTCAGATCTATTACACAGCCAACAAGCGGCAAAAGGATGGATGCAAATTTACATGGAAATTATGATTTGTTTGTGTCTTTCCAGAATTATATTACAGCCAATAAAGAGTTTTTTTTTTTTTGACGAGGTTGGAAGTGAAGATCAGTTTCTGTATGTAATTGGGCAATGGAGTCTTAAAAGGCAAGGTTTTGTAGTGTTAATTTCACTTGTTCCAGGGTTATTAGCTGTTGTATAAAGCATGCTACAACCACTAGTTAACTGTTGTGATGTGAATTCCAGTACTCTCTATTTAGTAGAATTCACTGTACTGAAGAAGATTTGCATCAACTTTCAAGCTCTTGGGAGAAAATGTCTAACTGAAAATTATTGAATAAGGAGAAATTTCTGGTCAAAAAAGTCGACTTTAAAGACACAATAACCCATCAACGGAAATCTCATGAGTCATAATCAAGAATGACTATACCCGTATCATGCTCTCCACAATAAGCTTGAAGTATAAGAGGTTCTTTCCTTTGTATTCAGCAATATGAGATCAATTGTATCAAACTCGGGCAAACATTTATGTAAAGTATTGTTTGAAGGGCACAAAGACTAGTGATGAAGAACAAAATGTGGCAGCTGTAATGTGTTAAAATTTAAAGAAATCAAATGATTTGTCAAAATCCTTTTAGCAAATAAAGGTCAAACGGTGGTGAGCATTTTGCAATGCATAAGAAGAAGATAAATGTGAAAACAAAGACAGCAAAATGGATGTTTAGAATATTAGAGGTCAACTTATTTAAAGAAATGAGGACAAATTTTCATAAGGAAAAAGGTTTTAACCATAGGATAAAGGTCACTCATGGATGGTGGTCACTGGTGTATGACTCGTTATAGAAGTTGCCTTCTGTATTATAAGGGCCAATGTTAGAATTTAATAGCAACTGCTATTCATTTTCTGTATAGTTGCCCTCCATTTATTATGGAGCAACTTCCAGTATTGAACAGAAACTGCCATGATTTTATGATGGTCATATTACATCCATTAAAGTCTAGATGAACTATGGGGATTGATCTATATAAAATGAGGCTAATATTTTGCCTTTGCTCTTAAGTTATTCATTTTGAAAATGTTACTTATGGAAACTTACAGCCGTCCTTTCTCTCAATGGCTGCATTATGAGGGACATTTCTACGCTGTTAAATCAGCCAGGACTTGTACCGGGTCCCATTCGCTCCCACTTTGTGGTGTGGGGAGGTCTTTGAACGTTTGGGTATCAACGTTATACAATTTTGATCACCTCCCACCTTGCTACTATACATTTTCATAATTGCAACCATTTCGACCATAATTCCCTTTTCCTTTTATGCATATACTCATTGTAATTTAAGGTATTGGGTAGATTTACATATTGATATCATACTACTTTTACTTCCTCATCATCACATCTTGTTGTAGCAAACATGGTTTTTGGGCCAAAGGAATCTCCATTTTTCTAGGTAGATCTCAGATGAAGCATTATCTTATCATAGTGATTATTTTTCTTGATATAATAAATTCAACAACTGCAGTGGTTGTCAGCCAGTCTCATTAATTTATCAATTACTGCATAATGACGTTTTAAATGCTATTGTAACACAATTACAAGAACATACAGTTTCAGTAATTCTAAAACTATCATGCAATGACAAATTTGAACGCTGTTGTTGCAGGATTATTCATTGTACATAGATTTTATACCTTTGGAAAATGGGAAAAGGAGTCCTCCATTGCATCTTGGCAAAAAAGGAGAAACTGTGACTTTCCACATATTTGTCAGGACAATCAATCATGACCCATCCACATACACACTCTCTGTTACTAGGGGTAAATCCTTGTCCATGGCTTTCTAAAAAAACCAGTTTAATATTGTTGTTTGATTGCAAATTAGTTGTAAGTTAATACCAAACACTGTTGTAAAAGAAGAAATTCATCTTAACTAGCAACCATGATTTCAGTCTTGCAGATGACTTGGAGCTAAGAGATTGAGGCTTCTGTTGAAAATTGAGATACATAGACAAAGGTTTCAGTATTAGGGTTGGGTCCTCGGAATATAAACCCATGTCATGATCCATATGACTCAACAATAATGTAATGTCCTAGGGTAATTTTGGCCCTTAGGATTCTATGTTTATCAGGGTTACAATAATTCAACAAGATTATACCACAGCAATGTTCATTTTTTCAACAGTAGACATCATTGAAATAGAAAAAATATTTCCACCGTAATAAAGATATCTAACAGCAATATGATTCCCAACTAAGTTAGGGATGACTGCCCAACAAAATAGTAGATTCTTCCCAACAATTATCACAATATAATTTTTATTTTCAAGATCAATACTCAGCAATTCAACTACTTATCCAATCCTAGATTCAACAGAATAACAGATAACAGAATAGACAAACCTAGATTCAACACATCAAACAGTGGTTTCCTTTTCCTTTAGTCCTAGCCAAATCTGAAAGCATAATAATTGAGTTCTGAGTTGATCTACGTTTGTTTCATCATTAACATAAGATAATCTTATTATGGTACAAATGTAACCATCAACTCAGAAATTTCTCTAATTGATTAATTGCACATCTCATAAATCCTGGATAGAATGAGGAAATTCAATACCAAACACTGTTGTAAAAGAAGAAATTCATCTTAACTAGCAACCATGATTTCAGTCTTGCAGATGACTTGGAGCTAAGAGATTGAGGCTTCTGTTGAAAATTGAGATACATAGACAGAGGTTTCAGTATTAGGGTTGGGTCCTCGGAATATAAACCCATGTCATGATCCATATGAATCCACAATAATGTAATGTCCTATGGTAATTTTAGCCATTAGGATTCTATGTTTATCAGGGTTACGATAATTCAACAAGATTATACAACAACAGTGTTCATTTTCTCAACAGTAGACATCATTGAAATAGCAAAAAAATTTCCACCGTAATAAGGATATCTAACAGAAATATGATTCCCAACTAAGTTAGGGATGACTGCCCAACCAAACAGTAGATTCTTCCAAACAATTATCACAATATAATTTTGATTTTTAAGATCAATACTCAGCAATTCAACTACTTATCCAATCCTACTATGACTACACAACCATCGTCACAGTTTTATCAGGCCCGACAAGGCTCGCTTGCTATATTCCATCATCAAGGTCAGTTTCACACAATTCGTTCTTGGTTCCATTGCATTCATATGGCTCTCATAAAACGAGGTTATTATCAAGCCCATTTTAATTAAATACGCTAAATGTGCTATTTGGGGCAGATTATTTGAAGAAACACCTTAGTGTAAAATCGCGTTGGAACCGGGAAGAAGAGATCTATAGGATGGGATGATGAAAAGTGACTTTCAGTGGCAGAGGAATCATAAAGGCAGATTAATTATTTTCTGGAATAAAAAGCAATGTTCCACCAAGTCCCCTGGAGGTGGGAGCGAGGGGGTGAGGGAGCGCGGGGGCAGCCTATGCAAAAGCTCCCTACCAATTTTCAAGAAACGTGGGGGGACATCGGGGTCATAAAAATTGTAAAATTTAATATTTATAATGTAACTGTATTTTTGCAAGGAATGTATATACAGTCATCATACACTTACATCATGAAAGATAAATCATAAATGATAAAATTATATCGATGAATGATGAATCATATAAGTGAAACAAATTTAAAAGTTAAAAGTTAAAACATACATCATACACTCATACATGTAAGTTTGTAACTATATAATCATTAATGTAACTACTAATAATGTACTATGAAAATAAAGTTTAAGATTTCATATGACATATTATATCAAGATTCAAAATAAAGTTTAAACTGAAGTTTACAACTCAAGTCTGAAACATAAAACTTAAAAGCAAATAAGTCATCTCTGAAACATAAAACATAAAACATAACATATGAATATCAAATGATATCATCATAATGATAAATGAGCATAAATGCTCATGGTAATGCCCCACTAGTCTCTGTATCCATCTTCTGCACGAATTTATCAGGATCAAACATGTCACCATCTGAATCAGAATCACTTGGATTCTCAAACATGTTAAGTGGCACACCAACTTTTAACACGAAACCATAAACTAAAAGGGGCGAGAGGGGAGCATGAGGGGGCGTGAAGGGGGGTGTCCGGGGGCGTGAGGGGGCGTGAAGGAAACGTCCCCTAGAAGTCCCCAAGACCCCGAAGCGCCAGGGAGCGAGGAATCTAGACCCCTAGGTGGGGGGGCGAGACCCCGTGTAACACTGATAAAAAGTGACTTAATTAAAAAAAAAAAAAAAAGGGAGAAGCTTATAGAATGGAAATAAAAATATAAAATTAAAGTGCTTGTAGAAATTTGAAGAAAGATCCATCAAGTCTTTAAAAGAGGGGAGAACAAGTCATTGAGATATCTTGGATTTGGAATATTTTCTTTTGGGAAGTTTGAGAACTTGGTTTCAGGTTCAGAGAGCCCTAGGACAAAAGCCCTTGGGTTTCTTGTGTTGGAAAATCAAGGTATATAATATATTATTATTGATTCTCCTTACTTGATAATTACTTGTGATGTTTGTGGGTATTTTATTGTTTTGTTTTACTTCTTCATCAAGAAATTATAAAAAACATGAAGATCACAAAACACAAGGAACACAAGATAAAGGCTCAACGCCAAGGCAAAACCCCACAACTGGGGAAAACCCGAACAATCCTCTTCTTATAGAATCATATCAAAATGAGACCTTCAAAACCCAAAGAACAAGTCTAAGACCTCCTCAAGCCCCAAGTCAACCCTTCAAATGATCTCCTCCAAACAAGACAAAATCTACTAAATTCAGAGCATGTGAAACTCTTCACAAACTACTTCAATCAAAGTCTTAGTCCTGCAACTTTAGGTTTGCAATTCAGCCTCGAATTGTCAGCCCCTACAACTTGCTCAAAATACCCTAACTTCTCGCACGTGTGAGAGAGATGATTCGATTTCCATTTCTTCTTCCTTCTCTCTTGAATTGTCCTTCTCTCCTTGACTTTTGTTCTTCGAAAATCTTCTTATCTTACTGCAGATCGAACTTGTGCAAGTGCTCCAAATGAGTCAATGTCTCATGCTATATATACACTCTTCAAGAGGTCGAATAGAGCTCTTCTAGGAGACTTCATCTTGGTAGGGCCGACTTTGTCTTGGGAGTCCAAATAATGTTTCTTTCTTAATACAAATTTTCCCAAAAGGGTCTTTTACATATGACAATAATTCTTTTGATTCATCACAAATATTTCTTGAAAAAATCTAGGAGCATGAAATGCATGCTTGACCTAGATGACCATTAAATGGAGCATGAAACTCATGGTTGAAAAACAATATTTTCTTTCTTCTTTTTCTTGATACATAAAATATACATAATGACATAAGTAAAATACAATTATGAAGACCGAAACTAGTTACTTTTCCAACACCTTGGTGTGTTGGACAAAACCCCAACTCACTATTGTGTAGATTTCATTCATAAAGCTCGTAGAGCTTCATCAACATCAATTGGTGAGCATATCTGAAGCAAATATGTGGGTTGGAAGTGGGGATAAACCAGATCTCCAATTTGGGCTTCATTTCCAATGATGTAATGGAAGATCAAGAGTTATTGTCAGCCATTTGTTGGTATTTGTAACAGATTCTAGAAACCCTATTTATTGCAAATTTGATTAATTTGTTGGCAATATCCATCTTGTAAAATTCTACACATTTTGTGGTGTTTTTGGATGTAATTCATGGAATAATTTTGTCGAAGTAAAATACCAAATTCCTACTGGCTAGTGTTATCCTCTCCTCGTGCCTACAATCGCACTGTAGCTCGGGGAGCCAAAGGGAAGAAGAGTACCTTGTGTTGGTAGGGTGGACAACCAAGTGGACCAGCAAGTTTAGTTAAGCATGGTGGGAATTGCAAAAAAAAATCACTGCAACCACAAACTTCCTGCAACTGCAAACTCCTCATAATGCTTGCAGATACAAAGCCTGTAATGGTTATTCATTAAAATTCTGTTTGCACTTGCAGTGCTCTAATCTCAAATGATAAATATAATTTCATCAGTGATGACAATGGATAGAAGGGCTTAGAAAAGCTCCAAAAAAATCATTGCTTTGTCTGATCACAAGCCTCAACCACTCAAACCTTGCATCTAACATCATATTTTCCCAAAATCCACCTCCAATGCATTTGGCTTCTTGAAAAATGTGAAAGTGTTTTTTCAGGAGATGATTGAGAGCTTCTGAGATGTTTGGTGAGGAAATCCTATATGTGTATTTGTGCAAATGCACCATTTTGCTATTTCCCGAAATTTTTAATGCCATTTTGAAATGCATTCATAACATTTCTCAAATGCATACAAAATATAAATTTATGTTCATTAATATCAATATTTCAGCAATTGTGTATCATTTATATAATTACTTGTGCTGCTTTATTCAATTCTCATACAGTCTTGTATCACAATTGACATGTTACCACATATGTTCCTCAACTATGTCTTGTATGTGCAGTCTCAGGTGTCCATGTGACTTTATCCATTAATTGCTAGAGATGTTTATCGAGTCAGAACCTAAAAAGGTACTTTAGTTGAATTTGTAAGTACGTATGTTCATCACAATTATTATGATGTATTTCATAATCCATCTTTTACACTAGTGGTATTGGTATCAGTCAACCATCTGAGAGATTCACTAAATCTATAGGAAAAATATTTAAATTCTCCATTGTAGCTGCTTACTGGTACTGCGTTGATACAAAGCAAGGTTGTGAATAGATTTGAGATGAGTCGTTTATGTATTTACACTTTCTTACATCTGTAGATGCTTCTATTTTTAGGAAAGCACAAGGTGTGGATTCTGCACTAGGACAGCAATCCTCGTTCTCTCGTAGTCGCTACTATACACTTAGTTCTTAATATATATTGTTAACTGTAAATGTTTATTGTCCCCACTTGACTTTAAAGTGATACATGTATATGATTCTGAAGCATATTTTGTATTAATGTTAAGCTAGATTTAGTTTCCCTGGAGGCTGGGACTAAACATTTAGGTAGAAGGTGGGCCTATTTGGCCAAACACTCATAAAACAATATTATTGTGAAATTTTGTTCCCTTGTAAGGAAATACAAATTCATCATATCTGTTTTCTTTTCCACATGAACAATTAACGGGAGAAAGCATCAGAATGGTTTCGTTAACATGCAATGATTACCACCACAAGCTATCCAAATCCACTGTAGTTGGCTAACGAAGGACCAGCTTCATTGGTTAGCTGAGATGATGACAGGCTGCCCACTGACATTGATTTCATATCGCTAAGTTTCAAGTTATAACACTAAAGAAACTAGTGTTCTCCCCCATTGAGGGCAACTGACCTTTGCCATTCTCCTCTGCACTCCAAGATCAGTCAACAATGCGCAATTAGCCTTTCCACCATTCTCCTCTGCACTCCAAGATCAGTCAATTTTGTTGACTGATGCACAATTAGCCCTTCTTTTGTCTTATGCATAATAGGCTACGAAAACAAAGACGTCGATTACGTTCTACTTTTCAATATATTCTTGATGCCAAATTGGCTCCTTGTTATCCTAGAGGAGAGGAATCCATTGTCGATCTTGACAAGTGTCCCATTTGTTTTCTTTACTATCGAAGCCTTAATAGGTCAAGATGTTGCCTGAAAGGCATTTGTACAGAATGTTTTTTGCAGACGAAGCCCCCAAATTGTAATCGCCCCTACACAATGTCCCTTTTGCAAAACTTCAAACTATGTTGTGGAGTATAGAGGTGCTAAAACAAAAGAGGAGAAAGCCATTGAACAAGCTGAAGAGCAAAAATTGGTTGAAGCAAAAATAAGGATGCAACAACAAGAGATTCAAGCCGAGGAGTAGAGAATGCATAGAAGACAAGAGGCTATGCACGCTGGACTAACACTACCTTCTGAAGAAGTTGACAGACAGGATCTTCCTGTTTGCAATGCAATATCAGATACTAATGGGGTCAATGCCACTCATGGTTCCTCGTCAGATCTAAATGGGATTCATTCAACTCATGGTTCATTTGGGGTTGCTGATACAAGGTCCAAACCTTTGCCTGGTCGATACAACAGGGACGATGAATTTGACTTGGACCAAGAGGGAATAATGGTTATGGAAGCTATTTGGCTCTCTATCCAAGAGCATGTTGCACATAGAATCTCGGGACCCTCTTCTTTCTCCTTGGAAAACATTCTTTCGTCTAGACCTGGTCAAACATCTAGGTTGAGGGATAGTTCTGAGTCTACTATGTCACATCCAACATCAACTGATTCAAGAGAAGTTGTGCCAAGTAGCTCTGTGACAGGGCGCCTTGCTTGTGCAATTGCAACATTAGCTGAAAGACAAGTACTAAATAGTGATTAAACATCTGCAAGGCAAAGCTCTCAAAATCATCAAAGTTGCAGAGACCCTGCTGGAAGTGGTGGCATAGAGGTACAGGAGGTTATATATCATAACCCAAACAGTGAGCAAGAATTATCAGTCTCTGACATACAGGAAAGAGGTCATGGAAACCGAGAGACAAAAGAGCAGCAACAACAGTTATGCACAGAAGAGGATAAAAACAGTGTGGATATAGGAGGTGGTGACAGAGATGAGGCCCACGCACCAGACAGTTGGATATAGGTTTCACCTGAACGCGGACGTGTGTTTTCTCCATGTATAAGAGAAGGAATTCAAGGCTCAATGTCTGATTGGGTACTTGATCATAGTTCTGAAGTAGTTGAAGTTGGGACTAGTTTTTCAAGTAGTGTACCCTCAGCTTCAGACTTACCTTGGTAAGCACCTGAAGTTCCTCACAATACTGAAAATTATGCTGATACACCTTCCTTTAATGCACAGCCTTATGGGGTCCCCGAGAGTTTTGAAGAACAGATGACGCTAGCATTGGCCATTTCACTTGCTGAGGCCCAAGCACGCTCATGAATTTATGGAATCCTCTGTTATACGGACAGAACACATTTTGTGATTAGAAGCAGATGTCTTTCTATTACTTTCAACCTTCCCACCATGTTAGCATCATGTACATGTCTGGAAAATACTAACTTGTCATTGACAGGATAGCTTGTTAGGGTGTCCTGTCAATGGCCAGCCAGTTAGAAATTGTTTTTGAGTTTGGGTTATCCATACATTCTGAAGGTTTTTGTTTAAAGGTCACAATTATGTAATCAATTATATGATCAAGGAACTACACTGGAAGATAAACTGTATTAATGGTGCAACTAGACAAAGTGAATGTTCCGTGTGCCTTATTCTGTATGGAGTCTGTGCTGCAGACACCTATACATGAAAATTTTACGTGGTCTTTAACAACTGCAAAGGAAAATTGGATATAATCTTCTTTGCAGATTGTTATGGTTTAGATATTGTATATGGGGTCTGGTTCTAAATTTTTTATTGTTATGGATGAAATCATGAATAGATTATCGATCAGAAGTTGGAAGCTTGCATATTCAAGCAAGTATTTTTTTTTTTTTCGTCGTAAAAACAGTTTTCAACAAATCGATATTTTCCTTCGTCTCCTTGTTTATCATATATTCACTCAGTTAATTTGTTAGAACGGGCTTGATGCCTCTTACTTCCAGGTATTTATGAAGGGCCTTCTGTAAACTCTCATCCAAATCGCTACAACCCAATAAACATAAGATCCAATCCAATCAATAAGATCCAATCTATAAACCGAACCTATATATATTTAAAACCCTCAAAAGCCTAAAGTTCCAAAGCTCTAAACCCCAGAAGCCTGAAAATTCAAACCCCTCAAGCCCTGTAGGATCCCAGAAAACTTGAAAATCCAAACCACTAAACCCAGAGAAATTTGATAGCCTGCCCCTAAAGACCCTTTAACCCTGAGAAGACTAGAATGACAGAAAAAAATTAAAAACAGAAAGAGAGATAAGGCATCATGATACTCACTTGAAGTAAGGTCCATCATCTGGAATTCGATCTCCTTCATCTGCTGTATTTTTCTGTGGGTGTTTGAAGGCCATTGCATCGATTGAAACCTCTTTGGCAGACCCAGTGCAAATAAACTCGAGGAAAAGACCTTCTCCTTTAGAAATAGTGACTGTTAGATAAACATGGGGTTCAACAGAAGCGATATCACTGTCGCTATCTTCTTTCTCCTCCTCATCGTCATCCATGTCCCCTGGCATAACTTCAACTTTTATATCCTCGTTACCATGTTTCTTCTGCAAAATAACAGCCTCATTGCCCAGCATATCTTCGATATCCCAAGGAATGGTGCCCGGGGGTTTAGGATCCTGTAAACACATTCAATACAAAGGAATCATGACTATATGCAACTCTTCAGAGAAAGATCATAAGCTCTTAGGGATTTTTATTTTACTTTACCTCGGTGGGAGGGTCTGATTCAAGCGCACAGTGAATATCGTCTTCGAGCAATTCCACTAGGTTTTCGTTCGATTTCGTATAGACTGCAACTGAAATAGCCGCCCGGCTGGAAACCCATGGTGCTCCCTTGATTGTTTCTTTCCTGCAACAGCATTGAAATGCAGACACAGTGGCTGAAATGATGAGCCTGATGCTTTAAGCCTATGAAAGCCTTTGGTGCTACAGAAAAGGCTACCCTGCGGGCAAAGCAGGCGATGCGAGAGTTATGGGCAGTTACGAATCTGGTTCTCTTGAGGCCACAGTTATAAACCTGAAACCCTGCTCTATGCCACAGACAAAAACGTTGAAGTCCATCCTGGAAACCCTACTCTGTGCCACAGGAAAAACGGTGGCAATCCAACCTAGAAATGCTACTCTGAGCCACAGGCAAAACAGTCGAAATCCTGGTTGAGCGATACCTGAAACAATGAGTATTATTCGCTGGCAGTCTCTGGTCCCAGACTAACGAATTTGGGGATCGATAGATGGGTCAAGTAGAGGCGGTCCTATTGTTGGGCGGTGAAAAAATCATATTATCACTTTAAAAGAAAAATAAAATAACCCAACCCAAACACAACGTTAATATACAAACATCTTTCAATGTTGTCATAATTCAAGCTTTATTTTTTTTTAATTAATAATAGATATCATTGTATAGTTGTTGTTTGTTCAATAATCTCAAACATCAAATGTGATAATAATCCAATATCATTGAATATCAGCGTCAAATGTAATAATAATCAAATAATAATCAAATATCAGCATTGGATATACATTATTCAAGAGTCCTCTCGAGATATTTTATCTTTTGTCTTTGTCATATTCACTTGCATGAGGGATAGCAATTTCTTGTAGCGTTTGGCTATTAAAAGAATACTATTGTCATTAATTGTCACTATGGGTCTATATGGAAGGTCAAGTGGATTTATATTTGACTCGTATGTTTTTGTTAGTGATTGGAATGAATTTTGTTAACATTATTGATATATAACAAAATTATTATCTGGTATTATAAAATTTATGCATAAATATATTATAAGTAGGAAAAATTATAGTTTTTTATTATTTGAGCATTGTTATTTCATATACGCAGTTTATATATTTGTGTTTGATTTTGTAAATGGTGCAAAAGGACCATACTAGATTTTTTAAATTAGATGAATCTAGTGACAACTGATGTTTATTGATTTGATCTTGTAAGTGATAGTGAGATGTTGAAAAATAATTATGTGAGATTGTCTTATATTAGATGTATATAGTGCTCCCAAAAGCAAAAAACAAAATTCATGACTCTCCAAGGATTTTTCAAAAACCTCCACTAAATCCCTAAAAGAAGTTTAGAGACGATTTTGACAAGACTTTTGTAAGCCTAAACCGCCCCTGAAGGTCTTTTTTGTAGTAGTGTTTTCATTATATGCCCATTACAAATAAGTTAATAAATATAAAATTGACATCAAATCGACATTCACAAGATTGATGAAGGGGGAAATAAGGGAACTTCAAATTTATGAGGGCACAAGTTTTAGAGATATATCACAACAAAGATCAACAATCAAGATAGTCTACAAATTAGGGTTTTGAAAGGTACGTAACTTAGCATTGGCATAACATTGATTAATATGTAAAATATAGTTGTACCCTAAGTCTCCTATATAATATGGAAGAGAAGGAAAAACCCTCACCTAATGAAGCTATCATAACATAAGTGGAAAACGTAGATGATGTTGATTTGTCACCCATGGCAGAGGCTTGGAATATAAGAAGAGAGATCTAGTGGAATGCCCATAATTTGGTTTTTTTGTAGTAGTTCAATCAAAAAGTCTCAAGAGAAAAAGATGTTTGGGTTAATTACCATATAGAGTTAGAATATTGAGATTGTAGTAGAGTTGAACTAGTTCTTTAAAATGAAGAGAAGAGGAGTAGTTCAAGAAATGAGCTTATAAAAGGTTGGTTAAGGAGATCCTGACATGGATAAATAATTTTGTGGTGGAAGAGGATTATGTGTCTTTTAGTTCTCCAACCATGGAAGTGTAAGCACCAATGCTTGGAGGTGACCTATAACGGATTAAATCATATTGAATAACTAAGGGAATAAGGTGCCATGGAGGAAGCACATGCATTAAAGAGGGGAAAATAGGATTTAAATCAAAATGCAATAATTAAGAAGTGGTGGATGAATAGAACGAAAGAGATTCATCACAATACTATGGTAATGAAAATGAGTCTTGGTGAGGATGGAAACATAGAGGCACAAGTAAAAGAGTTCAAAAGGTTTCAAAGGTGTCAAGAGAATACCAAAAACTTGTTCAAATAGGGGGATTTAATAATTGGAAAGAGCTTGGAGAGAAGAATAGGTGGGGAGAATATGTCAAGAAATTTGGAAGAGAAAAAAGAAGTGATGGCTCAAGGAGGTGAGCACGTTCAGTTAGATGGATCATGATTGTCTAAAAGGAAGCCTTAGTTTGTAAAATATTGATTAGCCTGTGGAGAGAGATATCATCACAAAGAAAGAAGAGGAAGAAACACTTAGCAATGTGTTTTAATTGTTTGAGCTACAGGAAGGTCAAGTAGTAGACATAATATAGCCTAAGAAAAGTGGATCCAATCCAAACCAACCACCCTAATTATTTTAAAAGCCTAGAGGTAATCCCAAATTTTTATTCTACTTTTGACTTGAAAGCACCTTTTCTTAGTAGTTTGGGATATAGTAGTAGTGAAAACAAAAGGAAGGTGGGAATACAAGTGGAAGTGGCATATGTTATGTTTGAATTTTAGTTCAAGTGGGGGAGTAGGCCTAATTATTCAAACATGTCTATAAGGTTTTATCTTGGAAAACAATCCAACTAACGATATGGTTGTAGTAGTTCCAAGAACTTTATGAAAGTTAATGGTGATGAAAGACCACATTGGTTCTTATGTGGATTCATCTAGAGGGTGAAAAGGATTGTAGTGCTAGTTTCTAAGTTGATAAAGTTCCTAACCACATTGTGGGGGAAGCTTCTCTAATGGTGCATGAAGTTCATATAGATTTATACCTAGGGTGTAGCTAAGGCCTTGGACGAATGAAAGGTGGTATTTATAGCTAAGTTCTAGAGGCTAACATTGAACAACAAAAAATCACTAAGTTGAAGGATATTAAGAAAATGGTTGGAGAAAGTTCTCAAGAGTATGATGAAAAATTGCAAAACTTGATCAACAAACTCTCTTATATTATCCATGAAACTCAACACAAAGAATGATCCATTCAAATTTTGTTGCTATTTAATAGTGTACCATTAATGAAATAATCATGGGTGACATAGAGGGATGTATTATATTAGGCCATAACGATAGAATCTTGTAGGGTGAACATCCATTTTACTAAAAACTTTCATGGTTGGTAGGATCTAAGAGAGTTTTATGTAAGGAGTTCCTTCTAGGTAAAGGACATGGGTATTACTATTGTTAAAGGGGGTTGCCTACGAGGATACATTGGTATTACCTCTTGCAATTGAGTGGCATCTAGGGTGTTGAAGATCCTTATAAGGGTCCCCTTTATACTAGCAGTCGCAAGGAGGCTACCATCAAGGTGAGTTCAAAGCAAGCGATGCGAGAGTCATGGGAAGTTACAAATCTGGTTCTCTTGAGACCATAGCGCTCGACTCTCATTTTCCCATGTTGCAAGCCTGAACAGGCCAAGACGAAGCTATTGGGAGCATGAGAAACAACACACAAACCCTTGGGGTTTGCCATCATCTCAATATGGTGCACCAACTTCAAATCCACGAAATTGTACACAAATCTTGTGCTCCAACACCACCACAATCCATCCTATCTTAGCTTCACGACTCGAACCTCAGACCTGAAGGATAATTCCCTAAGACAACGGCTCTAATGATCATCCTAGATCATGACCTTATTGGGCGGGTACTGGGGATTCGAAACCCCACCCACGAGGGTCAAAATATTACATCAAAATAACATCTCCACAACACCAATACCGCCATTGTTGAATTCCCTTCTAAAGATTTCTCTGAATAGATCACAGTTGTAAACCTAGAAACCCTACTCTGTGCCACAGACAAAACAATCGAAGTCCATCCTAGAAACCCTCCTAGGGTGTAGCTAAGGCCTTAGACGAAATAAAGGTGATATTTATATCTAAGTTCTAGAGGCTAATCATTGAACAACAAAAAATCACTAAGCTGGAGGAGATTAAGAAAATGGTTGGAGAAAGTTCTCATGAGGATGATGAAAATTTACAAAACTTGATCAACAAACTCTCTTATATTATCCATGAAACTCAACACAAAGAATGATCCATTCAAAATTTGTTGCTCTTTAATAGTGTACCATTAATGCAATAGTCGTGAGTGACACCGTGGGAATCCTTAGGGGGTTAAATGGGTTAGGGCCGGTTTAGAGGTTTAGGGGGTTAGGGGATTTAGCAGTTAATGATTTTAAAGGGTTAGGGGTTAATGGGGTTAGGGTTTATGGGGTTAAATGGGTTAGGTTTAGGGGTTTAGGGTGTTGAATTTGTTAGGGGTTGGGAATTAGGGTTTAAGGGGTTAGGGGTTAAGGGTTTAGAGGTTTAGGGTTTAGGGGGTTAAATGGGTTAGGGGTTTAGAGGTTTAAGGGGTTAGGGGATTTAGCAGTTAAGGATTTTAGGGGTTAGGGGTTAATGGGGTTAGGGTTTAGGGGGTTAAATGGGTTAGGGGTTTAGGGGCTTAAATGTGTTAGGGGTTTAGAGGTTTAGGGGTTAAATGGGTTAGGGGTTGGGAATCAATGTTTAAGGGGTTAGGGGTTAAGGGTTTAGAGGTTTAGGGTCTAGGGGGTTAAATGGGTTATGGGTTTAGGGGTATAGGGGGTTAAATGGGTTAGGGGTTGGGAATTAGGGTTTAAGGGGTTAGAGGTTTAGGGGGTTAAATGGGTAAGGGGTTGGGAATTATGGTTTAAGGGGTCAGAGGTTTAGGTTTTAGGGGGTTAAATGGGTTAGGGCCGGTTTAGAGGTTTAGGGGGTTAGGGGATTTAGCAGTTAAGGATTTTAAAGTGTTAGGGGTTAATGGGGTTAAATGGGTTAGGTTTTTAGGGGTTTAGGGTGTTGAATTTGTTAGGGGTTGGGAATTAGGGTTTAAGGGGTTAGGGGTTAAGGGTTTAGAAGTTTAGGGTTTAAGGGGTTAAATTGGTTATGGGTTTAGATGTTTAGGGGGTTAGGGGATTTAGCAGTTAAGGATTTTAGGGGTTAGGGGTTAATGGTGTTAGGGTTCAGGGGGTTAAATGGGTTAGGGGTTGGGAATTAGCGTGAAGGGTAAAGGGTTAGGGCTTATGGGATTTGAAGGTTATGGGGTTTAAGGGTTAGAGGTTAATGGATTAGTGGTTAAGGGATTTAGGGGTTAATATTAACCATCAAGGGCTTACATGTCAGGGGATTTAGGGGTTAAGTGCCTAAGGGTTATGTTATTTAGGTGTTAGAAGGTTAAGGGGTTAGGGGTTAATGAGTTTAGGGGTTAGGGGTTAATGAGTTTAGGGGTTAGGGGTTATGGGTTAAGGGTCAAGCTTTAAGAGGATATGGGATTAGGGTTTATGGGGTTCAAGGATTCTAAGTTAGTGGTTAGGGGTTAAGGGGTTAATGGCTTTGGGTTTAAGGGATCAATGGGTTAATTTGTTATGAGTTATGGGTGTAGGGATTAAGGGATTGTGGCTTCGGGGTTAAAGGGATAGGGACTTTAGTGGTTATGGGTTAAGTGCGTATGGGTTGTGATAATGTGGCCCCTAATCCCCTTGTCACAACTATTGGGGGTTCCCCTATCAATTTCTCTCATTACCTTACCTATAGGTTCCCTAGCCCCTATGCCATAAGGCCCTAAGGCTCCTTCTCATTCTCTAATGTTAGGATTTTAGATCTCAGTAAACCATGCTCGAACCTCTCACTTCTACCCATCCATGCTACCCTTATGTCCCCTTGCCCCGCTCAATACACCAAAAGACCCCCCTCCTCCAAAATTCAAGAGAATTGAACATTTGGAGGCAATCATTTAACAACAACTTCACAACTACTCCATTTATAATGGTGTCTTGGAGCTATTAGATGTCATTTCATTGAGCTACAATGATAGGTGAGAGCTATGCATAGCTCACTAAAGGTGTATCAAGAGACTATTAGTCTATTGGCTATAGAATTTGACACTTTTTTGTAACTTAGAGAAATTGAAAAGATGTGGAGACAATCTCCATTCTTCTTCTTTCATCGGGCCATGTAAGATAAATGAAGAAAATAGTGTCAGCCCCTTGGAGAAGGAAAGTTGAGAACAGTAATTAGCATGAACAAACAAAGAATCCAATGAGTTAATCTTAGAGGGGTCTCCCTTTGTAAAAAGCATCCATAAGCTTGTTAGAGTTAGTATGAATCTTTACTAGAGGTTGAGTACTCTTCACATTTCCAACCACATCCAATAGAAAGGTACCAACCCCTACAATAAAAATGATGTCTCCAAATAAGGTGTAGTTAATACCAATAATATCACCTTATGAATCTATTACAATATGATTTGGAAAGTACGCTTCCATACATGTGTGAAAGAAAAAATCCATTTGGTTAGCAAAATGAAGTCTTTTTTAAGACCTCCAGAAACCCCCTTTGAAGGAGACAAGAAGGGTTTGAAACCATATGATACAAATCGATCTATGAACCCTATTTCTGATGTTTTCTATGCATGTGTTTGTTCACTTGGTTTGACATGTGATAGACAATATATGAAGCCTTTTTTTCCACATATCATCTTCATTAGATATCATGTTACTAAGAATGAAGTGTCTGGATTAGAGTTAAAGTTCCTATTTTAGTTTGTTGTCTTTTTTTGTCTTTTAGAGTACAAATATTTCTGGTATATTGTGCTAAGGTAGTTTGGCTTTCAAATATTCAAGGAATATGTGAGCTAACTATATAAGAAAATATTGTAATATTTGAAATAACATGATGAACTATTTAGCACAATTTATGGTGTTGGATTGATTGAGATGTTTATTTTTGGATGGATGGATGTACATCTCTTTAGCCAATAGACAAAACTCATTAAGCATTGTTGCAAGTATGTTATTGACATGTTCAAGTGCCATTGAGACTTAGAGGTAGAAGATTTAGACTTGTATGTTTTCACCTATCCGGGTGTGATGATACCTTGTGGAGGTAAGCAAATTTCCATTTTTTAAACTTTTGGATATATTCTATATGCTCTTGAGAGAATTTCAACCTTTTAAATAAAACTACAAACAAATGTACATTCATGCAATAATTACTAATTGATTTGGGAGTGACTAAAAAATTGTAGCATGTTGGCTTGTTGAATTTGTTAGTAAGTTAATCAGGGCTTGATAAATTTGTAAGCTTCGGTGGGATTTATTGCAGTTGTATGTGTTTTAGAGAAGCGAGTTTGGAGTGGTGGTTGTGCTTTCTTTATTGAATTTGATTTCTTTGGTTCTTCTTCTTGTGCATGCCCATTGTGGTATATTCTCGTTAGTGGTTAAGGGGTTATGGATTCGGGGCTTAAGGGTTAGGGGCATAATGAATTAGTATTTAAGGGATTAGGGATTGGGGTTAGGGGAATAATGAGTTAGTGGTTAAGGGGTTATGGATTGGGGGTTTAGGGGTTAGGGGATTTAGGTGCATTTAGGGGTTAGAGGAATAATGAGTTATTGGTTAAGGGATTAGGGATTGGGGGCTTAGGTGTTAGAGGATTTAGGCGCAATTAGGGATTAGGTGAATACTGAGCTAATGGTTAAGGGATTAGGGATTAGGGGCTTAGGGCTTAATTAGTGGATTTAGCAGTTAAGGATTTTAGGGGTTAGGGTTGAGGGGTTAATGGGTTAATGGTTAAGCGTTAACGGTTTAGGAGTTTAGGGGTTTAGGTGTTAGTGGTTTAGGGGTTTAAGGGTTTAGAGATTTAGGGTTTATGAGTTAAATGGGTTAGGGTTTTAGGGGTTTAGGGGGTTAAATGGGTTAGGGGTTGGGAATTAGGGCTTAAGGGCTTAGGGGTTAAGGGTTAGACGTTTAGGGTTTACGGGGTTAAATGGGTTTAGGGGTTTAGAGGTTTATGGGGTTAGGGGATTTAGCAATTAAGGATTTTAGGGGTTAGGGGTTAGGGGTTAAGGGGTTAATGGGTTATAGGTTAAGGGGTTAGAGGTTTAGGGGGTTAAATGGGTTAGGGGTTAAGAGGTTTAGGGGGTTAAATGGGTTAGGGGTTAAGAGGTTTAGGGGGTTAGGGGATTTAGGAGTTAAGTATTTTAGGGGTTGGGGTTTGGGGGTTAAATGGGTTATGGTTTTAGGGGTTTAGGGGGTTAAATGGGTTAGGGGTCAGGAATTAGGGTTTAAGGGGTTAGGGGTTAAGGGTTTAGGGGGTTAAATGGGTTAGGGGTTTAGCGTTTAGGGGGTTAAATGGGTGAGGGGTTATAGTCATTTCTTAGGTGAACAAGGCACGTTCTAGTTGTAGTAACCGTAACTTGGTCAAGTTGTTATATTCAAGGAAAGACTTGGGTGGGTTCCCAAGTTCCAAAAAAGTAAGGGTAATTGTGAGGGCATGATAACTAAGGAGTGTCAATGCATGCCAAGGAATGAAAAGGCATGCTAACACATGCCATAAAGTGTCAATGGATGTTGAGGACTGTTAGGGAGTGCCAGGACATTGCAAGGGAGAACTAGGTCAAAATGCATGGAAATGAACGAATAAGAGTGTGTGCCAAGTAGTGTCAAATAATTCCAAGTGTCTCAAGGATAAAGTGTGTTAGGAGAAGGTCAAAATAAGACTTGTAGGAGGTAAGCCTATGGTTACATAAAGGGTTGGAAAAAGTAGTTTCAGACAAAGGGAAACTTTGGGCTAGGCACAACATCGATTTTACAATGACTTGGTTGGGTTCCCAAGTCACAAAAAAAGCAATGTTATCTATGACGATATGAAAGCTAAGGCGATATGAAAGCTAAGGAATACCAAGGTGTGTCAGGGAATTCCTAGAAGTACTAAGACATGTTAGGTAGTTCCAAGGCATGATAGGCATGCCAAGATGTGGCAAGTGCCAGGGTGTGGCATGAACACATGCCAGGGAGTGTGAGGGCCAAGTGTCAACGAAACGCAAAGGGGCACTAGTTTAAAATGCATGGAAATGAAGTATAAGCCAATTCCAGGTGTGTTAAGAAGGGAGTGACACGGTATTCTAGGAAGTGCCAAGGCATGTTAGAGTGCTAGGGAAGTATACAAAGTTGTTCCAAGTGCCTAGGTGTGCCAATGCGTGCTAAGGAGTGTTAGGGAGTGTCAGGAAAACATGACAGAGGCACACTAGGTAAAAATTCATAAATGAATGAATAAGAGTGTGTGACAGGGAGTGTTAGCGAGTTCTAGGTGTCTCGAGGAGGGTGTGACACAGTATGATAGGCAATACTAAGTCATGTTATAGTGTCAGGGCGACATGCATCCAATATTTTAGATATTCACGTATGAGATAGTCACAATACTTATCGAAATCCTCAACCAACAATATGCTACATTGCTTCTTAATGTGCTTGCAACTAGGCAGGCATCAAAGACAACCATTGCAATGGGTTAAGGGGATCTAAGAGAGAATTATGTAAGGAGTTCCTTCTAGCTGGTAAAGGACATTGGTATTACTATTGTTGAAGGGGGTGGCCTACAAGGATACATTGGTAGTTGTTGATGCAAGAGCATAATTTCAACAGTTTATTTCAAAATTTGTATTTGTCCTCCATAAGGTCTTAGAGATTTTTGGAAGAGGAAGTTGGTCTCCTTGTTGCCCTATAATTTTGTAGAATTTCTAATTTCATGTTTGCGATAGAAAATTTTAGTAATTTTAGGCATAAATTAAGATGTTTTCTTAATTTTAAGGTCTCCCAGTCATTAGGAAAGTTGAGTCTTATGATTAGGATTACTTGTGGCATCCTATGTATTTTTCAAACTCCAATACACCAAGGAAAATATGTGGAGGACATTTGGGGGAAATGTAGTTGTCCATGAAATGTAGATCGGATTTGGGGAACTTGTAGCTTTTTTCCTTGGACCCTACTAGTTCTTAGAGGTTGTATTTGGAGTGGTTAGCAGGAAAAAACATAATATGCCCAAGAATATTAGTGTTGGAGCAGTTATGGTTAAAACACGAGATTCAAAGTTCAAATCCCCTTGAGTTGCCAACCTAAAAATAATATTTTTTTATCTATTTATTTATTAAATTTTTAGAATGTGGTTTAATGAAAAAATAAAAATATAATATAAAAGAAATAAATATGACGTGATTAAATTTCATGTGGTTTGAATATCGATTTTCAAAAATAAAAAACATAATTTTATCCATTATCCACTCATGATATTTCAATGCAAACTTCCCAATGCTAATGATTTTGTCTTAATTGCTAACTATCTTAAATGGGTTTCGTCTTAATTGTCATTGTCTTAAATATAAAGTATTGTCTTAAATATTTTTGTCTCAAAGTGCTTTTGTCTTAAATCTAAATTTTTGTCTTAAAATATTTTTGTCTCAAATTGCTTTTGTCTTAAAATATACTTGTCTCAAACTGCTTTTGTCTTAAATATAAAGTTTTGTCTTAAAATATTTTTGTCTCAAATTCGTTTTGTCTTAAATATAAAATTTTGTCTTAAATATTTTTGTCTCAAATTGTTTTTGTCTTAAGTATTTTTGTCTCAAATTGTTTTTGTCTTAAATAGAAAATTTTGTCTCAAATTATTTTTGTCTCACACTATTTTTGTCTTAAATTTTATATTTAAGACAATTCAATTGATATTAAATTTTAATATAAAATAACTAAAATAAAAAGTGACTTTTTAAGACAAAAGATTTCTTTTGTCTTAAACAAATGTCTTAAAATGCCCTTGGTGTAGTAGTGCGTGGATGTTCTAATTAGTATACATGTATGGCTGCATTTACATTGATTGGCATGTCATGCGGGTTTCTGTTTTTTCTATATGGCCCGTTTTGTACTGTTCATGAGATGGATTGGAACGCCTCTTGATGGGGTGTTTTTATATAAAGCCTTCTATCTGGAATATGAAAGAATATAATTATTAATGTATCAGAACATGATCCTTTTGATCTGATGAATATGAACTGTTAGGACATAACAATGTTTTTTTCTTCCTTAAAAAAAACCGACGACTGTCGTTTTTCGGAATCAAGGAGATCATATGATATAGGAATAGGTATTGTTTGGAAAAGCTCGGGGTGGCCGTTGAAGAGCATGAAATGACCATAACTTGGCTCACATCCTCATATGTGTGGCCTCGTAGTGTGTTACGTGACACAGTCGTATGGCTGATGCTTTATCACATTTGTTTCACGAGGTGGGTAGTTGTGAAGTTGGGTCTGATTATACCAGACAACATTCTCTCGGTGCTCTTGACACCACCATGGAGGTGCAAGAATACGGGGGATCATATGTTGGGGTGATGTGCCTTGATAAGCAATCCCACTTCATTAACGATCACCATATCATGCGATCTCTTGGGATGGAAGAACCCAGCCAGAAGTACTACACTTCACATCTGGTGAGAGTATGGTCTCGGTTGCATTATAGGGCTGGGAAATGCCAATTTTTTTATAAAATTTTGGTTGTTGCACCAGGGTGGAAAATATCTGTGGTATGTTCACTGTGGCTCCTCCCACGTTTACACCTCTCAGGGTATGCTCTAGATTTTATCTTCTACATTTGTGGTTATTTTTTACAAGATAGATTCAATTTCTTTATCGTAATAGGTGCATTGGTACTTTCTTGTTTAAGCAACCGAGGTCCAAGGAAGTTTAAGTCTCAGTTTTGGTTCTCATTCCACCTTTTCTAGGACCTGGTTTGTCCAAAGTTTCTTTGTCTTCATTTATTACTCTATTTGTTGGGAATTGTTATCGGTGGGCGGTATCTTTGGTGGCTACTTCCCCTTTGTAGTTCTCAAACTCACATCACTACAGGGTGTGTCTTGGGGTCAAGTGCATGACACCAATGTTTTTCAGGTGTCAAGTGCAAGATACCTGAAAATAAAAATCTCTATGTGAGCTTACCAATCACTATAGATAGCTTATTGAGAAAGGAAGGTTTGGAAAAAACTAATTCTAACACTTAATAAACACACAGGAAAGACAAAATAATTCACTAAATAAAAAAGGCGTGATGGCCCATTAGATATATTATAGTCTTACATGCTTTTATAAAAAAAACATAAGAAACTATGAACAATTATGTGTTTTAAAATTCATAATAGTTAGTACATACTCATATTAATAATGAGAAAGTTTAATTATTATTTTCTCATTTCAATTTTCCATACAATTATTTAAGAAAAAATAAAGTAGATAAAAAAAATTATTTAAAAAAAAATTGTTTAAAAAAAATATTACACTAAAATAATGATTCCTCTTGCTTATATATTTATTTATGATTCAATATTTATGTATTTATTTATTTAATAATTTATTATTACTTGATTTTACTTTTAATCCAAATATTTATTTTATGATCATGCATAAAATATATTCTATCTCTCTTTCCTACTTCAACTTAAATCACATGGTTAGTGTTCTTGTTTGACAGGAAAGCAAGCTAAACTTTTGAAAATAAAATTAAGTATTAATATAGACAGACTACAAATTTGAAAATTGTATATACATATAGTTAATTGTAAGTATATTATATATAAGAATGGTGGTAATTTTAGTGTGTATGGTATAATTTAAAAAAACACACATATATACTCAAAAATAATAAATAATAATAAAATTTAAGGATTAAAATATTATTTTAATATAAAAATATTTCTTTATATTTAAATCTTATAATTTATTAAAATAGTACACTTCTATACTATTTGAATCTTAAAATAAATTATTTAATTTAGATATGTTTATTTTATATATTTAATTGAAATATTATATTTCTAATATAATTATTCATAAAATATATAAAATATATATATATATATATATATATATATATATATATATATATATATATATATATATATATATATTTCTTTTATTTAATTGAAATTTTACACTTTTATTATAATTGTCTTTTAATATATAAAATTATATAATTAATATATTAAAATTGTGTAGATAAAGAGAGACAAATAGAAATGATAACTCTTATTAAAATAAGAATGAAAAATGTTATTAAAAGAAAATTAGTGTTATGCAATGTAAATCAACAACAAGACTCTCAACATCCTCCAAAAGCTAGCTTAATGTATTGGTCCCTTCCTTGTTATCAAGTTTGACATTTAGAGAGAAGTTTGACATTTAAAGCAAATAAGGTCTATCCTTTAAGGTTTTATTGCTATTTTATAAACTCTTTGAATTAAGTGTTATTTCATAATGAACTCTAAAATAATTTCAATATAATCTTGAACTAATTTCGTGAAAATATTCATCTTTCTGTTTGGTATGCTTGAGATTGTATACCTCATCAAATAAATTTCCCAACTAGTGAAATTTTGTGAACTTCTAATTTAATCAATTTTGTTCACAAAACCTAGTGACTTAGGTTACACATATAAATTATTACTATTTAAATTTATTTAATGTGATAGGGGTATTGTAATTTTTTACTAGAATTTTTTTTTTTTGTGATTTTATTAATAGAAACAAAACTACAATATAAAAAATGAAATTAAATTGATTTATTATTTTTACTTCTTTTTAATTTTTATTACATTCTTAACTAATCGTGATCAAAGAGCTTTTTTTCACGATCATGATTAATATCCACTAAGATCAATATGGTGTGTTATTTGATCTAATACTTAATTTTGAGGAAACTCCAACACTTCTCTGATATTGATCTAACATATAAATTTTTACGACCATTTACAACCGCTACAACATCTTACTCATATGATTGAGATCAAAATGTTTCTAACATTAGAGGGAGGAGTTGAGAGGATCTCTCAACAACCACCTATAAATCTCAAACAAACTCCAAACTTACCATGGAAGCATTATCATCCAACTCCTACGCTTCAAGGTTACGTGCAAAACACATATTACAATTCAAGTATAAGTCACTTGTGTTCCCACTCTGAAATGTAACTAACCATGCTCTTTCTTAACAACAATGTTCTAGCTTCCCACTTTACTCATTTAATGTATAATTGTGTTCGACCATAGTTGATGAACTTGTAAAATCAAATAAGACTCATTCTGCCAAATTACATAGCTCACTGTATCTGTGAGAAAAAATAAGCAAGTAAATGAACCATTCTATGGAAATGGTACCATATGTAAGATAACATAGCTTGTTTTATCTCAATTTATGTAGGATAATTATCTTGGTACTAAATGTGTTAAAAAATTTAATCATATATCTTGACCTATATTACACACAAGAAACATATAATAATAACTTATATCTAGATTTTAATGCTTTACATGACCCATTAGCTTTATAATAGTACACAACCAGAACCACTGATTTGAGTTATATTAATCTTTTCTATGGTTGGTTCATAATGAGGTAAAATATTACAAACCCAAAATAAATATAAAGTACAAAAATAGTAATTAATAATTACAAAAAAGGTAATATGGATCCTATAGGATGTCGATGGACCTGAGTCAGTGGTATGCATGCTCTATGAAGAATTGAAACTAACAAACAAGGAAACTTATGTCTCAATAACTCGTACTAAAGAATTTTGTGTATTTGGTGGGAGTTGTTTCTCTACTTTCTCAAAAATTATAATTGTATATAGTATGCTTGTTGTTTTCAAGAATAAGGTTTTTCCAATAAATGAAATCTAAGGTGGGAGGGGCTCCCCCCTCCTTCCAAAATATTCTTACATTAAAATCATTTTACTGAAGAGGTAAAAAAATGGGAGTTGAGTATGGTTCTTCATGAATTTAGAATCCTCTTGTAATGGGTGATCTATGGAAAAACGGGTTGTAGGGACAATGTGTACCCAAAGCCCCACATACCAAAAAATTACAATTCCCACTAAATTTCTAGAAGATGGGAAAATAATGAGAGATCATGCTTTTATTTGTAATTTTATTAGAATTTGGCTGCAAAAAAGGAGATCAAAGTTTGGATACAAGAAAATTAGAAACCAAAGGGAAAGGTATATTTGAGACTTGGCCCCAAAGTTTTTTTCACAGTCATTTTTTTGAATCTAGAAGAAAAAGATGTCATTTTTGAAGGGCCTTATTTTCTAAGTAATGCATGACTCTATATAAGTAACTTTGAAGTTTGTTTTAACCCATACAAGGAGGAATTTATATTGAAATCACTATGGGTTAGGTTATATTCCAGTTGAATTTTAATTACCATATATTTTTGAAGGCATAGGTGAAGTCTTGGGTCCTTTTGTGAAGGTATCATAGGTTACCAAAAGGTGGAGGAATGAATCATATGCTCAATTATGTGTCTATATGAATATCTCACAACCCCTTCCATATTCCATAAAATTCGATTAATAGGGAGATATTTGGAAACAAACTTGGGATTATGAGCATGCATAGTTCCTGTGTAGACTTTTTCATGAATATGACTACCTCATTCAAGAGTTTCCCTTGAAGAATAAAGTGAAAATTCCAGGTGGTTTAATGATTAATGATGGTTTTACAAGAGTTCCCAATGAACATCATAATCAAAGTAATCAAATCCTTATTAACACAAAGACCTTTCACTAAACACATTCTTTCTCTTTGCTTGAAGCTATGGAGGAGGACAACCAAGATATTCATGCGGCCTAAATGGAAATTGTTCTATCTGAGAAAATATTGGAAAATATGACCTTGAAATTTAAAATGGGTACTAAATATGAGAATCTACAAGCTAGGTATAATCTCCTATAAATGTAGTGTTTTGAGGAGGTGGTTCCTCTCTTAGATCATAATATATCAGAACTATCAAAAGAGGAAAAAGTATTAGTCACCATCATAAATGAATGGGTTATCAAGGACCTTGTCGATCTTGCCCAAGAGGAGAAAGAAAGGTATTCCAAAGCTTATCCTCATCTGAAATCAAAGAAATGGACTGCTCTAGGAGATACAATAGCTCAAGCCTCCCAAACATTCAAAGTTAAAGGTAAATAAATTGTATCAAAAAAATTAAATACAGAGCAGAAGAAGAAGATAACTAAACCAAAGAGAGAATCAAGGTAGCAGATAGGGACAACCGATGTCATCTAAAAATAGATAGTAGCACACCGAGAGAAAGGTTTGCAAAGTCCAAATAATTTATTAATTAAAATCCTCTCTTGCAATATAAAGAGTCGCAGTACTATAGGTAAAAAACGATACCTTAGATATCAAATCAGAAAGGAAAGTTCAACAATTATAATTTTACAAGAAAGGAAATTAGCAGAGATGAGAATGAACAACATAGTTGGTTTTTATTTTAAAGGATGTGGCATAGTTAGTTTTTGTTTTAAAGGATTTGAGCATATGTATGTAATAGCTACAAGGAATGCAAGTGGGATATCAATATGGTGGAATCCCCGGTTGGTTTTATTTCATGAATGGTCCACATATTATAATATGTTAACACATATATTTCAATATGCGGGAAAAAAATAATATGTCTTCCTTTCAGTGGTTTATGGCCCCTCCATCCCCATTGATTTTTTTGTTTTTTCGAATCACTTGTAGGTGACCAAAATATTTATAGGAAATTCATTATGCATTATGGGTGGTGATTTTAATATCAAAATAGCTATCTAGGAAACAAAGGGTGGTAATTGTAGGTTGGATCCTATATCAATGTAATTAGATAAATTTATTGAATCCCTCATTTTGGTTGACAATCTGAAAATTAATGGTTGTTACACTTGGAAAAATCGTAAGGGTGGTACAAATCAGATTGCTTGTTGATTAGATATTTTTTTTTTCTGAAAATGTTATACAAATATATTTTTTCATATAATCCTCTATTATTTGTGTATGGGTTCTAATCATTGGTTAGTTTAGTTGGAATTTTATCTAAAGGATGTAGAAATTTATTAATATTGATGTATTACGAGATTCTCGTGATCTAAAAATATTTATCTTCTTGCTAAATACATAACCCTTCCACTGTTAAACTTGCGGAAATTTGAAACTCAATTGCAAACACATATGAATAAATTCGAACGCACATAACACAGTTGTTTAACGTGAAAGCTTAAAGCTATAATCCCCAAATATCATATATTATGTATATCAATGGAATCATGTAATAATCTCATACAAAGCTTAGTACATCAAGCTGTCAATACCATCTAGATTCATTACACACTGTCATGCAGAAATTTGCATATCTATGCACCAATTTCTTGCCTCGTGACAACCTCCCTCTGCTGCGCAATCCCTGCTTAAGAACGAAGAAGACCCATGAATGAATTTGAATTGGCCTTGCCTTGACTGTGCAATCCTTATTGGCAACTCCAATGTGTGTGAGATGCATTCAATGCATCACTATAGTCACAACGGATAGTCCATGTCACCCTTTCACCTATCTCTCCAGTGGGTCTCCACTGGAACTGACATGCAACTAGTTAACTATTGTATTTGTTCAGTTGTTAGTGAGTTATTAGTTGTGAATTAATTAACTAATTAATTCACTTAACTCTCACTAGTGTATCTTTCAGTTAGACTAGATACAACTAGCTCAACTGAGTTTAACTCACTTAACTGAGTTAAACTAAATAACAACTCCATAAAATACTCTTCCAACTCTGTCATAACTTTTCCACTTTAGTTATAATTGAGATAATTGAGTCCTCCATGCATGAGCCACCAATACCCTAGAAATTTCATAATTCCTTCAGCCCACTGATTTTCCAAATCTGTTCACTGAAATAAAGTGCTCCAAGAGAATAATTTGATGTTTATAGTTGGATTATTATTAAGAGCTAATAATAATCGACATGCATCTATTTTTAGATCGACAATATATAAATAGACTTCACCCAATATTCTAAAAATAGAATTTCATCTATTTTTCACATTTGATCAACCATCTACAAATAGCATCCTACAACTTATCGAATATGCTCACCATGTCTAAAAATAGACATACACCTAAAAATAGTCTGTAGGCCCCACATAGTGAAGGTGTTTACTTTTCATTAAGCTCATCATCTTATTGAATCTCAACACTCCCTCTGAGCATGATATGCATTATCTTTCACCCCGATCCTGCCTCTATGGTATTCGAATTCGCTCCTGACGAGTGCCTTCGTCAGAATATGCGCATCCTGATCTTCCGTAGGAATGTACTGAATCAACATGATCTTCCACTGCACACAATCTCTGATATGATGATATCGGATATCAATATGTTTATATCTATCATGAAACACGGGATTAATCGAGAGTTTAATGCAACTCTCATTATCGCAATGTATCATTGTAGGATCTAAATGTGAACTGAACAAACCGACCAGGATCTTTCTCATCCACATAGCCTCACATGCAGCTTGACTTGCTGCCATGTATTCTGCTTCTGCTGAACTAAATGCCATCGATATTTTTTTCTTGTTGTACCAAGAAAATGTTGTAGATACGATACTGAAAACCACTCCTGATGTGATATTTCCGTCTGTTTGGTTGCCTTCCCAATCTGCATCCGTGAAGCCATGCAACTTCACCCCATCCGTTTTTCTATACCATAAGCCATAACTCATATGTGCCCTTGAGATATCTCAGGACATGCTTGCCTGCCTTCCAAAAGATCTTGGTAGGCTTAACCATCGCTTGTGAAATCTAGTTCACCACATAGCATATGTCCGATCTTGTATTATAACTAAATACATGAGCGAACCCACCAACTATCGATAAACAATGGCATCCACTACCTCTGCTGATGCAGCTTCCTCTTCCCTCCAATTTCCTCGAAGAGGAGTATCCATGGGCTTGCATTCCTCCATGTGAAACTTACCAAGTATCTCCCGAGCATACTTGCCTTGAAACACAAATTGTTCTCCTTCTCGCTGCCATATTTCCAATCCAAGGAAATAATGAAGGAGGCCCAAATCCTTCATCTCAAACTCCTTTGCAAGATCTGCCTTATATGAATGTATCAACTACTCATCACCCGTTAGTATTAAATCATCAACATAAAGAACAATGATTAAAAGCCTACCATCCACCACAATTTGGTACAGGTTTTCATCTGCCTCACTCTTGGTGAAGCCAAGTCCAGTGAAATACTTGTCGATCTGTGTGTACCAAGCATGTGGTGCTTGCTTCAGCCCATACAATGCTATTTTGAGTCTGCACACATGCGACTCACTGCTGAAGATCTCAAATCCTTCAGGATGCTTAATGTACACCTCTTCCTCAATGATCCCATTAAGGAATGTAGGCCTCAAATCCACCTAATGAATGTGCCAAACCATTTTCACTGAGAGAGAAAGGATGGTCCTTATGGAAGAATACTGTGCGATAGGTGAAAAGGTTTCTTCATAATCGATCCCCTTGATCTGTGAGAAGCCTTGAGCAACAAAACTTTCCTTATAATTCTTGACGCTCCCATCAACAGCGTACTTTACCTTGTAGATTCATTTCGAATCTACCACTAATTTACCCACCAGCCTTAGAACAATCTCCCAAGCACTTTTTATGACAATGGAGTCCACTCCTCCACCATGGCATCTACCCATGTGGGTTCCTGTGCTGCCTCATCAAAATAATATGGCTCTGTCACGATACACTTGCTCATAAGAGCCATGTATCTAGTAAATCAGTTAGGTGACTATCTTTGTCTATGATGTGATGTATACACTACTACATTCTCTGCCGCATCAAGCTTCAGTCTCTTAGCTTCTATGGTAAACTTTCTGACTGTTCTGATGTTTGGTTCTTCATGAGTGGACTCCTCCACTCCATGAATCTCCTCCCGTGGCTGATCCACATCTAGAGGCTCATCTTTGGGAACATGTATCTCCTCCTTTGCATGCAAGTGTAGCTCCCTCTCAAGCGACAACTTCATGGCTTTCGCCTCATTGAATTTTATATTCCATCGCACCATAGTCATTTGAATATTTGGAAAATACACACTATAATTATGGGGTGTTTCTATGTACCCCACAAATATCCCAACTTCTACAGTCAGCTCCATCTTCTTCCTGGAGTCCTTTATCACATGAATGTAAACAGATGAGCCAAAAATATTTAAATGAGAAATATCAAGCTTCTTACTAGTAAAAGCTTCTTTAGGTGTACTCATCCCAAGTACTCTATGAGGACAACGGTTTTGCACATAAACCGCAGTGTTGCATGCTTCTGCCCACAAGTGCATCAGTAGGCCCTGGTCATGCAGCATAGCTCGTGCCGCACCCATGATCATTTTTTTCTTCCTCTCTGTGACTACATTCTGCTGTGGGTTATGAAATGATATGAGTTCTCTTCAAATTCCTTCTTTGCTACAGAAGTATTTGAATTCATTTGAGATATATTCACCACCATTATCGCTCTGCAGAGCCTTCACTTGATTCCTTGACTCCTTCTCCACCAATTCTTTAAACTCACAAAACTTTTAGAATGTTTAGCTCTTCTTCTACATGAAGAAGATCCACCATCTATGAGAATAGTCATCAAAAAATATAACATAATACCTGTGTTTTGCTGTTGAAGCAACCAAGAAAGATCCACACACGTCTGTGTGAATTCTCTCTAGGATCACCGAAGCACAGTTCACCTTCTCATGAAAGGTGGTCTTCACAAACTTACCCATAGTACATCCCTTGCATTGATCTGACTGCGCAAGAGTGCCCTTGGGAAGTCCAGTAGAAATCTGCTACAAAATCTTCAAGGTGCCATGGTGAAGATGGCCCAATCTCCCGTGTCATAATTTTCCCTCATCCGGGCTCACCACTTCTTCTGCTTTGCCCATCATTGTAGTGCAGCCATCTACATCCAGCTTGTAGAGATTATTAACTCGAATCCCTATCCTCTTGGTTCGACTCGTTGTTTTATGTAACAAGAAAGCTTTTCCCTCGCTGAAAAAAATGTCATAACCTCTGTCTTCCTACATTGCAACCAAGACCAAGTTCTTCTTCAGACCTGGGACATGCATAACATCTTTCAACAGAAATGGTTTACCTGAATCCCTCTCAAAGGTAATGGTTCCAATGCTGGTCACACTGTATCTTCTATCTTCGCCCATCTCTATATGCATTTCGATATCCTTCTCCTCCAAGTCACTAAACAACTCCTTGCGTCTCATCATATGGAAAGATGCACCACTATCAAGATACCACACCAATCCCATTGAGCTTGAAATCAAGCATGTGATCAAAGATAAATAAAGTTCAAATTGTGAGGCTAAGGCCTCTCCAACTGCAGCTCCAACAACCTTCTTGTTCTTCTTTTTATGTGGGTAGTTAGTGGAGAGATGCCCATGTTCATGACAGTGAAAACATTTCACTTTGGACAAATCCAGCTTCTTGCCTTTAGCCTTGGATTTTGGATGGGATTTCTTCCCCTTTCCTTTACTTGCTCTGGTAGCCCAAGCGCAATTCTCTTCATCATCATTCTTTGATGAAGATCCATCACTGGTACTTCGCCTTATCTCTACCTGCACAAGATTTGACCAAAGTCGCTCCCAACCCGACAGTTTATCCTGTCCATTGACAGAGTCTTCGTAGCTATGCCAAATCTTCGGAAGCCTAATGAGAGCCAAGCTCACTAAGTCATCATCACAACTGTAATCCCCACACTTCCCATTTCATCCCTACAGTGGACAAACTTTGTGAGGTATTTTGGAATACTATCGCCCTTATCCATTTTTATTTTTCTAAGCTTATCTTTCAGCATCAACTTCCTCTGGTTGCTGCTGCTTTGGAAAATATCTGTCAAAGCCTTCCACATTGAAAATGGAGTGGCTTTGTCATGAAGGCTTGACACAATATGGTCTTTCACACATTCCAATAGAATTCTTCTTGTCTTTGCTACCTTATTTTTCCATGTGCCAAGTCCTACAACATTGCTAGAAGCAGGCTTAGGAACATCGCTATCGATGAACTCCTTCAACCCATTATCTTCAAGCACCACCTCCATCCTATCCTTCTAGGCTATGTAATTCAAGCTACCCTCAAGGGCATACTCCAATCACAACCCATTGAAAGTCATTTCAATGAATACTCAACTGTCGCACCAAGAAATTTCTGTAGCAAATTTGAATTGTCCACCAGCACAAAACTCAGCACTTATTCACAATTGCAATCTCTAGTGATCAATAATTCTCTGATACCATGTAGAAATTTATTAATAATGATGTATTACCAGATTCTCTTTTTCTAACAACATTTATCTTCTTGCTAAATGCAGAATCCTTCCACTGTTAAAATTGTGGAATTGCAAACACATGTGAATAAATTCAATCGCACATAACACAGTTGTTTAATGGGAAAGCTTAAAGCTAAAAACCCCAACTATAATAGATTATGTATATCAATGGAATCATGTAATAATATCATACAAAGCTTATTACATCAAGCTCTTAGTACAATCTAGATTCATTACACGTTGTCATGCAGAAATTTTCATATGTATGCACCAATTTCTTGCCTCCTGACAGCCTACCTCCACTTCGCAATCCCTGCTAAAGAAGACCCCTGAATGAATTCGAATTGGCCTTGCCTTGACTGTGAAATCCTCATTGGAAACTCCAATGTGTGTCAGATGCATTGAATGCATCACTATAGTCACAACGGATATTCCATCTCACCCTTTCACCTATCTCTCCACTGGGTCTCCACTGGAAATAACATGTAAGTAGTTAATTATTGTATTTGTTCAGTTGCTAGTGAGTTATTAGTTGTGAATTAATTAACTAATTAATTCACATAACTCTCACTAGTGTATCTTTCAGTTAGACTAGATATAACTAGCTCAACTGTGTTTAACTCACTTAACTGAGTTTAACTAAATAACAACTCCATAAAATACTCTTCCAAATCTGTCATAACTTTACCACTTGAGTTATAACTAAGTCCTCCACGCATGAGCCACGAATAAACCCTAGGAATTGCCTAATTCCTTCAGTCCACTGATTTTCCAAATCTGTTCACTGAAATAAAGTGCTCCAAGAGAATATGTTGATGTTTATTGTCGGATTATTATTAAGAGCTAATAATAATCGACATGCATGTATTTTTAGATTGGCGATCTATAAATAGACTTCACCCAATATTCTAAAAATAGAATTTCATCTATTTTTCACATTTGACCAACCATCTACAAATAGCATCCTGCAACTTATAGAATATGCTCACCATGTCTAAAAATAGACATACACCTAAAAATAGCATGCGGGCACCACTTAGTGAAGGTTCTTACTTTTCAATAAGCTCATCATCTTGTTGAATCTCAGCAAAGGAAACTCCATTAAATCAAACATTTTGATTGCGAATTTGTTGGTTCCACTCATAAGGTTTTTTTATCTACTTAAGACATTGTGGGAAGAAATAATAGTTGAAGGTCATACCGATATGAGAGTATTCCAATTAAAGTTTAAGAATTTGAAATCCTGACCTAAAAGTTGGAATAAGAGAGTTTTGGGAAATATTTTTAAACACAAGATAGAATTGGAAAATAAGAGATCATTTATTCAACAAAGGATGATATGGGAAGACAAAACCAGAAAGTTGATATTGGGGGAGCTACCATTCTTACAAATATTGAAGATATAATGAAGCAGAAGGATATTCCATGGAAGAAAAAGTATAGCATTCAATTTTTGGAGAGGGTTCGTAATACTAATTCTTTTCATAATTATGTGATTCAATGTCATCTTCATTACATAACATTATCCATTACTAAAAAGGATGGTGGGAGGAATATGTAACAATATGGCATAGAAGGTGAATTGGTAAAATACTTTACATAAATATGCACTGAGGATATCACAAGTACATCTACCTTTTTCTCTACTACCTCAGTCATAAACCATATCCCTAAAATTATAAGCAAGGACCAAATAAAATTATTGATGAGACTAATATCCTTGTGAAAAGTAGAAAAATCATTATCAATATGGGAAAAAAACAAGGCACTCAGTCCGGATGGATATAGAACATATTTATATCAATATTTCTGGATTTTCTTAGCCAAAGAATTCCACGAGGGAGGCAAAGAGTGATGACACACTAAAACATACTCGTAGCATTGAAGGCAACATTTATCTCCTTTGCATGAAAATCAAGGAAATCATAGTTTCTGGATGACTTCCAATGGAGAGAAATATGTAATGTTATTTATAAGATATTATAGAATGAATTTGTTTCCTCTGACCTTGATATCTTCATCTCGAACGAGGTTTGTAGAAGGTAGGAATATTTCAGATGGAATTATGGTAGTGCAGGAAATAATCCACTCACTCAAACAAACTAGGCACCTTTGTATGCTCATAAAATTGGATTTATCTAAATCCTATGACATAATTAGTTGGTCCCTTTTTATTACAAGTCCTACAATCTTTTGGATTTTCAGATATTTTGATGGAGTGGGTGGGATCACTTATCAGTAAATATTTATTTTCCATATTGGTCAATGGATCACCTTCACAGAGCATTCACCCCACTAGAGGTATCAGCAAGGGTGATCCTCTATCTCCATATCTTTTTATAATAGTTATGGAAGTTCTTAGGAGAATTTTTCATAAATTAGGGGGGGTTGGTTTTATATATGGTCTTCGATTGTCTAGGATGAATTTTCCAAATACCCATATTCTATTTGTAGATGATATAATATTCTTTGTTATGTAGAGGATTGTCTTCACTTTCATGTTAGCTTTAGGGACTGTGGTGATTAAAGATAAAACAAAACGTTTTCTTGAACTACCCATAATTGGAGCAACAAAGGCTCTCTTATGTTATGGGATATATTGGAGGTACGCTTCTAGCTAACTACTTAATACTACCGATAGTTTGGCATTAGGGGAATTTTAAGGTCTAAAATGGGCCTCCTAAGAAAAATGTACAACAAAAATAAAATTTATAACAACCAATAGGATTCAAGATGATGATGTCAACCATGGGGGATGATTTACCATTTTTTAAATAAAAGGGTAAAAATATTAAAAAATAATAAAATAATAAAACTACTTTTTCAACTCGTATTTTCAACTTATCTCCCAAAATGTTTACTCAAATTTCAAGTGGGAGTACTCGTTGGATGAAAAATTTATTTCCTCATCCAAGGAGTACCCATGTTGCATACTTTCGATGAACTCTACTACACGAAAAATGAGAAATACATAAAAAACGTGATTGTAATCACGTTTTTTTTATGTATTTCTGATTTTTCCTGTAGTAGGACCCATCGAAAGTATGCAACATGGGTACTCCTTGGATGGGGAATTAAATTTTGCATCCAACGAGTACTCCCGCTCGAAATTTGAGTAAACAATTTGCGAGATAAGTTGAAAATATGAGTTGAAAAAGTAGTTTTTTCATTTTTCCCTATAAAATTTGATGATGTCATCAAATCTTATTTGATTTTTTCCACTATTATTTTATAATTTCCTTAGGAGGCCCATTTTAGACCTCAAAATTCCCCTAATGAACTATCATATATCTTCCACAATGGGATAGATATTTGAGAATATGCGTCGTAGAGTGAACACTTTCATGTTTCGATTCCTATTGCGGGTAATGTTACCCTAAGGTATTGGGTTGAAAAACCTTCACAGATCAGGGGCATGTCATTACAAGAAGGACTCACTTAATCAACTTCTATTCTTTAAACTAGAAACTAAAGGTTGCAGACCTTACCTGTATATCCTTCAGTTGTAGTAGCTCCCGCGGGTTGCAAACCCCCTGCAACTCTTAGTTCTCTCGAACCTACAAAACAACAAAGAAAAGGCACAAAAACCTAGTTTCACAGCATATATATGTTCTATATGTTAGTGGAAAGCATGCATAATATCGTAAAAACAATAATAAATGAACTATTTAAGATCATTACACATGTATAATAGATAAATGACACATGAACATCAGGAACAAGATGGCACTTCTTTTATTAATGACATGTATAGTAAAAAAATGTGTAGAGATCACCTGAAATCTTTGATAGCCTCGTGCATACCATCCTCTGGATTCGTCCATCCCTAGCCTCACAAAACTTCTTCCAAGAGTAATACACAACGGATGTCACATAGGTTGAGTGAACATCTCAAGGAAACAAGGGTTTCCTGAAAATATCTGGGAAGTTCAAGAGGCACAGGGGAAATATCAAACTTGGATAGTGATCCAACAACATATAATATCTATAATTCTCTCTCTTCCTCCCTTAGGCCATTCTCTTGAGGGGCTTTTATACTCCCTCAAATTAGTTTTTTCGGTTGGGAACAGTTAGGCCACGAGATGCGGTAGTTAAGTTACAAGAACAACCATAAACCCCACCTCAAAAGTAGGTAAATTATATAAATTTTTAATGTTGAAAAGGCATACACTGTTCTCTATGTATGGACTCACGTGTATACGCAGAAAGGTCTAGGAAGAGTCGCGTATGCTTTTTGAGAAAGATGTACAAGTCTGAAGGGAAGGGTTGCCTAAGGCCAATGTATAGGTCATCAAGTATATGATGGTGATAAATTATGCTATAACAGATGCCCCATAATATATGAGGATATAAGGGGTACACGGTGGCCGAAATGTATTATGTGCATAGAAAAAACCTTGCAAGGACTAGAGAGGACTTCACCAGATTTCAGGCTACCAAAAAATGAGTGAGAGAGATCAGAAAGATAACTCATGTCTGAGGCAGCCATACCCATGCTTAGTGAAATAAAGTATGTCTGCATATGCAGTATGGAGCAGATCCAATATGTATACAAGTATAGCTAAAATGTAAAGTACATAGTGAGTCATCTTATCACTGCCCAAAAGTATAAGTCAAAATCAGGTCCAAGTATCACATATAGTAGACTGATCAATGATGTTGCAACAAATATTTGATCACATATGTCACAACTGAATCTCCAAGTACCAAATCATAAGGGGTGGAAAAAATGGTACAACACGCAACTCGGGAGCCAACATATAGGATGCTGCTGTGATGAGATTGTAACATATAAGGGTGGATGGTGTCACTGGCAGAAAACTCAAGGAGGTGTCAAAGTTAACCAAAGCATGCTAATGCAAACCCAATGTCTTCACCGATCACCATGGCACAATTATACACAATGGGAATAAATGTTCTGAGGTCAACCATGTGAGAAATCATTTGATTATCGGTCATTGATGTATACTGTTAAAAAATGAGAGACAACCGACCAATAATGATAATGAGTGTCAAGGTGCCCCAGTACAATCTAGCAAGCGTGAATGAATGAGTTTAAGTCAAAATATTGAAAGAATATATCAATTAGGAGGCAATGATGTATCCTCACTGTCATTAGAAAATATTCTACCACTAATGACTGCAAACCCTAAGGCACTGACAAAAATACTCTAGACCTTATTCCCAGAGCAATGAGTCGGAGTCGATGGGAAAATATCTTCTGGAAGGAAGCCATTCAAGCATCCCACATCAGTCCAGCATGAGTGTAACCCGCAAGCCAATATTTGGAAGGAATCAGATGAAGTAAAGTGAAGTAACCAACCCAAAGTACATTTCTGGCATGCACAAGATGAAGCTAACGCATGGAAGAAACCCTCTGAACCAACCAATAATGAAAGGTGACAAAGAGGAGAGATATCCACCGATAGGGTCAAATGAAAATCAAGGTATTGCATGAATCCCAAGTGTGATAATGTAAGATAAAGTCGAACACAAGGGAAACACGCAGTAAAAGACCCATGATGTTGATCAAATGCTGAGCACAAGGTCATTTATCAATGATGTAAATAGGGCCAGGGTGTGGATCTAGGTTTACTCTTAGAGAAATATGTCGTACTCGATAAGAGACAAACCTGCCAGCAAGAAGTGAGTGGAGACCTTCTCAAACCAACACGATAAAAGGATGAAATAATTGATGTGATAGAACAATATACTGACAAGACTGTGAAGGCCAACTAAAAAATGAGTCAAGAGACATCATATAAAGGCCGACTTAGGTTAACTTCCCTTGAAAAAAAACACGGCTAATGTTGACTATTGCAACAAATGATAACTTTGTATAATTTTTTCATGCAGGAGGCATAAATAAATCCTTCATATGATTGGAAGAGATAACCAAGCGAAGGAGTACAGACTCAAAAAAAACGTTATGGCTTCTCCCAAGTCAAAAACTAAAACCATCCCAAATGGAGAAAGACTTAGCTTTTTTGTGCTTTTTTCAAGGGCAGAACAATTGACACTGTAGATGCCATCAAGTATGGAAGTAATATACCGTTTCCGGTCTCTTTCAAATATTTAATTTTTTTTGTATTTTTCATATTCAAAGCCTGAAAAAGAATAAAATAATTCTATAGTACAATGGATAAAACAAGTGTCGTGAAACAGTTGCACTAGTTCCTGGGATAGGAACAATCCTATTCTCAATGCAAGGTGGCGAAAACTGGTATGTGACACTCAAAGGAATGTTCCATCCATGGGTAAAGGTGTCAAGTCACAGAAGCTAAGTGATTGCATGGTTAACTTTTACAAAAATACATGGTCAAAAGATGGCTTAAACATGAGTCCAAATGAAGCCGGCTAAAGGCCAAGATAAACAAGTAGTCAAAATTCAATGCAGTAATACAACTTGACAGCATAAGGCAGTCTCTAGGGGAAATTTCTAGAATGATGATAGCGAAGAAGAAAAAGAATGAAGCTTCAACACATAAGTCATGTCGGGACTAAAGAGGACTCCCGAGCCTACATAAATTGCAGCATGGGAGACAAATGCTAGCGAGGAAATAGCTAGGAAGCCCATGTAAAGGATAGTTCTACCATCAAGTCATGATTAAAAAATCAGCAAGTGAAATGGGTTAAGTAATCATGCTATGATGAGAACGACCCTATGGCAAGTGATCAGAATGGAGGCTAGTATGCGAAAAATGCAACCAAAATTTAATTCCAAAACCTATATGCTAGTTCAAAATCAAATACTTTCCAAGACAGATCAACGATCATGGGTCCAAAGAAAAACTATGAAAATCTCGAATTAACAAAATGTACCTGAAAATTACCTTTCCCAACGCTTACAAGAAAAATGGTTATATAGCCTCAGTCCAATTAAAAAAATAAGCACAAACGAAATTTGTGACAAATTTTCAAATTATGGGCATAAATACACAATTTGACTCACATTTTGATCATTGTTACATTGCAGAAGTGGAGAAAGAGCTTTGGGGAAAAAATTCCTCTTATCAAATACGGAGCAACCAACCACGAAATCATGCAAAATCAGTCAGGTAAGCCTTAAAATCATCCTATTCATCAATTTCATTCCCGTTTGAAGCAAAAATTTGGAGTTTTGACAATAGAAAACATATTTTTATTGAAACCCTCTACAAATACACGAGTTCATGTGGAGGAACCTGTGTATGATACGTGACTGTGTACAAGCGAAGTCACGTATGCACATAGTGAAATTTTAAAACTTGTATCTAATCAGCCAATTAATTATTTTTCCCAGGATGTACATCACCTATAGAGAGCGTGAGAATAGTGCAATTGACAAAGAGGTGATGGAGGATCAAACTTCCTTAGATATTCTCTGGAATTGCGGATTGCTCAAATTTTTCAAAATGCCCAATATGAAAATCAAAGTTCATTTGCTTCAAATGTTGGTTGATCTGTTGGGAAACATACTGAGAGGGGGGGGGGGGGGTGAATCAGTATTTAGGGCACACTCAAATATTTTTACTTTTTCATGCTCTAAAACCCATACGCGACTTTCATGAAGCCAACTTGCGTATACACGTGGATATCCTTAATAAAACATGCGTATGCACAGAGATCTTATTATGCAGATTATCCTTAACTTAGATCTTTGGAACATTCATTCATCTGATGTTTATTTAACAGTATGCAGTGTAGTAATAACAGAATAAACCAACACACATAAGCATCACACATGAACACCAGGATTTTAGGTGGAAACCCAAGTCAGGAGAAAACCACCGCTGTCGTTGCTCAACCTTCAATATTTTATTATAAAGAAAACATCTTACAACTTATGTACTGGTGCAGACTCATACCAGTACGTAGGCCCCCACCTGCGCTCGTTTACTAGCCTCTCCTGGAAGGGAGCTATGACCCCCTGCTCTCGTTTACCAGCCTCTCCTGGAAGGGAGCTACGACCCCCTGACTGAAGGCTACAACCCTCAACACCACCATGGACCATGTTTCATCAATTTTCACACTGGATCCAATAGAACACAACTTGCAGGCAAATTTTCATCATATTTTCAGACTGGACCCACTCCACACATTTAAGCTCAATCATACATCAAAACTGATACTTATCAATTCAGACAACCCAGAACTATAGAATACAGATAGCAGTAACACAGCAGAACAGATCAGACATTTCACCCTTCATACTTCAGCAAAACACTAGTTTTCATACGCGCTTTCCTTTCACTGATCCCGCGTATATACGCATTTCCATGCATATAAACTCGCGTATACTTCTGCACATACTTCAGAACTGATTTTACAACCCATACGCTCTTTCGCTTTATCCAACCCGCATATATATGCGCTTCCACTATTCCAAACTAGTGTATATATCTTCAGACATTATAGGGCAGCATACTTCTTCAGATCAGATTTTCAGTTCAGATTTAACCCTTCACTTCAGACAGATGTTCGCCTCATCTTAGATCTAAGTATTCCATAAACAGATCTAGAAGATACAAATAAATTTCAGATCTAGATTCCTTTCTTCATCATTTTTTTTTTTCATAGGTGCATCACTGATTTAGATCTATCATCAAACTGTTACTCTTTCCATTCAGACATACTTCAGAGTGAAGTATTCATTCAAACCCAGACTCATGCACTCCCTTGCACAATGATTTTCTTCTTCTTATATAGGTTTACCCTTTTTCAATACCATGAGCTAAAACCACATTACTTCCAATGGTATTCCTCGACGGGATCACATAGACATACCAGCGCTCAATAAAATGGGTCAATACCATGGTAGTAACCCTTGGTTTTACATATTTAGAGCGCATTTGACCATACGCGACTTGGCACGTTATTTCCCGCGTGCATACGCTACTTCTATTAAGCAAACCCGCGTATGCCTTGTGACATACACTTTTCATCATTACTTTTGCACATACTGATATTTCTTACTTCTGCAACTTCTCTACTTCTGGTAGATTTACATCATTAATTAGTATATCAAGTCAGTTTCCATCAAGTACAACTTTCATCAAGTAGGTTGCCATCATCTTCTTCAAGTGTTGCCATCATCTTTATCAAGTGGGTTTCCATCAAGGACAAAACTCTGCATCATATTGCTAACAATCTCCCCCTTTGGACTTGATGGCAACCATGATGGTGTTTGATCACAACAGATAGATACATTAAGCGTAATGATATTCTCCCCCTATTCACACACCATGTCACTCTCCCCCTTTGACATCAAGGGCAAAGGGTGGATCAACACCAACATAAGGTTTTTCTCCTCATGTCAAAAGAAGAGCGCTGTAGATATGAAGTTACCATGCTCCCCCTGAGTATGTGCATCCAATGCATCCTTTCCATGTGACCAAAGCTCCCCCTTTGCTTTTGCAACCTAAATTCTTTCAACAGCAAATCATCAAGGCATCTTCACCCAAAATCAGAGAATGAAACAGAAATATAAGAGCCGAAATACCACCAGAGACTCCAAATAGCATCATAGATACCAAACAGCACCATAGCTTGTGCTGAAGAAATGCTGACCCAAAAAAAAATTGTCAGCAACCACCCCTACGCGGTTTTATGTGAATGAACTCGCGTATATACGCGACTGTGTTTCAGGAAATCCGCGTATCCAATTCCATCTTCTGCATTTTAACCAGACCTGATCCTCTGTGAGGCAGAGACAGTTTTCGGCTTCTTTCTGAGATATTTGAATGCTTCCCTGGAATATATGAGGGCAGATAGATAGGACAATATAGTTGTATCTTCAAGCGTCATCCAATGGTTGTAGCATAAGCACATTAGTCACCAAGCCTTCAAACTTTTTGCAGCATCAACATATTCCCAGAACAACTTCTATAATAAATAGTACGTGTCAAGCAATCATTCATGTAATCTGATATCACCAAGATCTTCAAGATTTATCATGTTCATGATGTAACATGTGTAAGAATTAAAATAGGTCTCAACCAGCAACAAACTCTACATGATTATGAACAAAAGATACTCTTCAACAAAAATCAATCAGGGCTCATCCATAATCTCATCCTAAGAAATCATGTATAATTTCATCATCATTTAGAACTGAGTAATAAGCAGATACAGTGCCAATAATACAATCATTAATAGTCAGACTGATGCTCCCCCTGAACCTGTGCTCCTGATCTTCAGCAGTCATACAAATTTTCTTATCATAAGTACATACACGACTCTCTCCACTGTAACTCGCGTGTATACGTGGCTTAAGTTCACAGAACCTGCGTATGGAAAGTGAAACATAGAAAATTTCACATTCCTTCATCTCCCCCTGAATTTGTACCACTTGTACCTGTCTTCTTCACATCAGATGCTTTGTTAGAAATAAACATAACCAGAATAATGAGAATCATCATACATTGCTCCCCCCGTGATGATACATTACTAATCTCCATGATGTATCTCACATCATTCCTGCAGTCATTATGAAAAGTAAGCTTTAGAAGCGGATGACTGCAGTAGGGTCAATATTCCCTACGTTTCTGACCTGTCCTCCTTCTTTTTCCAGCTTTGCTTGAAGTTTCTTTTAGTGTGCTGAAAATTCTCCAATTTTTCAGATCTGTTCATCCTGCATTCTTTTTCTATATGTCCATACTTGTTACAAGCATAGCATCTTATGTGACCAGAAAAGTAAGCATAAGGATCATACTGTGTTCTTCTATTCTTTCTTCTATTGCAATCAGCTGCTTTATGACCATACTTGTTACATGAAAAACAATATCCCTTGAAGAAACCAGAGTACCTTTCTGTGTAGAATCTGTTTGTATGTGACTGAAATGATCTGCTTCTGCAATTGGCTGCAAAATGCCCATAGTTATGACATTTAAAGCATTCAACATTATTGATGCTTCTATAGTTAGGAGGGAATGATTACTTTTGAGAGTTCATGATTGTCGGTTGATCTTTTGTTTCTTCCAACACTTCAGGTTTTGCATTGATATCCTTTGAATCTTTAGCACTTCCTTGTGAACTAGATTCTCCTTTAACAGTTTTATGAAAACCAAGACAAATTTTAATAGCATGAGATCTTTGATTACTAAGAATATTATCCAGAATATTAGTACTATCTTGAAACTTCAAGAGTTTATCCTTTTCTTCTAATTTACCTTTGAGAATGTTTACCTCAACCTCCAATTTTTGGCATTGCTGCTTCATACTTTCTTCTTTCCTTCCTTCCTCAACTTGATCATTCAATTTTAGAATCTCTTCTTTCAACCATTTTTCTTCTTCTTCAAATGTCTGTAGAAGATCTTCATTCTTCTTATTTTATTTTTCCAGATCTTCTTTGAGAGAGATGATTTCTGCTTCAAGTCCTTCCTTTTCAAATGGTAAGGGTTCTTCATTCTTCTTATTTGATTTTTCCAGAACTTCTTTGAGAGAGATGATTTCTACTTCAAGTCCTTCACTATGATTGTTTGCTTTGTCCTGCAGTCTTTGATACATTTCTAGCTGTCCCTTCATTTTTTCTATCTGTTCGTTCATTCTAGAGATCACATCCTTGAGGATAGATTCCCTCCTTTTAAATTGATCCCAAAAATTACTTTCATCATTGATCTTGAGATTTGCTTCTAGACTTATACTATTACTTTCACTATCTTCATCATTGCATGCACAAGAGAGTGGATCACAAGAACAACAATCAATACCTGATTTATCTTCTTCATTTTTTGCTGCACATGTTTTCTGAGGTATCTTCTTTCTTTGAGTAGCCTTCTTCTTTTGCTTATTTGCCATGAGCATAGCAGATCTTGGTCAGAATATTCTTCATCCTCACTTGAAATTTCATTATTATCTTCATTTGCATAATAACTCTTTCCCTTTAAAAGTTGTTTCCCTTTATCATGATTTTCTCTATAAGGACATTTCGCAGCATAATGACCAACTCTTCCACAATCAAAACATTTGAAGGGAAGCTTACCTTTGAATCTTCCAGTACCTGGTTGGAGTCTTCTCACAAAATTTGCTTCTTCTTCTTCTGATATATAATTTGATTCCTTGACAACTTCCTTTTCTTTTCCTTTTGCACACGCCTTAAAAGCAGCTTCTTTGATTTGAGAGGGACCTCCTTGTCTCATTTCATAAGCAGTCATAATACCATGTAGTTGAACAATAGTAAGAGTTTGCAGATCTTGCCTTTCTTCAATAGCTGACACTTTTGACTCAAATTTTGAAGTTAAAGATCTTAAGAATTTTTCCACCAGAGTAGTATCGGTTATGGTTTCACCCAAACTTCTCATACGATTAACAATATCATCTAGACGTAAAAAGAAACTGGCAATACTCTCATCACTATGCATCCTTAAATTTTCATATTCAATTCTGAGAGTTTGGAGTTTTGCACTTTTTACCTTTGTATCTCCTTCATAGCTCAGAATGATTTTGTCCCATATTTCTTTTGTTGAATTTAGCTGCATTACTTTAGAAAATTCTGGTTCAGACATGCTTCCTAATAAGACATTGACGGTTTTGGCATTGATTTCATATTTCTTCCTTTCTGCTGCATCAGTAGGAATACTTGCCGAATATTGATAACCTTCTTCCACGATTGCCCATACTTCTGCACCAAGACTTTGCAGATATTCTTTTGTTCGTATCTTCCAAAATAACAGATTATCTCCATTGAATAAAGGTGGCCTTATAGACATTACTCCTTCATGACTTCCCATTGCGATGGATCTCCTTCAAGCGATCAAGCTTCTGCAGAAGGGCCTGCTCTGATACCAATTGTTGGGAAACATACTGAGAGGGGGGGGGTGAATCAATATTTAGGGCACACTCAAATATTTTTACTTTTTCATGCTCTAAAACCCATACGCGACTTTCATGAAGCCAACTTGCGTATACACGTGGATATCCTTAATAAAACATGCGTATGCACAGAGATCTTATTATGCAAATTATCCTTAACTTAGATCTTTGGAACATTCATTCATCTGACGTTTAGTTAACAGTAAGCAGTGTAGTAATAACAGAATAAACCATCACACATAAGCATCACACATGAACACCAGGATTTTAGGTGGAAACCCAAGTCGGGAGAAAACCACTGCCGCTGTTGCTCAGCCTTCAATATTTTATTATAAAGAAAACATCTTACAACTTATGTACTGGCGCAGACTCATACCAGTATGCAGGCCCCCACCTGTGCTCATTTACCAGCCTCTCCTGGAAGGGAGCTATGACCCCCTGCTCTCGTTTACGAGCCTCTCCTGGAAGGGAGCTACGACCCCCTGACTGAAGGCTACAACCCTCAGCACCACCATGGACCACGTTTCATCAATTTTCACACTGGATCCAATAAAACACAACTTGCAGGCCAATTTTCATCATATTTTTAGACTGGACCCATTCCACACATTTAAGCTCAATCATACATCAAAACTGATACTTATCAATTCAGACAACCCAGAACTGTAGAATACAGATAGCAGTAACACAGCAGAACAGATCAGACATTTCACCCTTCATACTTCAGCAAAACCCTAGTTTTCATACGCGCTTTCCTTTCACTGATCCCACGTATAGACGCGCTTCCATGCATATAAACTCGCGTATACTTCTGCACATACTTCATAACTGATTTTACAACCCATACGCTCTTTCACTTTATCCAACCCGCATATATATGCGCTTCCACTGTTCCAAACTAGCGTATATATCTTCAGACATTATAGGGAAGCATACTTCTTCAGATCAGATATTCAGTTCAGATTTAACCCTTCACTTCAGACAGATGTTCGCCTCATCTTAGATCTAAGTATTCCATAAACAGATCTAGAAGATACAAATACATTTCAGATCTAGATTCCTTTCTTCATCATTTTTTTTTTTCATAGGTGCATCACTGATTCAGATCTATCATCAAACTTTTACCCTTTCCATTCAGACATACTTCAGAGTGAAGTATTCATTCAAACCCAGACTCATGCACTCCCTAGCACAATGATTTTCTTCTCCTTATATAGGTTTACCCTTTTTCAATACCATGAGCCAAAACCACATTACTTCCAATGGTATTCCTGGACGGGATCACATAGACATACCAGCGCTCAATACAATGGGTCAATACCATGGTAGTAACCCATGGTTTTACATATTTAGAGCGCATTTGACCATACGCGTCTTGGCACGTTATTTCCCGCGTGCATACGCTACTTATATTAAGCAAACCCGCGTATGCCTTGTGACATACACTTTTCATCATTACTTTTGCACATACTGATATTTCTTACTTCTGCAACTTCTGTACTTCTTGTAGATTTACATCATTAATTAGTATATCAAGTCATTTTCCATCAAGTACAACTTTCATCAAGTAGGTTGCCATCATCTTCTTCAAGTGTTGCCATCATCTTTATCAAGTGGGTTGCCATCAAGGACAACACTCTGCATCATATTGCTAACAATCATTAGGAACGGGAAGAAGATTGTTTTATAATTGCTCAAATGCCACTATGCATAGAAGTGGAAATACTTCATTACTTGACTCTCTCGAAGGGGAGACCTAGAAGATTTGCATGGAAAGCCTATGGGAGGGCTTAACGTCGAAGATTATGTCCAAGTCTACTGCGTGGATGATGAAAAGAAGGTGGGAACATAGATTCTTATCAGAGATCTAAAAGATTTATATATGAAGATTCTTCTCTTTACCATTGGAAAGGTAGCAAGATCAACTTCTATACATTAGGCTTCACGTACACAATTGAGCATAGCAGTGGAATGCTTGATTCATATATTTTATTGGTGCATAGTCTTACTGAGAAATATGAAAAAATAATAGACATCAATTTGGAAGACAAAGACTAGACACTTTGGATACGGTACAATCTTGCTAAAATTCTTCTTTGAGAGGGTCCTAGGGCTTTGGCCCAAGGTCATCTCAACTATCAGTAGTCCGAGAGATCCAAGAATAGCCCGATGGGAAGATCTGATGAAGAGATTAGGGGAATTGAAGTTCCCTGGACCACTTGGGATGATGAGTTCTTCCAATGGTGGGAAGAAAAAGTCATCGCTATGATAGAATTTCATTCAGATATAGATCTATTTCTTCCACCTGGAGTAGCATGGGGCGCAATCGGTGAGATTGAATTTGTTTTAATTTTTGATCATATATTTTTTTGATTTTTTCAAATTATATGGAAAATGAAAAAATGTTTTTGATTGGATAAAACGACTTACAAAATTATAATGATCATGATATAGATGTAGGACTAGTCTAACCAGAGGGATACCCAAGGCATAAGCATCATAGAGGTGAGGTAGATGCAGAAGACCCTAGTAGGACACTCCATGCAATACAGAGAAAATTGGAGGATTTGACTCACCAAGTGCCTATGGCCACTATAGAGGACCTACCTGAGGCTGTCTAGAGACAAGAGGTAAGAATACCATGAGACTAGGTGCAGTTATTCCACTGTGTAGCAACTGCCATTGTGTTTTATAGGAACAAAAATGTTGGGCAAGGAGCTCAGGAGTAGATTATAGATATGATCAGATCGCTGTAATATTTTTTGATGATAGACATGATTGGGCATAAGCCCCAATTTTGTAGGACATGATGGTCCAGATTTTGTATATTTTTGAACACTCTGACCAAAATATATATATATATATATATATATATATATATATATATATATATGATGTGATGACTCAAATGTATGATAATGAATGATGTATTTGATATATTTTTTTAAAGAATTGAATGATTAATATGCCAATCAAGTGCTTGATTAGCTAATAAGTCTGCCATCCAATTGTCAGATCGAGGAATATGAATGAATGTGATAAATTAAAATTATCATTGTAGAAAACGTACCCTAAAAAAAACCAATGTAAAAATGAGTCTCAGACACGATATGTGTTGTTCAACTTCGAAACCACCAGTTGTGAATCCAAGAAAACTACTGAGAAATCAACACCCAAAGATATTTCCTTTGAGAGTAGGTTGACCACTGTAGTGTATTCTTATACATTGTTCGAAGTAGGACCAATGCAGACACCTCTTGAAACTAACAACTGACCTAATGGATAATGGAGTACCCAAGATGTGGAAGCTAATTTCTGGGTATGTCTACTAGCACCATCGGCGAAACCAAAGTGACTCATTTCATCCAGTATCACCTTCCAAAGTAGATCAAATTCATAAAAATCACAACACGAATCAAAACCTAGATATGTACAAAAAAATATATATATACAACAAAGCAAGATGCTAGGCCTAAGCCTAGGCATAATATTTTTTCAAATATAACCCATTTATTGGCTCCACCAACTCGTTCCCATCAAAGTCAACCAAGGCATAAGCTGCTTTCTTTAGGACCTCTTTGATGATAAAGGGAACATACCGCATAGATTTAAACTTGCCTGCCCCCAAGCCATCCTTCTCTTGGGCATAAACCAAGACAAGGAAAACCCTAGGTATGACTGCTTTATCGTACTGAACCTTTACCTGTTTCTTATGCGCCTCATTCATCATAGTTGCATCTCGATGTTGCTCATCGAGATGTTATATATGAAGAAGGTGCTCTTCAAGATTGGAAGTGTCCGGAAGAAGCTCAAAAACTAACTTAAGAGAGGGAAATTCACATTCAATAAGAAATATGGATTCCATCTCATAAGCTAGTTGAAACGGAGTAAAACCAGTTGCAGTTTTTACTGACATTCGGTATGCCCAAAGTGCAAGATACAACATAATATCTAATTGGATCTGGATTTTTCAATTTTCCATTGGAGAATTTTCTTCAAGGATTCATTCACGGCTTCAACTTTCCCATTGGCCTGAGGATAATAAGGAGACGAATCCTCCTACCGAAAACCTAATTTGAGGGCCAATTCAACCATCATGTTGTTCTGAAAGTGACTGCCATGGTCAGTGAAAATATATTTGGGGATACCAAAGAGAGAAATGACTTGATTGAAGAGGAACAGAGTTTTTGTCTCACTGTCATTCCCAAAAGTAGGCATAGCCTCAACCCACTTTGTGAAGTAGTCTATAGCTACAATAATGTACCTGTGACCTTTAGCATAAGGAAAGTTAAAAGTATTATAATCAATACCCCACTTTGTAAAGGGGTCGACAGTGATGACAGGAAAGAGTGGAGCTGGATGAGCACATATCTTTCGAGTGTAAACCTGACACAGATGACACTTTTTAACCGATTCAATACAATCTTTGAAAATCGAAGACCAAAAGTATCTTGCACGCCAGATTTTTTGGGATGTATCAAGTATAGATAAATGACCACCAAAAGCTCCACTGTGGCAATAATTCAGCATGACCTCGGCTTCTTCAAGAGTTAAGCAGCATCTAAGGATCGAATTGATCCCATGGCGATATAAAGTGTCACCAATAATCAAATAATTTTTGGCTAAGTGACGTAACTTTCGACGCTCATATTTCAAAAAGGCTGAGGGGAACTTTGCAGCCTCAAGATAAACTATGAGATCCCCATACCAAGGATCCTGTGAAGAAATGAGAAAAATATTTTCATCAGGAAATGATTCGTCATAAGAAATCTCTTCTCCATAGGGAAACCCAGAAATCAACTCCGCAAAAAATATTGATTTCTTGGACTTAGCAGACATAAAATCAATATCAAATTCTTGAAAAATCACAATCCATCAATTGTATTTTCCCCCAATCACTCACCTACTACGAAAAAATTGAAATGGATTGACTGTTACCAAAACATATGTTTTGTGAAGGAGAATATAATGTTTGAGCCGGTGAACATCATGAATAGCTGCTAAAGAAAGTTTCTCTATTGGAGAATATCAGATTTCAGGACCTACCAAGCCTTGAATAAGGTAGTATATAACATGATCTGAAAGAGCATCATCTTCCTGAACCAAAACCATACCAATGGTAGATTTTGCTGTAGTGAGATACAAGAGGAAATCCCTGCTATAATCAGGTGGACTCAATAAAGGAGAAGAGGTCAATTCTTTTTGCAAAGCATTGAATAAACGTTGAGAAAAGTCATCCCAAAAGAATGAAACTCCTTTCTTTAATAATCTCGTAAATCCCTTTCTAATATTGGCACAATTTATGATGAATCTCCACAGGAAATTAGCTTTTCCTTGCAAACTTTGAAATTGATGAGTTGAAGACGGGGGAGGCAACTGAAGTATTACCTCAACCTTTAAGGGATCTACACGAATCCCTTCCGTAGACATGATGAATCCCAACAACCGACTGGATGTGACAGCAAAAACACACTTATTAGTGTTCAACTGTATTTTTTAATACCAACATCGTTAAAAAAACATGACAGAGGTAAAAAGGATGATAAAATTTCTTGCGAGAACGAGGAGATAAATCATCCAAATATGCCTCGATAATATGTTTGATGTCATGGAAGGCGTAAGACATGGCCTTCTGAAAAGTAGCTCCAACATTTTTGAGGCCAAAACACATTTTCTTGTAAGCAAAGGTACCCCAAGGAAAAATAAATGCAGTCTTATGTTGATATTAAGGACGGATAGTGATTTGATTATATCCAGAGAAATCTTCCATGAAAGAGAAAATATCATTCCCTACACACGCATCAATGATCTGATCTATTAATGGCGTGGGGTAATTATCTTTAGGACATGCTTTATTTAGGTCTCGAAAATCGATGCAAACTCGAATCATTCCTTATTTCTTGTCCACAGGAACTGGATTTGAAACCCACTGAGTTAAAGGAATGGGGTAAATGAAACACGCCTTAAGCAGCTTCTCCACCTCCGCTTTGATAGTTGTTTCCTTCCTAGGGTTTCCCGGATGAATATTTTGCCTGATAGGCTTAGAATTTTCATATATCTTTATGTCATGTTGGACAATAGATGGATCTATACCAGGAATTTCCTCATAAGACCAAGCAAACACATCCTTTAATTCTCGAAAGAGATTGGTGTAAGTCTGAATTTCTTCAGGGGAACACTCGGCTCCAATGAATACATTCTCTATGATGTTTGGATCTCTAGAGATGGTCACCGAGGTAGTAGCAGAAATAATAGCCATGTCCCCTTCAGAAAAAACATGTGCTAGTGCTAAAGGGTTCAAGACTGGGTGAACAGGTCTAGAAGACTGAAGGATAGGGAAACTTGATTCAACTTCCCGCAATTCCGGTAGAAAGTAAGACCAATGATGTAAATCATCCCACAGTCACTCAACACCAGTCATTGCTTCAAGGATAGCCTCTTCATATGGAAGAGTGGTATCAAGGAGATCCCGAGCAGAAGATGAACCGAGAGTCCAAGCCGGAGCCACATCTCCATCCAATTCCTCCGGTGAAAGAGACACTAGAATGGAATCTGCAGAGTAAACAATATATATATATATATATATATATATATAAGCAATCGCAGTTGTAAACATATGAAATGCCATTCCACCCACTTGACCTTCTTCTAATGTGGAGGTAGGAGAAGGTAAGATCCAAGGGTCCGAAAAATAATTAGTTCTGAAGAACTCTCTCCAAATAGGAACCCTGGAGGATGAAATAGCATTAATATGAACCAAAGGAGGAGGAATATCAAAAGTACCCATCAAGGATATATACATCCCAACCCCTAGATTCTCAACAGGTTGCTTGGTATCCTTCACTAAAGGAATGGTTGAGTCAGAAGATGCATTCAGATCTACAAGAGAACAATCCAATTTGTCAACTGTGACAATTCTCCCTTCATGAGGGAAACATACAATACGAAATAGTGAGGATGCAATAGCATCCATCTCATAGATCAAATTTCACCCAAAAAAAAGGTTATATTCTAAGCTTGCATCGACTATCTCAACTTCGATATTAACAGTTCTGCCCCCAACATAGATGGGAAAAGTTGGAACAATACCATGTGGCCTATGAGAATGACCATCAAATACAATCAGAAGAGTGGCTGAAGGGACGGTTGAGGGAGATCCAATAGCCTTCCAGTGTGCAAGAGAAATTACACACAAGGAAGCGCCCTCATCAACAACTGTTCGAAAGATATTGAATTTCCAATAATTTGACCAAATATGGAAAGCCATATGATGAGGAAGTATCTTTTTAAAATTCGACATATCAAATGAGATCATTAGATAATTCTTCGGATCAACAGCCCCAATCGTGGTGAGTAATGCACTCCTTTGTGCAAGACAAGACTGGAGCACCTCTGACACAGACATGGCATAAGGACTTTGAGCCAGATCTTCTACAATCGAGTAGTTTTGGGTAGCCTTGGAATTAGAATTGATCATCATGTGCTTTTTAGACCCTTTTGACATCTTAGGTATTGGCTCAACCGCAAGCCTCTCAATATGGAATGACTCAGCACTATTGGGAGCACCCTTAGCTTTCGAAGACTTAGCTTCACCATAATCATGAGATCTCGTAGTGATATCTGCATGAGCACTCATCATGTATATGTTTGATGGATCTTCCCCTTCTTGGCTACCCCCAGAGCGAGCCCCAGTATTTGGATTTTTGCCAGCATGTAATTGTTTCCCTTGGGGAAAAGGGTTTGTTAGCACAGCCTGGGAACTAGACGAACCCTGTTGAGCTAACAAGTGTTATGCATCTTGAATTTTAGGGCATAGGTGCATCAGATGGTCTCCAGTACACAACTTTCATGTAAACTTCATTTTCTTCTTATTATCCTTCTTACCCTCTCCAACATGATCGTTGGATTTGTTCGCATTCCCTTTCTCATCATTGTCCTTCTTCTTGTTATTCCAGCCCTTCTTCTTCCCATCAAATTGTTGATTTCCTTTGGGATTAGAATTTTGGACAACATTATTTGCCAAAGACTGGGAAGGAGTTGACACTAAAGGCACAACCTAACTAGAAGGAGCAAATTGTATAGACAACTATTGCAATTGACTTACCAAGTTAGTCATACTGCTATCAATCGAACCAATAAGCCGGTCACCATGAGGACTAGGTTTAGTTTTGGCTAAGTCTAATTTGGAGTGAGGAGCATAGGGAAAATTTTTATTGACTCCAGACTGAGAATAAATCAGGTCTAACTGCTGAGCCCTAAAAATAGCATGCTCTTCAGAAAATACCCTTGAAACGGATACATCCTTCGTAATTTCTAGCTGTAAAGATTTCAAAAACAATTCAAGAAGGAATTCATTTGGGATTTGGGCTTTGATGACCCTGTTCCTTTTTCTCCATACCTGAATATGGTCAAAAATGTGAGTTTCCTTGTCCTACTGAAAATTGGCCAGGAGGTGAGTCCCAGCGTCATAACGGAGAGGTAACTGAAAGTGATTTAAGAACAAAGTGGCCAACTCTCCAAAAGTAGATAAAATGCCCCTAATTAACTCTATGTACCATTTGGCCGCATTTCTAGTTAAAGTTCATTGAAATAATCTCAACCTAATCAAGTCATCGATCAGGGAGTTCGACGAAAACCATAAATGTAAAATGGTGACATGATCCGCCGGATCCTCACCAATATTCCCTTCAAACTTTGGAATGTCTGAGGGGAGCTTGGTGGGGACTGGAGTGCAACCTAGACTATACCGAATAGGATCATTAGTCAATTTCGATATATCTAGCAAGTTTAATGTTATCAGAAATGGTAAGCTTGGAGGAGCTTGTGAATTCCATCCCCCATAGGAAGGAATCCCCACATTATAAAAAGAATAACCTGGATTTGTTGAGGCAGCAGGTGGCCAGATTTTTTTCATAGAAAATTTTGGGCCATAAGAAAATCCTTGTGACCCAAAATTTGGAGAAGGACCCCCTCCCAGCATAGAGTTACTATACACAGGAACATTCCCTGCAATCGAGGTATTGAATGAATAAGAAACCCCTTGGTAAGGGTTCCAAGAATTTGCAAACAAAGAAAAAGCCCAAGAAGTACTCGATGAAGGGAAAGGAAAATTCCCTTGCTGACCAGCGAAGAACTGACTCCCTACTCCTAATGCTGTAAAATCAGGGTTTCATCCTGAAAATACATTAGAGCTTTGACCTTGAGAAAAAGGATTAAAACCTTGATTCTGAGAGGTAAAAGGCATGGATCCTAAGAAAGGGTTTTAATGAGGGATATGCCCACATCCAAAGGGGAATCCTTGAAGCAAAGCTGATCCACTAGCCATAGAAGGTATGGGTGTGGAGACAGGTGAAGCGGCAGAAAAGGAGAAAGAAGGAATTCCACTAATGGGCATTCCATGAGAAAAGGGACTAGATTCAGAAGCATGTGTGTGGGTGTTTCCAGAGCCAAGCAGAATAGCACTAGAAGTGAGTGTCGATATGGAAATAGTTCCTCCTCCCTCAACTAAAAGAGAAGTTTTAACACTTGCAGTGTTAACAACTGTAATTGTGTTCCCAGGCGTGGCCATCGAAAGAAAGGGATATGATGGAAAAGGTCTAGCCAGTCTCTGAGTCTTGGGCCCGATGTACTAAAGAACATCAGGACAACTAGCAGGAAGAGGAGATGGAGGAGACTCAGTAGGCTGAGGAACTTATTCTACTTCAATTTCTTCTGCTGGAAATAAAACTCTAGAGATGAGTGGAGCACTCCTCTCTACACTAACACTAACACCAGAACCACCCACAGAAATGACAAGCCCTAATGGAGGATCACTCTCTGCTACATTAGAAACCACTGGATGAAAATCACCCACTGAATTACTCCTACGCCTACTTGAAGAAAGCTCAGCACTCGTAGGAGAAATCCCATGAAGTCTCCTCAATCAACAAGGTGATCGATTAGCCACTTTAAGAGATTAATTTTAGAATAAAAAAATAGAGGCTAAGCAATCTAGGAGAAAAGAGCACACTCTAAAAGGTTCCTAATATACAGCCAGAAAAGCAGCTGTCAGGTATTTCGACTCTGGGTGAAGAGGACTGGACACCGAAATACAATAAATCGAAATAATAGGACCTTACAAAAATTTTCTGGGGTAACTACGCCCCAGGCATACTAGTGAAGGTAGCGTAAACAATTATGCTGGCCTCCTAACAACAACCTTTTTCGGTGCAAGTCCCCAAGCTTTGCAAGGGCACCCTCTAGAAGTACTGATGGAAGTGATGCAACGTCTGTCTTAGGTACCACAGGTATTCCCCCTCGCAGTCACCTGTGTGGTCCCTAGAATACGCAACTAAGGGCACCAATCCATATCGGAAGTCGGGCCCAACAATCTTAGGTCAAGATTCAGCAAATAAGAGAGGAGGTATCTCTCTTCTCTACCGACACTAGCCCTTGCACTTAACTCTCTGGAGGAGAGCTTTCCCGGTCCACTTAACGGTGTTGGATTTTTCTCTTTAATAAAGTTTCTATGTTTAACAGTTTGAGCAGCCTTGGAGAGTTAACTCTCTAATCACCTATTCCAAGGCCCTACAACCTAGCTATTTAGTGTATGACTAATGATAATGATACAAAAACTTATAGTTTCTTTTAATTATATCGCTTGTTTTTAAATTGGCTATTAATTAAGTTACAGGTATACAGAAGTGAAAATGATGGTGTTTTCTGATGCAGAAGAAATCAATGAAAACCTAACTAAATGAAAATGCAAAAATTTCCTCTCGATGAAAAGAGATCTCTACATGGGTTTTGTTGTAGCTCCTAGAGATAGCCTAGAGTTGTGATAGACCAGTGCCTAGGACATCTTAGCATAGCAAGGAGTGTATAATATAATGTGGGGAGTTGTCAGCTTCAGGTCACATGCTATCTCCTGTAAACAGGGAAATGAAATCAAATGGGACCAAACTCTCAAAAAACTGACACAGGAAGAGGGATACTGCAGAGGCAAGATGCAGAACTCCAATACAAAGGCAATAGAAAATTCAGAGACAGTTTACTGCAAAGTGGGCCAATTCAGAAATACTTCACAGACATAAATTATCAGAAGATGTATGTAGCGAAAGAAATATTCAGAAGATATTAGTTAACTTTGAGCTGATACCTAGATATACAATACCACCATGCATGGGCTTACCAATCTAAGAATCCATACAAGATGATAGCATTTTAAAAGCACCCTCCCAAAGCAACTAATATAGCAGAAAGATGGTTAAGATGAATAATGGAACAAAATATCATGCATGAGCCATATTTAAAGTGCTTGACTGATTCGAGCATGGGCATCAACTAGGATGAATCCACACCAAAATCAGTGAGCCACTCACATTCCAAAACATGATACAAGAAATATGGGTGAAATGAAATGTTCTATTAATATAACATAATAAAGAAAGTTACAAACTATGAAATACCAAAGACCAGAATCCTCTTTGGCAGATGGAACTCCTCCTCACTGAGACCCTACGGGCTCTGAGCCTTCATACAAAATTCATACAAAATGTATGCAAAAAGCCTTTCACTGCATAATTTTCTGATAAAAATATGGAACCCTCAATAATTATTTTCCCTGGGGTTTTATAGGAGAAACAGAAAAACCCTAGTAAAAGAAGTAGGTGATGAACATTTAATTTCTCTAATTAAGGCAAAATGGCGGAAACATTTCGCACCCATACTGCTGTGTGACTACACTGTGTTGTGTGTACTCTGCCACCAACTTTTTGAAATAAATGCACTGAGTAAAGATCTCCTTAGGGACACGGCATAGAAACGAAATTACATAACATTCTGTCCTTTCCTGAAAGGGAATTCTACTGAAATAAAGCCTTGAGGGCATGGTTTTCTGTGTATAAATCTTTTGAATGATGTGCAGGATATCCAATCTGGTACTGCGCCTTTAAAAGGTTAGGTCATGACCCCTGAAATCTTCAGCTACCTGCCTTTAATGCTCTACCTTTCACTGATACTCTTTTCCCTCGATATTTATTTCTGGATCCGTGCCATCTTTGCATTCGAATGACTCTGGAGGGTTTGATAGAGTTTAACCCTGTTTGTTCAATGGATGTCATGTCGTAACAGCTCTTGGGACTTTTCTTCATAATTGCAGCTTCTGTAGAATAGTCCTTTGATGTGCTCTACTACTGCAGTCAAGGTTGTACATTATGACAATTTTCCATCGCTAAAACCCTGCAAAATCTGCAAACTTGTTAAGAAAACCATGCACGGGGAGGTGAATGCGGAGGGGAATAATGAGAAATGACAGCACTGCATGATGGACCGGTGGAAAATGTAGGGCGATGGTAGAAAACACAGCGTAATAGTGTGGGATGGCCATGAAGAAAGCTAGCATAATGCTATATAAACGTGAAAATATGAAAGAAACGAAGGAATGAACCAAATATGGGTCCGAGGGGGTGAAGAGCACGTGGAGAACAACTTGAGGATAGATGGTGCGATACTAAGAAAATGGGAAAGGCATGACGTGGAATGCTAACAGTGGGACCGGGGTACGCATCGCAATCGTAATATCGCAGATTGGGAAGGTCAGCGAGGTGTCACATAAAATATTGCGATTGCGATTTGGCAGGGAGTGTGGTGACCATTGGATCTGGCGGAGGGATGGATGGCTGCGATCGGAGGGTTTGCGCGATCGATAGATCGCATCAAAAATATCTGTGATGGGTGATTTGAGCATTCAGTAGAACATGTGATTTTGCGATGGATGCGATTGGGGGATTTGCGATCGGTTGATTGCATCTCAAGTATTTGCGATAGATCGATCAAACACATACAACGAACATGTGAAATTGCAATCGTGCGATAATGCGATTAGCGCCTTAAGGGTCAGTGCTCGGTTTCAGGCTAAGGGTATATGTAGGGAAGTGGTTGGGGCTTGTGGTAGAGGGGCTAGGCCTTATATATGTTCAAATATGGGTTTTGTGGCCTTTTTAATGTAATTTGAGGGCAGGAAAATGCAACGATAGGCAGAAAACTGATCTCTTAGGCTATCAAAAGAGTTTTGAGGGGTTCGAATGGAATGGTCTACCAAAATTTTAATAGGATGTTGACATTGTCAACATTGGCTCCATCTGGGGACGGCACGTTCATCCTTGGACGTGTCGAGAACTTCGTAGACCACCTAATAATTTGATACGTGGACTTTGCTTTTCAGCCCCTCTACTTTTCACTTCATAATTCATCAGCACACACGCCTTATTTAAACAAAGACAGAAACATAAACTAATATACAATATGGTACGCCAGGCTCTCTCTGCCTGAATTAGAATTGGAAGTAAGGCTTAAGAAATTGACCATTCACAGGGGCGTCAAGCAAGTCACCCTGCAAATTCTCCTATCTGAAGGTATTATTGCCCCCCTGTTCGACAATTTTGAAAGGACCGAACCAGAGAGGGTTGAATTTACCATGTTTTCCCTTTTTAGCTCTCCTGATATCCCACCTGAGCACCAGATCACCAATCTGTAACTTCTTGTCTTTAGCATGTTGATCAAAGAGGTACTTCATCTTCTCCTGATACTCTGTCAGCCTTTGATTTACTTCGTTCCTGGTCTCTTCTAGCTCCACTAGTTGATTTATTATCCTTATCATATCATCAGGCTCTTCCTGATTTTTCTACATAAATCGAGCTACTGGTAGGGCTAATTGTATAGGAAATACTGCTGCTCTCTCATATACCAATTCATACGGGGATTTTGCAGTTGCTCTCTTGCCGGTAATTATATTTTCCCACAGGGAAAATTTCAACTGGGAATCCCAATTTTTCTGATTTTCATTTATAGTCTTCTTTAAAGATCTCACCAGGGTTTTATTGGAAGACTCTACCAAGCCATTTCCCTATGGATAATAGGCTATAGAGTGACTCAATGTGATTTTATATTGCTAGCAGAAATTCACAAACTTTGCAGACTTGAAAGCCCGTGCATTATCAGTCACTATTCTGGTAGGACAGCCGAACTTGGATATGATATTTTCTTCCATGAATTTTATTATTATTGCATATGTAGCATTCCTTGCAGGTATGGCTTCCACCCATTTTGTAAAATAATATGTGGCCGTTAATATCAATTTATGATTTCCACTTGATGGAGGATGTATTTCACCTATAAAATCTATTCCCCACTGCCGAAATGGTTTGTTCACATGGACGAGAATCAAAGGCAAAGCTGCTAGCTTTTGTCTTTCATCAAATTTTTGGCACTTATCACATGCTCTAACCCAGGTAAAAACATCTCCAAATAGTTTAGTCCAGTAGAAACTGGCCTTCAAGATTTTATGAGCTGTGGCCCTCCAACTATAATGTCCCCAGCAGATTCCTTCATGGAACTCAGCCATTATACTTTCTATTTCATCCTCTGTGAGACACAAGAGTAGGATGCCTGAAGGATCTCACCAGTATAGCCGGCCACTAGCGACTATGTATTTTTGTGATTTCAATCTCAGCGCTCTATACTTAGCTTTATCACATCTTGGAGGGCAGCTGAGTGTGAGGAGATATTCAACTATTTCTTTGTACCAAGGGCTTGTGAGATACTTTATGTGTGCTTTCTGAATAGCTACCCCAATTCCATGTTTTCCTTCTTTCTCCTTAGGTTCATCACTTGCTATTATGCACAAATTTATGCCCAGGGCCTGATAATTTGATTCAGATAATATTTTGGCAAGCCCTTGTCCTTTGATCAGCTGAGTGGGGCGGATGTCTAAGTCATACTCCTGTATCTTGGCAATCCACCTTCCCATTTTTCCTTCACTATCTCCCTGGATAAGAATATCCTTTACAGCAGCTGTGGGCACAAATTCAGTGATGTGAGACTGCAAGACATACATACGGAAGGCTTTGAGGGACTTTACCAGAGCATATGCCTACTTCTCCAATATGTTATATTTCAATTCTACATCATGGAGTACCTGACTGAAGAAGGCAATAGGCTTCTCATACCCTTCTTCGTTTTTCTACAATAACACTCCTGCTACTGTATGAGGTGATGCAAAAGAAAATATCACAAATGGTTTAGCATAATCTGGCCCAGCTAGTACAGGAGCTTCAGCAAATGCAGTTTTAATCCTGGAGAATGCCTCTCGTGATTCCGGTGACCACTTTACCTCATTATTCTTATTGAGCATATCTATTATATGCCTAACTATCTCAGCATAGTTAGGAATAAACCTTCTTAAGAAATTAATGCGCCCAAGGAAAAATTGTACCTCCTTTTTATTTCTGGGGAAAGAAATACCATTTATAACCTCTACCCTCTTATGGTCTATTTTCACCCCATATTTAGTCACAATATGTCCCAAAATTTTGCCTTCCTCTAATGCAAATAAAGACTTTTGTGGATTAAGAGAAAGAGCATACCTTCTGCATTTCTCAAAAGTTCTGTGCAAATGATCAATGTGCTCAGTATAATCTTTTGAAAACACAGTTATATCATCAAGGTATACTACCAGAAATTTATCTTGCTCCCCAACAAAAGCAATGTCCATGGCCCTTTGAAAAGTGGCCCCTGCGTTAATCAATCCAAAAGGCATCCTGGCATACATGAATGTACCCCATGGTGTGATGAAAGTAGTATTCTTCTGATCTTCTGGAAATACAGCCACCTGGTTATAACTAGAGAATCCATCCATCATTGACATCCTAGAAGCTCCAACCACTTTCTGCAGGATGTGATCCATCTTTGGCAGTGGATAATTATCCTTCAAGGATGCTCTGTTTAAATTTCTGGAATCCACACATAGTCTTATTTCTCAATTCTTCTTTCAGACAAGGACTAGATTTGCCACCCATTCAGAGTACCTCAGTGGCACAATTATTTTGGCTTTCAACAACTTTTTAATTTCTTTCTCAATGGAAGGGAGCAGCAGAGGATTTATCTGTCTAAGCTTCTGCTTATGAGGCTTTGCATCTCCCTTTAGAGGAATTTTGTGATGCATTATACTGATGTCAAAAGTTTTTAGGTCCTGATATGACCATGCAAACACATCTTTATAAGATCGAAATAATTTCATGTATAGTCCCTTATATTCTTCTGGGACCTTCTTGGGTAATTTTACAATTTTAGGATTAGCCTCAGTACCCAGATTCAGAACTTCTACCTGATTTTATTCTACCACTTTGCTAGGCTGCAATGGGACATATTTCTTGTCAAATAATCTTTCTAGAGGCACCAGCCCTCTAGGTATCATGTTTCCCTTCAATTGCAACACTTTACTACCTGCCATTTTCTCCTCCCAATTTCTTTTTGAAGCACTTTCAGGCTCCTCTTCTTCACCATCATCAATCTCCATATTGGAGAACTCCCCTACTGTCTCCAGGAATCTCTTCATTTGTTCTTCATCCTCAAATACCTGCCAGTGCTTGATGTTATCTGGGATTGATGGTCGATAACGCACTTCAATTGCATATCTTAAGAGTGGGTTTTGAGGTGGATGAAATGTACTAGCAGCCACAGCGAGGGAATCAGCCATCCTATTCTCTTCTCGGGGTATGAACTGGATATTGAAGGCTGAGAAGAAATTCTCCACCATGTCCCATACTTCATTCTTATAAGCCCTCAACTGAGGATGTTTGGTCTGACACTGATTCCTGACCTGTCTGACTACTAGTTCTGAGTCTCCCAGAACCTTTAAACTTCGTATACCCATGTTCCTGGATGTCTGCAAACCTAACAGAAGTGCTTCATATTCAGCCACATTATTATTGGCTTCATATTCTAGTTTGAAGGACAAGGGCACCCATATCCCTGTAAGAGAAATCAGTAGCACTCCAGCTCCATTACCTTCTTTAGCATTTGCTCCATCAAAATGTAGTGTCCATATTCCTGCTCCCATGTTCTCTGAGGGCTACTCACTTTTGATCTGGCAGAAGGATGGTTCATGAGCATAATCCTGATCTTCTTCCAGCATCAAGCATGAAAAATCTCCTTCTTTAATGTAGACTAGTGAATTCACAGAATTGTCAGCCTTTGTCACCATCTTGACAAATCTAGTCTCCCTGTATAGTCTCCTCTCCTGGCCGCCAAAAAATGGGATAGTGGCATATGTCAAATCCATCTTGAGTGATCCACCAATTTTTGTTCCCGAAGACCTTGACAACAACATGCCAAAATGAGCTAGGATGTCAGCTACCACGATGTCCATTACCACACTTTTTGCTGGGATTTGGGCCAGTTTGACTACCAAATCCTTGATCATCCCTAGACACTTAACTCTTTTGGAATCAAATGAATATAGGTATTTATATGGCATGTGATTTGCAATCCTAGTTGTTCCATGACTGACAAAGGCATAAGATTATGGGAGGCTCCAGAATCTAACATACAATTATGTAGCAGCAGGTCATGAATCACTAAGGTCACATAGAAAGGAGGATTAGAAGGATCTATCTCCTCGACATGAGGGCCAAATACAACCATGGGTCTCTCTTCTTGAAGGTTGAGACTATCTGGAATGATTGGTGCGTCTGGAGGGAGTATGAAAGAAGTAACTTGAGATTGATATGCTGGTTTTTTCAACAGTTCAGTCAGGGGAACTAGGATTTTGATTTTCTCAAGTTCTTTTTGCAAATTGAAAGGAGGAGGGGGCTTTCCTGTTACAACTTCTTTTAACTCTTTATTTTCAACTGAGGATTTTACTTCTTTTGACACAGACTTGACATTAGGAGGACTGACTACCTTTGAGGAAGAAGGAATTTGATCATTAGACTGCAGAGGAGTGTTTAGAGGACCCTTACCTTTGTCTATGAATTTCTTGATTGTTGACTCCTTCTGAACAGGTATTTCCTTCTGAGGTGATTCCTCTTCTTCTTGATCTTGAGTACGAGTTCTCTTCCTGGAAGATCTGAGATCATATTTTCTATTGAAGTGTGCTTGCATAAAATCAGCAAATTTTTTACAATAATAATCAGCCTCTGAGTCTTCTATGTCTTTAGCTTCTTCTTCTTGCAATGGACATTATAGTTCATCATTATTCGAAAAAGCCAGATTTGAATCTTCTAGCTCATAAGCAGCATCTTTAGCAAAACTATCTACTGGACCTTCTAAGTACAGTGGGTGTGGCACTTGATCCTGTTGCTCCTTTGCTTCTCTTGGAAATATTTGCAAGAGTGGTTTCCTATATTGAGGATTGTATCCTCTATTTGGAGCATTCTAGAAATTTCTAAAGGCTGAATTCTTGGCCTCCAATTCAATCTTGACCATTTTCTTAATTAATTTGCTCATTTCTTCCATTTTGTCTGAGTCTCTATCTTGATTAGAAGTAGACGCCTCTTCTTTGCTCCTTCTCCTGGCATCTTGCTTGTCTTTTCCTTTCGATTTACCAGTGGAAGCAAAGTTTGCTTCTAACTCTAACGCATCTGCCTGCGCATCATCCAGGGTAGCCAGCTTTCTTTCTCTGAGAGAGAAACCAAATTCTAAGTCAAAGGCTGCTACAAAAACAACTTTAGTAGTAGTTTGGTGGGGTTTCATATCAGCAGGGAGACTAAAATAAAATTTATTAAATCTCTTGATAAATTCTGATACTCCTTCATTATGTCTTTTATTTAGTGTATTGAACTCAATAAGACAAGTTCCATGATCTTTATTTTCTCCCCATTTCCTGAGGAAAGTGTCTTCCATATTATCCCAAGTGGTAATAGAATGGCCAGCCAATGTCTTGAACCATTTTCTAGCTTCACCATCTAGAGATTGCACAAACAATCTTAAGACCACATCTAAATGTTCAACATTAAAGTTCTCTGCAAAGGAGCAGAAAGTCTCAAGATGCTTTTGAGCATCAATCTCATTTTCTCAATTGAAACGGGGCAAGATCTTCAGATAATCTTGGGGCATATCATTTAGCACCTGGGGTAAAGCCAGGGGAGCATATTTTTTCATCAAGAAAGCCGGAGCATTTGCCATTGGACTAGGTGGAGGTAGTGCAGTAGTTTGATGAGTAAGAGGAGGTAAAGGAGGAGGAAGTGGAGTATGAGTAATAATAGGAATATATTCAACTGCGGCTTGAGGGTTTGAGGGGAAAAAAGGTCTGTTAACAGCAGATACTTCGGTTACTTCCTTGACCTCTTCAATCTCGGGAGTAGGATGAAGACTACTTTTATTTCTGATACCCTCTCGGGGTGGGCTATCAGAGTAATAATAATCAGTATCTCCAACAGTGGAGTCGGGATTTGGCACTTGAGTTTCTTGAGAAGAAGAAGATGGGAAGTCTTCTGTTGACACTTTAGGAATTTGGGAACGGGCTAATTTCCTTTCCCTCCAATTTCTTCTATGTATAACTTGGTCAGGTTCAGACGCTGATGATGTCTTTAGCTTAGACGAATCTGACCTCAGGCGTGGCTTACGAGGAGCCAGGATTGCAAATGAATTTATCAAATAATAAATGTGGAGTCGCCAAGGTGAGGGATTTAAAACTCTCAACTCTCTGTGCTCACCTACTTAGAGAGTGAATAAAATTTTGTCTAGGCCTAGGGATTTCTGATTTCTTAAATTCGATCCCCGGAAACAGCGCTAGAAAGATGTTGTAGCTCCTAGAGACAGCCTAGAGTTGTGATAGACCGGTGCCTAGGACATCTTAGCATAGCAAGGAGTGTATAATATAATGTATGGAGTTGTCAGCTTCAGGTCACATGCTATCTCCTGTAAACAGGGAAATGAAATAAAATGGGACCAAACTCTCAAAAAACTGACACAAGAAGAGGGATACTGCAGAGGCAAGATGCAGAATTCCAATACAAAGGCAATAGACAATTCAGAGACAGTTTACTGCAAAGCAGGCCAATTTAGAAATACTTCACAGACATAAATTATCAGAAGATGTATGTAGCGAAAGAAATATTGAGAAGATATTAGTTAACTTTGAGCTGATACCCAGATATACAATACCACCATGCATGGGCTTACTAATCTAAGAATCCATACAAGATGATAGCATTTTAAAAGCACCCTCCCAAAGCAACTAATATAGCAGAAAGATGGTTAAGATGAATAATGGAACAAAATATCATGTATGAGCCATATTTAAAGCGCTTGATTGATTCGAGCATGGGCATCAACTAGGATGAATCCACACCAAAATCAGTGAGCCACTCGCATTCCAAAACATGATACAAGAAATATGGGTGAAATGAAATGTTCTATTAAGATAACATAATAAAGAAAGTTATAGACTATGAAATACCAAAGACCAGAATCCTCTTTGGCAGATGGAACTCCTCCTCACTGAGACCCTACGGGCTCTAAGCCTTCATACAAAAGTTATACAAAATGTATGCAAAAAGCCTTTCATTGCATAATTTTCTGATAAAAATCTGGAACCCTCAATAATTCATTTTTCTGGGGTTTTACAGGAGAAATAGAAAAACCCTAGTAAAAGAAGTAGGTGATGAACATTTAAATTCTCTAATTAAGGAAAAATGGCGGAAACATTTCGCGCCCATACTACTGTGTGTACTCTGCTGCCAGCTTTCTGAAATAAATGCACTGAGTAAAGATCTCCTTAGGGACACGGCGTAGAAGCGAAATTACATAACATTCTATCCTTTCCTGAAAGGGAATTCTGCTGAAATAAAGCCTTGAGGGCATGGTTTTCTATGTATAAATATTTTGAATGATGTGTAGGATCTCCAATCTGGTACTGCGCCTTTAAAAGGTTAGGTCATGACACATGAAATCTTCAGCTACCTACCTTTAATGCTCTACCTTTCACTGATACTCTTTGCCTGCAATATTTATGTCTAGATCCGCGCCATCTTTGCATTCGAAAGACTCTGGAGGGTTTGATAGAGTTTAACCCTATTTCTTCAATGGATGTCATGTCAGAACAGCTCCCAGGACTTTTCTTCATAATTGCTGCTTCTGTAGAATATTCCTTTGATGTGCTCTGCTACTGCAGTCAAGGTTGTACATTATGACAATTTTCCATCGCTAAAACCCTGCAAAATCTACAAACTTGTTAAGAAAACCATGCATGGGGAGGTGAATGCGGTGGGGAATAATGAGAAATGACAGCACTGCATGATGGATCGGTGGAAAAATGTAGGGCGATGGTAGAAAATTCAGCGTAATAGTGTAGGATGGCCATGAAGAAAGCTAGCAGAATGCTAGATAAACGTGAAAATACGAAAGAAACGAAGGAATGAACCAAATATGGGTCCGGGGGGGGGTGAAGAGCACGTGGAGAACAACTTGAGGATAGATGGAGTGATACTAAGACAATGGGAAAGAGATGACGTGGAATGTTGACGGTGGGACTGGGGTATGCATCGCAATCGCAATATCGCAGATTGGGAAGGTCAGCGGGGTGTCACATAAAATATTGCGATTGCGATTTGGCAGGGAGTGCGGTGACCATTGGATCTGGCAGAGGGATGGATGGCTGCGATCGGAGGGTTTGTGGAATCGATGGATCACATCGCAAATATCTGCGATGGGTGATCTAAGCGTTTAGTATAACATGTGACTTTGTGATGGATGCAATCGGGGGATTTGTGATCGGTCGATCGCATCGTAAGTATTTGCGATAGATCGATCGAACACATACAACGAACATGTGAAATTGCGATCGTGTGATAATACGATTAGCGCCTTAAGGGTCAGTGCTCGGTTTCAGGCTAAGGGCATATTCGGGGAAGTGGTTGGGGCTTGCGGTAGAGGGGCTAGGCCTTATATATGTTGAAATATGGGTTTTGTGGCCTTTTTAATGTAATTTGAGGGTAGGAAAATGCAACGATAGGAAGAAAACGAATCTCTTATGCTATCAAAAGAGTTTTGAGGGGTTCGAATGGAATGGTCTGCCAAAATTTTAATAGGATGTTGACATGGTCAATAGGTTCTACGAAACTACATAAGAAATTTTTTTTTTTTCTTTCAGGTGTAAGACTCGGAATAACCATAGTTGTCATTTTTTTTTTCTTTTCAGTTACTCACACTTCACATGATCCAAAAAACTATGAAAAAGACTAAAATACTTTAATGCACTTAATGCAAACTACCAATGATATGAAAATTATAAGATGTTAACTCTAAAGAACCAAAAAGAGTCCCTAGAAATTAAATCGTTCGATCACCTTTTGATAGAAAAATAAGGCTAGTTCCAAACATAACTCCTATGCATAAGAATTCCAAAACATACTTGATACAAAAGAGAGAAATCAAGAGAAGACTTCCTTCAAAATCAAGCCAAGAACCAAAAACTAGAAACCAACGAAAAAGCTTCAAAAAATATGATGGAACCGTAAAAACAAACTCAAATCAAAAGCTACAGAAAACACAAATGTTTTTTTAGCTTTTCACTTATAGTGGAAGGGAAAAAATTTCAAGAAGACGAGCATAAACTACCCAAGAACCAAAATCAAGCAAAGTGAGTCTCAACAAGGCTTCAAAGTGCTCAAGCCAACTATGCTACTTTCGTAGTGGGACTCAAATGAGCAATAAGAAACAAAAAAAATCAAATAATTTATTTAGTATAGTAGCACAATTTTTCAGTGAATAACAACTCAAAAAATCAAAAAATGGATTCTTCGAGATTCGCAACAAGGCTAGTCTAAGAAATCAAGAAAACCAAGATATTACAAGAGGGAAAAAACCACAAGCAAAGAAATGCATAAGGCCAAGAAGAGAAAACAAGCATAGGCTCACTGTTATGAATGGTCAGAACAGCCAAGAACTTCAGGAAAATATCTTGGTGCTATAGCCGCAATTGCAATCACAGAAAATAGGAAATTCACCAAATGGATAGGTTTTCACTTGAGAAAGAGAGAAATGGATATGAAATCACCATAAACATAGTCTAGACATCTTAAAGGCACTACAAGTAATGGTTCACCACAGACATAAAAGACTACAAAGGCTAGAAACTCAAATTTTCAAAATTTTAAAGGCATACATGGTTTTTCAATATGCAACAAGAATGTATACGCAACTATAACCAAGGAAACTCATGTATACGTGGGTACCTTTGGAAAATACAAGAGGTATACGAGACTATGTAGAGACTAAGTTGTGTATGGAAACAAAAATAAGGAAAAAAGAAAAATTCAAGCCTGATGAAGAGACTAGGTCTTTCGTCTGATTGAAAAAAGACTTACTAGAATGTAAAAAGTGATAAACTTGTCAAGGAATCTACAAGATAAATAAAACAACCCAAACTAGTAATTACATGAAGGTAATCCCTAGCGGAGTCGCCAGTTATGTTGCGGGTAATGTTACCCTAAGGTCTTGGGTTGACAAACCTTCACAGATGAGGGGCATGTCATTATAATAAGGACTCACTTTAACCAACTTATATGCTTTAAACTAGAAAATAAAGGTTGCAAACCTCACCCGTATATCCTTCGGTTGTAGTAGATCCCGCGGGGTGCAAACCCCCTACAACTCTTAGTGCTCCGGAACCTACAAACAGCAAAGAACAAGCACAAAAACTTATTTATATAGCATATATATCTTCTAGATGTTAGTGGAAAGCATACATAATCTCATAAAAATAACAATAAATGAAATATTTAAGATTATTACACATGTATAAGAGATAAATGACATGTGAACATCAGGAACAAGATGTCACTTCTTTTATTAATGAGATGTACAGTAAAAAAATGTGGAGAGATCACCTGAAATCTGCCACGGCGTCGAGCATACCATCCTCTAGATCCATCTAGCCCTAGCCTCACAAAACTTATTCCAAGAGTAGTGCACAATGGATGTCACATAAGGTGAGTGAACATCTCAAGGAAACAAGGGTTTCTTGAAAATATTTGGGAAATGTAGGAGGCACAGGGGAAATATCAGACTTGGAGAGGGCTCCAATAGCATATAATATCAGTAATTCTCTCTATTCCTCCCTTAGGAAATTCTCTTGAGGGGCTATTATACTCCCTCAAATTAGTTTTTTCAGTTGGGAACAGTTAGGCCATAGGCTAGGGTAGTTAAGCTATAGGAACAACTGTAAACCCCACCTCAAAAATAGGGAAATTATATATATATATATATATATATATATATATATATATATATAATGTTTAAAAAGGCATATGTGGTTTTCTATGTATGGAATCGTGTGTATACAGAGAAAAGTCTGGGCAGAGTTGCTTATGGGTTTTGAGAAACTCTTTTTTCAGAAATATGTCCAAGTCTGAAGGGAAGGGTTGCACAAGGCCAATGTATAAGTCATCAAGTATATGATGGTCATAAATGATGCTATACCAATTCCTAAATTTTCCTAGCCATATTTTTTTGACAAAATAAGTTTTTCAAGTGCTTCCAAAATATCGACTGTCATTAATGCCAATCCCAAGAAATGTCTGCTAGAATATCATAACTCTTTGGTTGAATGTTTTATGTAAAGGTTTAATGAAAACATGCAAGTGGGCCTTCATTAGATGGGATAAGTTGATTTTACTAAAATAGAATGGAGGTTTGGGCCTCATGGAAAATTGACTCATCAATAAAAACTTATGCAATGAATTTGTGGTGGTCATGGGTTCATGGTGGTAACTATTATCACTCCACTAGATCTCTGAGGTTGAGAAGAGACTAGCAATGGTAACTACAGACCAATATTTTTCCAAGTAGCTAGCTATACTAGGCAGGAGACGGCTCTCTCCAATGGATCTCAGTCAATTTGAATCAATCAATGAGATATTATGCTAGGTATAGTAGCATAGGGGTTTGTTTGATTGAGGTTTTAGGTGCTTGATGGTGAATAGGTCAAGAAAGAAATTAGGTCAGGGAAAACAAGGACCATAATTGTAAGGATCTGATGGAGCAAGGTAGGTAAGTAGTTCAACACAAAATGATATATGATGAAGTGGTTTCTAATTCTGTGGTTTGAGAAAAGAGCATAAGAGATGTGAATTATTTTCTACTAGAAGAAGAGGAAACAAACTGTAACTATTCCTCCAAAACAGAGCATAAGCTTAATGAATTTTGTCTTTCTGACTTAGGAAACATTTACATTTAGAAATGATATGAACATGAAATCACAATACATTCACAAATTTATAAAGCATAAGATGAAACAATGTCAAATCACTTTACTGCAAGAATTCCATCAAAATAGTTGCAACTCAGTCTGCTATTACTTGCCAAAAATTTGATTGCAATAGTGTTCAGTGATCAATCCAACAACATTCAACCCTTGCTATGAGAAAAGAAATAAATAATTTAACCCAAAAATCATTCTCCCTAGCTTATGGGTCGAATCCCTCACTTGTGGATATGATCCACAAAGTTCTCAACTGGAAACCCAAATACTATAGACGTCAACAAACTCATCCCTAACTTTGGTGAAATTGATTCATTTGTCCAAAAATACACTTTTACCCAATGTATCTACCTCTAGTAACTAAACGTGACATAATTACATTTACATGAATCAATTACATTATTAAAATCCATCAAATCCATTGACCAACTGAGAAAATTTAAAATCTGGAAAATATCAGTGAACTGGCAAAATCACAATGCCTTTAGCAAAAGTGCAGCACCCTTGACAAAAGTGTAACGCCCTTGACAAAAGCGCAGCGGCAACTTCAAGGTCCCTTTTGAAGGACTTTCTGAATTCCAAATTGAGCCGAAGATATCTCATTGGAAAGTGGCTCATGTCTAGTTTCTAAAAATTCCCTTAAGTACTGAAAGTGGTGAACTTAAGGCCCTAAAAACAGAAATATCCAAAGACTAGTCAAAAACACAATGTAGCCTGAAAAATGAGGTAGCAAGGTGCTTTTTTGGATGTTTTTGGCCATTACGCTGTGTCATAATGTCCAAATTTTATGTGCCAATAGTCAAAATTTGATGTAGAGGGCCTTATGAATCCAATGGTGGTGACCATTTGTTAATTGGAGACTTCCAGAAAAAGCGCAATTCCCTAGGTGTTGCGTTTTTCACAAGTGTCTGTCAAAATTTCATGAAATGCCCAAAAATGCAAAAACTTAACCAAAAATATTCAAAATTGATAGATGGAGTTTTGGTGAAGTGGATCAAGCAATCAGGGAGGCATCAACAAGAATCTCAAGTTTATCCTCCTCCTTTTGCTTGATTAGGGTTTTCTTGTATTTTTCCTTCACCTGCTTGAGCTTAATGTTGCAGATTTTGTTTCTAGTGATGTATTTGTTGGACATGTGTCTCAGAATCTCAATATCTTTGTTTTCATTATGGAGGAGATTCTCAAGGTGAAGGTTAACTGTGTCAAGCCACACCTCTCTATCATCTTCAATTTCCTTTGCAATCCTTTTCTCAAAACTGAGTTTCTCTGCACCATGTTTTTCTTTCTTTAAAACTCTCTTAAGACATCTTGTTTTTGGTATTTATTTGATTGTTTGATTATCATCATGTTCAAAGTCATTAGGTGTCATAATTGTCTTACCCTTTATCTCTTGTCATTTTTTCCTTTAGCAGCTCTAACTTCATGAGTATGTGCTTGTCTTTCAGCTGCTTATTCTCTTGTTCAAGGAATGATATGAAAAATTACGCTCTTTCCATGTTGTCCTACAGTTCTTTGATTATGGAACCCTTCTCTTTGATGAGAAGCTTTGAGGCCTCATTATCAGCTTTGTCATCCAATTCCATTAACTCAAAATCTCTTTCTTCCTCATGAAGGTCTTCCTCTTCATGAACGACTGTCGCTTCCTGCTTCTCATCCTGATGTACCTACTTTGCTAATGAAGAAGAAAAGGTCCCTTCCATAATCTTTAGAGAAAACACTTGCCTAGGTCCCCTCTAGTAGGTTTTGACCTTTTTGTTTTCCTTAACTTCTTTGTCTTCTTTGGCCTCTTTTTCCTTCTTCACTACATCCCTGCTAGATGAACCTATTTGTCTTTGAGAAACTGATTCTAGTGGTGGAATTGGTCTAGCAGGCTGAGGTGGTGGAGTACTGAAGACATCATTCTCAATGAAGGTATCCCATGCAATTTTTAACATATTGAGATGATCAAGGAAAATTATTTTGATTAGAGAGTGATGAAATAGGTTGTTCGTCAGATGTTCATACTCTCTATTCTGCACTATGTAGGACATATTATCAATACTCCTCTAAAAATAGTGAGGAATGTTGAGAAATTTCACCCTAGTGAAATGAATAAGAAACCTGATGTGATGGGACGGGAGAAAATATATCAAGTAGGTGACTAAATGGAAATAATTTCTTTTTGTCATTTTTGTACCATGGCTTGAGAAATGGTTCATAATGTTGGGCATCTGCATCTGTGGCCTTAAATCATTTTTCACCTACATTGGGTATCCTTGTGTCTATAGCAATAATATCTTTGGAGATGGTGAAGGTCACCCCTACAATGGTCACTTGGTTTTTTTGGAGGTTAGAGATGAAAAATCTAGTCAAAGTGATGTTGTACTCTTTGGACCTTCTCACAGATGTCAAAACAACCCACATGTTTGAAGAAATTGACTGTCATGGGCGAGGCCAACAATTCTTTAGTGTTGGATAGATCAAGCCTCAAAATCCTCCCTCCTTTGTGGTGTTTGCTCCTCTCCTCTTCTATGTTTATCTCCTCCTCCATAATATCTCTTTCCTCCTCCATAGGAAATGGGACTTAGGAATGAGAGATAAGGTGATTTAGGGATAGGGGGAGTGATTCTTGAGTGTGGCATGGGAAAATAGCGTCTGGAGGAAACAATATTGGCTTGCAATGGTGAAAGCTAGGGTTTCTTTTCTCAAAAGTTGAAATGGTGAGTGAGGAAAGTTTGCACCATAAATTCACAATCATAAATTGAAAGGAGGGCTTTGAGAGGTGTAACTTGCTTGTAATTGACCAAGAAAACCCTCAATAATTGACTGGACCACTTGCAAATAAGGTTTTATGCTGTAGGTGAAAATTGGCAAAAGCGTAACGCCTGAAGAAGGAGCGCAACACCTCCCAAGAAAAAGGGTAGCGCCTGAAGCAGGAGTGCAATGCCTTCTCCAATGCCTTCTCTCTCAAAACTAAAACTCCTAAAGAATAAGTGCATCACCTTCCAAAAAACTCGATTTTCTTGCTCAAAATTTGATTTTTGACATGGGGAGATTGAGATCTCAATGCATGAGGATGAAAATGAGTGTAAATTTGGTCTTTGATGGCCATTTATACTTCGTGAAATTTCATAAATTTGCTTTGGGTCCTCTTATCCTCTTGTATTCTACAATTTCACTAGGTGACTATGGATTTTTCTGTAGAAATTATATAACTTATGTGTTATATGTCCAAGATTCTCCTGATCTCACACTATTTGAACTTAATGAAAAATATAGAATCTATTCCACCATTGATCATCACATGCGGAAATTAAATCAATTGCAATGCACACATGAAACAATAAAAATTCACACTCATTAACACAGCTTTTTAACGAGAAAGCCTGAAGCTAAAAACCACAACTATCTATATATAATATATGTCATAGAGATCATGTAAAAATCCTCATACAAAGCTGATCATATCAAGCTCTCAGTACAATACAATCGCTATACACTAATCAGGACCGATCTTGAAAATCCATGCACCAATCTTTGCCACCTGCTAGCCTGCCTCTACTGCGCAATCCCTGTTGAAGAATGAATCTGAATGAAATCGAATTTCTCCATAATTTCTCATGCAATCCTCATAGGCATCTCCACTAAGTGTTGGATGCAATCAATGCATCACTATAGTCACAACTGATAGTCACACTTGCTCTTTCACCTATCTCTCCACTGGTCTCCACTGAAACTACCATGCACTGTAGTTAACTGATGTATTCTTTAGTTGATTAATGAGTTATTATTTAGTGAATTAATTAAATAATTAATTCACTCCACTCTCACTAGTGTATCAATCAGTTAGACTAGATACAACTAGCTCAACTGAGTCTAACTGAGTTAAACTAAATACAACTCCACCAAACTTTGTCACATGAGTTCTAACTGAAGTCTTCCATGCAATAGCTCCAGTAAACCCTCAAGAATAGCATAATTCCTTCTGTCAGCTACTGTGCCACATCTGTGCACTTAACTGAAGTGCTACAAGAGAATAAGATAATGTTTAGAGTCCAAATATTATGAAGAGCTAATATTATTCGACATATCTATTTTTTGATTGGCAGTCTAAAAATAGATTCCACCCAATATGTCTAAAAATAGAAGTCCATCTATTTTTCCAAATTGACCAACCATCTGCAAATAGCATCCTGCAACTCATATAATATGATCGAGATGTCTAAAAATAGACATAGTCTAAAAATAGACTTTGCCCCAAAAATCACCTGTGTGGGCCCCACCTAGTTTAGGTGATTATTTTCCAACTAGGATTAAGGATGATGTTTCAAGATGCCTCCTTCATTGTTTCTTGTTGCAATCTTCAACATTTTCTACAGACTACTGAAGATAGCATTTCATGACCATTATCTATCTTTAGAAATATCAATTCCTTCATTATCTTTATCTATCCTAATTCACTATCTCTTAGTATGCTTTCTCAAAATCACCCTCCTGCTCTTAAAAACTCATGTCTGGGCTTGGTCCTCTCATTTTCATCCATATTTCCTATCGAAAAGCCTCATTTCCTAATTTTCCCCACTAAGAACCTCCATTAACCCCCTCACCTTCACCCCTTTCCCTCATTTCATCAATACAATGTAAAAACTCCTTTTTACATTGTTTTTAATCAAAAAATATATCATTAAGGACCTATCATTTTATATTAAAACTTTGTTTTTAATAAAATTAAACTGGACGCTTTATTTTCTTTTAAACCCAACCCCTTATATATTTTGGACCCCGTGCTTTGTTAGAAATTGTTAAAAATCTCATATAACCCTGCCCCCTATCCTTATAAAAAGTTCTTCTACTTGTTTTATTAACCCCTGGGCCCCACATTTCCTAATCTAGCCACCACTCTTTTCACACCGACCACCGTCAATTTATATCACCCAAGATCCGACGACCCTGGTTTGATATAGAACATCTATTCACATGGGGGTTAAACAACCCCAAACCTTGTGAAATGGGCAGTAGTCGCCCATGTCCCATCCACCACGTGTCACTTGCTAAGTGGAATCACACATTCTCTGCCAAAATTGTTTAACCGCCTCCATCCCATTCGAAAACCACCTCCCTCGCTCGCGAAAATCGCACTTCTTCCTCCCGCCAAATCCCAATACTGCCATCTGATTCAAACGCTCCAAAGCCCTGTGGCTTTACGATGAAGCCTCGTGTCCTCCATGAAACCTTTGCAAGCACTCCTAACACTCAAAAACCCCGAATAAACATAGAGAAGCCAGGAACTTAGGTTTTAAAAGCTAATTGGTTTTTTTAATCGTGCAGGTATCATGGAAGAAATGAGAGAATTTCATTCTTAGGGTCCAAAATGGTTTGAATAAGAGTTTTGGGTGACAATCCAGAGAACTTGTTTCATTAAAAGGACCGGAGGCATAAGATTGAGTATAATCACCAATGGATCATGACCATTGGTGGTTACTTAAGCACTCCAATAACAGAAGATGCTCCATTACATAGTAAATACAGACAGAGATAAAGGTGAACAAAGAAAAAATAGTCAAAATACTGTGGAAGTGAAGATTAGAGGGTTAGAGATTGAAACAAGGATTAAAAGGAAAATTAAAAAGGTTAGTCACAATTCAGAGATAAAGGCAGAATTAAAAGAAAAGGCAGTAAAGCAGACACTGAAGACAAATCCAAGATTAAAATAGCCTAAACAAAGCTTAAAGGATAAATTAAATAAAATATTAGCATAGATTCAGATTCGAATGACTCAACAAAAAGCATTTACTTCTTCAGGGACACATATGGACACCTACAACGTTGGGGCCCTTGTTTTGAAATTAAACAGTTTTGTGTTGTGGAGAACAAGTGGCAGAGCGTAGCCATGGTAGACTTGAGCTATCACGGTTGTGAAGAGGTGAAGGGCAGGTGGCACCGCTGTTGTGGAAGAAGGTACATATGGCAAAGGGAAGCAGAAAAAGACAATCAGTGGGATTCCCAACAATTAGGGAAAGCAACAAACATCCGAGCGGAAAAAAAGGAAGGACTATCATTCACTCTGGCAATGGAACAAATAGGCAGCTGATCAGCGAAAAGAGGAGGTTGGTTCAGTAGGGATCAGGGAGTAGGAGCCGTAGGAGAGCTCTGTTCATGTTGTTCTATTCTCTCTCTCTCTCATTTTTTGTTCTGTATCTTGTAATGCGATTGTAATCAGTTCTGCCACGCACTCTCTGAGGAGTGATGTAATAGTATTTTTATGTTAATGCATCACTTTCTAATAGAAGGATGATGTTATAAGTTCTATCTTGTGTTATGGTTTAGTGGGATATATAGCTATTTTGAATTTTTGGTCATCATTCTGATCAAGTTCATGAGTATTTTTATCTATCTAGTATTTACACTTGTTCGAAGTACTCAAGTTATGGATGGTTTGTGCATTTACCACGCTTGATCAATATTTGATCCAATATCAGCGTTAGTAAGGTCGCGACATGCCTCGGGTGAGATTCTTTGTTCCCCGGAGCAGGGTGAAAATGCCAGTGTTGTGCTAGAATACTGCGGTAACCCTTGTTGGCCACCTTTCTGAACCTGGGTCTCCCTCTAAGACCTCTTTTCTTGCTAACAAATGGTTTCGTTGCCGGGACCTGAAATCTCATTCTGGAGTTAGATCATGGTATCACAGATCTTCGAGAAGTAAATACGGAAATGGTGGGATGACCATCTAGACCAGTTCATAGCTCAGCAAGTAGAAGTGAGATAGCAAAAAGAGAAGACTGTTAAGAACTGGATTCTATTCTCTAAGTCCGCTAGTGATATCTATGAGACCTTTTGGGGAAAGTTTCCTGAGGAGCTCTACAACTGGTTGTAGAGATTACAGACCAAGGTAGTCCCGAGAGGTTTGCGGAAGGTCTGTCGCAAGTGGGTGCACTTAGATCTGGTAGCACTCCACCGGCTAGATACCGATTTGACCTGAGCTATATATTTCTGGGTGCAATCTACCTTGCAAGGATACATAGTAGAGTTCACAGCTAAATGCTACTAGTCTTTCTCGAAAGTGGAGGACACATTCAGATCAGGGCTGCGTAGAGGACTGTTGAGGGAGATCCCCCTATGGATCAAGGCTTTGATGGTAGACAAAGGATTGATGGAGTTCCAAAAATCTCAGATGGAGACCTAAACATCCAGTACTAGGGGAAGGGACTGAAGGAGAGATGCTACAAGTAAGTTGAAAAGGGAGAATAGGGATATGGATGTCGAGACCTCTAGTAGGTTAAGGGAATGATGAGCACATTGGAGGGCGCAACTTGTAGATAAGTTGCGAGAAAAGGTTATGAAAGAATTAGAAAGAAAAGAAAGAAAAACGAGAGACAAAGGAGAGGCGCCTCAAACGACGAAGAAAATGGAAGGTCATACGAGTTCCCAGGATATAGGGGTGACCACCAACGAAGTGCAGCAGGTGTATAGGAGCCCAACCGAAGTAGAAAAGGGAAAGGAGTATGACAGAAATGATGCACGCCCTAAGGAGACGTCCGATGTGGAGTTGCATGTTGCGATGGAGCAGTTATTCCGAGAAAGGTCGGCACCCATAATCCCAGGTAACTCTATTCCCAAAAGTTCAAGTATCTCTAGTCCTGACCTTCTCCTGGTACTTTATCAGCCACTAGGTGAAATTTTTTTAAGTTATGGGAATTAAATAAGTCGAATAACATTCAGTCTACAATAGTAATACACACTAGAAACAATATTGGTGCTACCATCTCACATCCGTGAGTAAGGGGATTTGTTCTAGTAAACCCCACACAAGGAATCATGGCAGGTTCGTTTACTCAGTACCCAGAGTTTTCTGGGAGGGGTAATGAAAATGTGGAACAACACTGGTACCTCTGTGAGGCCATATGGAGGGCTCGACAGACACCAGACACAGGTAAGTTAGTATAATTTCAAACTGCTCTACAAGAGAGAGCTCTACGTTGGTTTATAAAGTGGTCTGACACTCATCAAAACCTAACATTAGACGATGTAAAAAGGGATTTCGTGAAGGAATTCAAATTACCCCAAATAGATCAGCAGGGTTTATCAGAGATGTGGGAGATCAAGCAGCAAGAAGGGGAAACTGCATGGGATCTAATGATGAGATTCAAGATGTGGTTGGAAAACTCAGCTATCCGATCGATCTCAATCACCAAAGGGATTGGTTTATCAAGGCCTTTCTCTCGCTGACAAGAACCTCACTGACACAACAAAAGATCGAGACTTTGCAAGATGCATTAGAACAAACCATGAGATAGAGGACATGGCGGGATACCCGCAAGAATTTAAAGGAGGGGCATCAGCTCAGGACCCTTCCATACTGGGACTACAACATCAAATAGCTAGCCTGACAAAAAAACTGAAGGAAATTCAACCCATGCATCCAATGAGGCCAAATGTATGGTGTATCCACTGTCTAATGGAAGGAAATGTGGTAATTGAATGTCCTCGATTGTGAGGCCAGAATGTGGGAACACCAGCAACAGGGGCACCAGGAGCTCCACCAGCAGGAGGGGTCGTGCAAATAAACACCCATGTATTATATCTATCACAACACCAATACATGGGGTTCCTCGCGCAACAAAATTTAGTGACAAATGAGTATTGCAAGATCTGCAAAAGCATCGGCCACTGACCCCGCCTATGCCCCATACTTCAAAAGTACTCCAATGTCCCAAACAACGTATACTATGAATTATGTGCATCTACAATGCACAGCACAGAGCAGTGCAGAGCTCTGGATGCTTTGGCAGAACAGTTAGATAGGCCTTCATTTAGAGTGAACGAGGCTCCTAGAGGATGAGGAGGAGGCATGAGAGGAGGCTGAGTGGGAGGAAGAGGACCAGTACGATGTTACAACTGTGACCAAGAGGGCCATGTGGCTAGGTAATATCCACTTTGTTACACCATTTTTTGGTCATCTAACCTACTATCATTAGATGGACCCAAGTACACCATGTAAGACCAATTTTACCCTAAGTAAAATTGCTTTCACTATGTAAAATAACTTAATAAAACACATTTATTAGGTTGTTTATGGTCTAAACAGGAAACCCCAAAAGGAAATATTAAACAAACCTATATTTGTTTGATTTTCCTTAAGGAATAATTAATTAAAAAATAATTTAATTATTATTCCTGGTCATGTTTAACCCAAAACAAAGAAATTAATTAGATAAATCCTTATTTATCTTATTATTTTCTAGGAATAATTGTTTAAATCTTATTTAAATAATATTCCTCGTTAAATATGACTAAATCACCCATAAATAATTAAATAAATCATTATTTATTTGATTATCTTTTAACCACCTCCTTAAAATGATAAATAAATCATTTATTTATTTATTATTCATAAATAAAGGGATTTGACCCAAGTCAAATACTTTTTCCCTCCAACAAATATAATAAAATATTCCATAAAAGGTGGATCTAGATTTGGTTAACATTATTTTAATCATGCACCAAGATCTAGAATGACCCAATGTTTTGTTATAAATAGGAGGGTTTTTCCTACCATTCTTCACCTTTTGTTGCCTATTAGATCACTCTGGATCTATACACTTGGTCACATTTTTCCACTATTTGCTGTGTGAGCTCCCTTTGAGTTCTATTCTTTGTGTGGGTTTTCTACACCAACAAGAGAGAGAGATTCTAGATCTAAAGTGCTGAGGACTTCCAAGAACCCATCCCATTGAGGAGAATTGGATACACCTTCTTGTTTTCCTCCCAGGTGCCCTTAATACAAAAATTCTTTCAAAAAACATTGTTCTTGTCTTGTCTATTGGATGTATGGAGAAAACTCTTGATTTTGCTGCTTAATGTCTTTCTATGCATAGATCCGGTTTTTTGCAGCACTTGTCTTGATCAACTAACTGCAGATATGAAGATATTGGTAGCCATATTTGATGTTAGGGCTATAAGTTATGCGTAGCTAAAGTGGTCTTTTTTCGTACGCTTCGAAAAAAGATTCATACTAAGACACTTCCTAGAAGACCCTGGTGCTCTCAATGCAGGGTTAACATGCACACAACAGAAGACTACTCAGAGCTCATCAAAATATGGGAAGAAAGGGCCAGACAAAGAGGAAAAAATATGGTAAATGTGGAGCCAAGAATAATCGAGGCTCAAGCCATGCAGAAAATAGCTATAGTGATGCGAGGAGGCAAATGAACCGAGGAAGATGCACAAAATATGGACCCAATAAAATTGGTAAGACCAGAATCTCCAAAGCCAACATTCAAGCCAGAAAAACAGAAGAAATTCTTTCAAGAAGCAGCAGAAGCATTTGCCCAGCTTGGGGGAAGCAAAGTAATCAAAATGCCACAGCCGAAGGAAGGGGATGAAAACCAAGCCAATACAGATACTATAATTGAATAATGGTTCCGTCTATTTCTAAAAATTGTTAGCAATGCACCCATGTTGGAATAATTAAAATAGAACATGGAAAGAGTAGCGCATAAGACAACGGATCTAGGGGAATCATCTGGCACGACACATAAATATATACAAAGAGTGAACAGAAATAAGAGAAGGATAGGCAAAGAGTTCTGGGTGAATACTCAAGTCGCGGGATTCCAAATTAAGGACACAATGGTTGATCTAGGGTCTGGCGTAAATATCTTGCCTAGAAAAATGTGGGAAGCATTGGGGAAACCAAGGTTAACATACTCACCAATTCAAGTCCATATGGTGAACCAGTACTGCATTGTGCCCATAGGCAGGCTGGAGGAGGTAGAAATCAATGTTGTTGGAGTAAATATGTACATAGACTTTGAGGTCATCGACATTATAGGAGACAAATATCCCTATCCAGAATTACTGGGGATCGACTGGGATTTTGAAAAATATGTAGTAATAGATTTAAAGAAGGAACTGATGATATTTGAGGATGGACAGGTCAGAGTCACCCAGCTGCTCGACCCGTATCAAGGTCCACGATACATAGAGTCTGTCGATAACAGTGAAGATGCTCAGCTTCTCGACCATCTTTATCAAATAATTGCAAGAAGAAGGGAAGATTACATCAACCCAATGACAAGAGGATCAGTGAGCTAGAGGAGCATTCGAAGCTCAGACTTGGGCTTAGAGATAGCCTAGGATGACTGGCAGCAAGGGGGATACGAGACCAGCAGAGGGAGATTTGCTACCATTAGAAGAATCAATTGGAACGGGACTGAGGTAAGAGATTACCCAACTTTATTTGATATGAATGCTGTAAATACTTTCATTATCAAAACAAAAGACAATGTACCAGAGGATTAGAGGGTCCCGCTCATGGACGTGGCCTTGCAATCCATGGCTGCAAGATGGTGGAAAAACCACCGCAACTCACTGTAGCGATGGGATAGAGTTGCAGGAGCACTAAAAGCCAGGTTCAAGGGTGAAGAAGGACCCCAATGCACTCAGAAATTCCAAGGAGATTCATATCTCGGAAAGAATTTGAAGGAGTGTGAAGATCAATGGAACACTGCAAGATACCCACATGAGCTGTGGGTCCACAAATTTATACACTCCCTGGATCAGATTCCACAATCCTGGTACCTAACAGAGGAGAGGAAAAGGGGAACTGGCACTTGGAAAGAAGTTACGAAGAATTTTACACAGTGCTTCTTATTTGAAGGAAAGACAGATACAGTTACCCAAATGGTATAGGCCATCAAAATGGTAATGTTCTTCCCAGAGAATCAGGAGGAGGACGAGCAACCACTCACGAACCAAAGCGTCCGACAGACAGTAGCATTCAAGAGGATAGAAAGTGAGATGGACAATGATAATCTAGAGGGAATTATACATCTCTACTTTGAAGAAACAGAGGGAGAGCAGGGTATTCAGGAGGACCCGAAAACCGAGGGAATTCATTTTCTCTCCCTCAAAACTAAGAAAATTAATATTGGGACCGAAGAGAAGCCCAAACTAGCATCGATCGGGGACTACTGGGATGTTGAGACAACCAAGGAAATATTTAGTCTATTACAGGAATATGAGGACTTGTTCCCGTCGTCCGTAGCGGACTTGAAAGGAATCAAAAGGGACTTGGGAAAAATTCGTATAACACTAAATCCTGATGCAAGACCAATCAAACACAGACCCTATTAGTTGAATCCAAAGGTAAAGGAAAAGGTTAAAGTGGAAATCGACAAGATGCTAAGGGCAAGGTTGATATTCCCAGTGGAGGAAGCAGAATGGGTAAGTCCCATATTTATACAGAACAAAAAGGATAAGAATAAAATCCGAGTCTATGTTGACTATAGGAGTTTGAACAATGCCTATATACATGACCCATTCACCACCCCGTTCAGTGACGAAGTCCTATAAAATGTTGCAGGGAATGAAGCATATTCTTTTACAGATGGATTCTCAGGGTACCATCAGGTAAGGATAGCTAAGGAAGATAAGAAAAAGACAACCTTCACCACCGAATGGGGCTCCTTCTCATACCACGTAATTACATTCGGTTTGAAGAATACGCCAGCAATATTTTCGCATATTCTCATAGCAGCATTCCGTGACTATATCCACAAATTCCTAGAGGTTTATATAGATGACTGGAGCATCTACAGCCTGTTGAAAGACCATGCAACACTATTGAGAATTATGTTTGATAGGTGTAGACAGCTATAGATCTCATTGAACCTAAAGAAGTGCATCTTTGTGGTGCCGTTTGGAACATTGCTCAGACACATTGTATGCAAACAAGGAGTCTGCATGGAACCAGCAAAGGTAGCAGTGATAATCAACATGGAAGCTCCAGAAACTATGAAATAGTTGAGGTCACTGTTAGGCCATACAGGTTATTACAGGCGATTCATCCGTAACTATGTGAAGATAACAACCCCATTGGAGAAACTGTTGCAGAAATTGGAACAATTCAACTAGACAGAGAGTTGTGCAACGACCCTAGATACCTTGAAGGAAAAATTGGCAAGTGCTCCAATATTGGTTCATCCAGATTGGGACAAGAAATTTCATGTCCACATTGATGCTTCAAGCATTGCACTCGAAGCAGTTCTAGCCCAACCAGGGGACACTACAGTTGATCACCTAGTGTACTTTGCAAGTCCGAAACTATCAACAGCGGAACAGAACTACACCACGATAGAAACGGAAGCATTATAAATGGTGATCTCCCTCTAAAAGTTCCACCACTACTCGTTAGGATGAATGTTCAAGTTTTTTATAGACCATTCAGCTACGAAGTATCTAGTGAAAAAATCGGTCTTGGAAGGAAGGATATGCAGATGGCTCTTACTATTTCAAGAATTCACCTTCGAGGTGATAGTCAAACCTGGGTGATTGAACATGGGACCATACCACCTGTCAAGGCTCGAAACCAGAGAAAATGAAGGATCTCTAGATGATCAGCTGCCAGACGCTGATATTTTCAGAGTAGAAGCCATCCCAGAATACCTAGATTAGATCGCAACCTACCTAACAACAGGACAGTGCCCAAAGGAATATACCGCAGTACAGAAGAGACACCTAGTAGTTTGAGCTACAGAGTACCATCCCATCGCAGGACACTTGTACAAAATGGGACTGGACCAAATCTTACGAAGATGTGTCCTGGACCATGAAAAGGAGTTTGTACTATGGGAGTGCCACTCTGGAATTGCGGGAGGACATGTAGGAGCCAAATTGATGGCTAGAAAAGTACTACAGGTGGGCTTATGGTGGCCGACAGTACACATTGACAGTAAGGAGTTCGTAAAGAAATGTGATGTTTGCCAGAGGATAGGACATCCATCGCATAGGGATGAGCTTCCACTACACCTAGTAAAAGCACTACAACCATTTGAGAAATGGGCAATTGCTTTTATAGGCCTGATTGCACCTATGGCAAGAAACTTGTAAGCCTGGTATATCATCACCGCAACTGACAATATGGGCAGAGGCAATGCCGGTGAATGATTGCATAGCCGACATAGCAGCACAGTTCATATTTTAAAACATAATCAACCGATTTGGTTGCCCGAAAAGTCTGACAAGTGATCAGGGTACGCATTTCATCAATGCCACCATTAAATCCCTGCTCGAAAGCTTCATGGTACAACATCACAGGAGCAGCCCCTACCACCCACAAGCTAATGGCATGGTAGAAGCATTCAACAAAATCCTCCAAAAGGGATTAAAAAAAGTTTGCAATGATCAACGAGACGACTAGGACGAACGTATACCAGCAACTCTATGGGCATACAAAATGACTGTCAAGAGGCTCAATAATGAAATGTCGTTCCAGATTGTGTACAGAAGAGAGGTCGTAGTAGAAGTAGAGTTTTCCATACCCATCCTTCTAATAACAACCTCACTCCAGCTATCAGAAGAAGACTCCCGGAAGGATAGATTACAGGAACTGCAAGCGCTGGAAGAAGATAGGTTTTTAGCAGAATTCCAACAAATGGTCCAAAAGAAAAACAAAAAGTGTGGCACAACGGCCATATCAAACACAAAAATTTCAAGGTTGGTGGAAAAGTTTTACTATATGACAGCAAGTACCAAAATTTTCCAGGGAAAATGCAAATGCATTGGCTAGGACCGTACCATGTAATCTAAATCTAAGAGTCTGTAGCAGTGCGCTTAGCACAACTAGACGGCCAGATACTACTAGGATGTGTGAACGGTGCACGCCTGAAACCCTACCACGAGTAAGTTCCACATTTCATTTCAAATAAACTCTTAGAACCGAGAGAATCCAGTAGGGTAGATTATGCCAGAATAGATGGAGTCAATAACTGTCTCGCACCCAAGAAGAGCTTAGATAGGATTCTAAATAAAGACATTTTGTAGCAGAAGAAAAATTCAGTGTTGCATTGCGGAGACCACTGCGCAATCGATTGTGGTCAGGGGTAATCATGTCCAACGTGTTATCCACGTCAGAAGGAAAAGCATGTCGAACATCATTCCATCATCATTACTCATGGTACCCATGTCAGTCCGTAGGATTACCGAGATTTGAAAAATAATTTCCATAATTAGCATCACCCACACTGCAATAAATTTTCCATAATAAGCCATAACCATCACCCACCACGTCTACCCAAACCCCGAAACCATAGTCAGCTTTGTCAGAACCCACCTCAGCTTGGTAACTAATCACACGATTATAGTCGCGGGGAAAGGTAGGGAAAATTAATTAGTTATGGGGTCTTATCAACCTCATGCGTGTTGATTACTTACATAACCTGCGTGACAGAAAGCGTGATAAAGCCGAAGAAGTTTGAGTTAGAATAAAAAAAAACCTACACAGCAAGGGACACATCGCCATAGAAATAACAAGGAAGGAGTCCAGAAGTAGGGATTCATAAGGAAAGAGGAGGAATAGCACTGCAAGTGTATCAAAGAAGATCTAAGATGAGAAGAGTAGCACCAATAGTCGTTGAGCATGAGCTCGATGAGAGGATTCACAAGATGGAATCCCCGGTAGTCAAATATGAGAGTGCCTTGTGATTCATATTGACCTCGCAGACTCTTTCCAATTTCCAGTAATGAAGAAACAAGTCTACATGGAGAATTATGCAACAGAGGTGGGACAACAATCATAAAGAGTACTTCCAGAGTTTAGAGGTGTGCAGCAATCCACCATACTGAACCTACGGAACCTTCTAGTGTTTGGCACTACCGGAGCTGCAATGCAATGCACCAAGTTTATAATAAGCAGAATTCACAATGGGTCACTCTAGCTGGGAAGAGAAATCCCAATTCATGTGGAAGACATTCATATATTGACCGGGTTGTCATAGGAAGGGAGAGATGTCTCCACAACTTTCCACATGGTGCCCAAGAGAGCAAAGAAAGCAGGGGACATGGACTATGTTATCACAAAATTTGACAATGATAGGCTACTCATCAAGTAGACTCTGAGTAACTCTTTCAAACCAATCTTTTGGCTGAGGCTTAGCCTCCTCAACTTGAGAGGGCTCTCTCAAGAGGTTTAAGATTTTTGATTAATGATTAGATGGCTAACTCTAGGAATAAAAGGATAAAAATGTATAACTGGTTGAATCAAATATTAGCAAACATCTATTGGGCTATGGAGTCAGAGTAGTCTTCAACAAAACATCATGATCTGTCAAACATGGAAGTCAAGGCACTTGGAGTCTAGGTTTATAAGTGAAAATAGTAATACAGTAGAAAAAAAACACAGTCTACAAGCATGTGAAGGACGTTAGAGAATTTTTCAATGAATTCTAAGTAACACATTTTCATACCATTGCAAATAGATAATTGAAAAAGGCCATAACAATCTCAAACACATAAACCCCTTGTGAATCTTGAGTAGTAAACTGATCTGTGTATTAGTAGAAAAATATCCAGTCACATACAATAACACAACTACTTTGCTAATGAAAATTCCAACCTTGAGGAATTCGACCTCATGCTTCATATAGAGTCTTTACATTTCTTGGATTCCATGATCCATCATTGGGAGAATTCGAATTTCTAAAATTGACACCTATCTACTCCTAAAACAAACTCTTAATTACAACTGATAGCTAACTGTCTTCTACGAGTTCTAATACAAATAGGAGTGAGACTCCTTATCATGTCTCAAACAACCTTATCCAAAATTTAAATACCTCCTTTGACAGCTGCTAATCCATGTCTTCGACCTTTATGATGCCTCTAGCTTTGTGGTGAACCCTGTTGATTCATGACTTAACTGCCCTAGAAACCAGGAGACAGAGTTTCCTGAATTTTATCCTTTACCTCCATGATTATCTTCGAACATATTTGCTAGCCTTGATGAGTATCTTGTATATGTAACATGTGTTAACATTCCATAAACTTTCAATCCTTCCACTTGGGAAAAAAGAAGCCTTCAAACAAATGAAAAGGAGAAGGAATATGACTGCGCTACGAAAACAACCTGTTTTCGTAGAGCAGCTTTTTATACCACTATAAAAACATTCCTTTGACCTTTATTTTTCTTGCTTTTCAACCTGGAACTTCATTTATGACCCTTCTCTTTCCATTTACAATACTAAATTCTGAAGACTAGCAGTTCTTGCCTCCCAATTTCATGCAAAAATGCCAAAACTTCACCTTCAGCAATTTCGTAGCGCGCTACGAAACTGCTGCGTGTACTCCTTTAACACAGTTTTTTCAAAAATCCATAGTTTTGGAGATATTTGATATATTTTTAAGAATTTATATCAACAAAAAAAATCTTTAATGGAGATTTTCTTCTTCAAAAAGATCTTTATCTTCATGAAAAAACTGATTCAAGGATTTACCATTTTTGTCCTGTTTCATTTTTGCTGCAAATGTATTTCTAGGTCTTCAATCTGCCTATTCAGTTTCCTGTTGCTGGCCCTTAACTGAGCATTCATCATTATCACATATCTAGCCTCTTTAATTGTAGGAACAATCCAAGTAAAGTATTGGGCTTCACTAGTTATTGTTTTTGGTTTAGAAACCTTCTCATGTTCCCATAGAGCTTTTATCCTCTTAAAATTTGTCTTTTTAGCAACATGCCTTCTTGCTCTCTTCCTTAGTCTAGCAATTTCATAATTTTATAATTTAAACATTTGTTCCATTTCTTCATAACTAGTTTTTCCTGTCTGAGTGGAAAGTACTTTGTCTTTGTCACCTTCAGGTATTGGTGATGAAAGGTCTATGAATTCTTCCTGAACAATGGAAGCTTCCTTTATTTCTCCTAATTCAACATTGAACTCTTGCATCTTTTTAGATTTCCTGGTTAAAGGTTTTCTTGGCTTAAACACAAATGCTGCAACCTCATCCTCAGATTCCAGCTTCTTAGAATATTTTATCTTGTTAGGTTTTCCTTCATCAAATTTTATGAAATATTCCTGTACCAAAGGGGATTCTTCAATATCAATGGCTTCCAAAATATCATTTAAGTTACCCTTTAAGCTTGGAATTTATTCTGAGATCACTAATTTACCTTTCTCCTTTCATCTTTGACTCTGAATTCCCGTAACAAATCAGCCTCGCTTGAATTTCTATGGATTAGCCTCGCTTTCTAATAGTATTCAGCCTCGCTTGTTAATGGTGATCAACCTCGCATGCAAAATCAATGAGAGAAGCTTTGGTAAGAGATTACCATGAGCTTAGCATTCAAAGAAAATTTTCTTGAGTGTTTGCATGAAAACTGCAATAAGAAACCCACCAATCCTTTCGAATTTGAAATTACCTATCATGATGACCCCTATAGTCGAAATGATGAAATTGAATGGTTGCATGGCTTAGAAATGACTCCTAACTGACACCTAATGATGAAAAAATAACGGAATCTGACTGAATTGGTGATTTGACAAGATTTTCTATGAATCTGAAATTTCGTAGTGGGTTTAGTTTAATTTCAGGGTTTTGCGCTACGAAAATAGCAGCATTTTCGTAGCGCAAAACAAACCTTTTACACTGTCTGCGCTACGAAAATGTGGTTTCTTGGCTAATTCAAATTTTTTTTTAAATGGTTTGAAATTTGACTTCTAAAGAGGGTTGTATGACATTTGAAACATGAATGAAGCTGTTCAAGCTTTATTTGGACATAAAAATGAGACTTTGGGACTCTAACCCTATCACATACCCTTTAAAACATAAAATGACCATAACACCTATCTAAGACCATAACTAGAAATGATGTAAACTTTCCAAGTTTAAAAAAAAAAAATTATGGCGATAATAGACTACTACAAGAAGTACGACACCAAGAGAGGGGGAAAAGGAGCTAAGATAGACTTAATCAACAACCCAGTGATCAAATTTGCGTGTTACTTGATTACAAGCAAAAAAATGAGACATTATACAAAAGAGGAATGCACACTAAACTCTATCTCAGTTGCGGAGCATTGCCTCCAGGGGCACAGTTGAACTGGTGCTCATTTCTACTTAATGAGTTGTTCTAAACATGCGAGGACAACAACAGGAGGGCCACGGGAGTCATCTACGGCTACCTTATAATGGCGCTGGCCATGTGGAAATGAAAATTTCCAGGAATAAGGCAATCACTGGAAGTGGCACCAGGCCAACCACTCACAATGAAGTTCACACCTTGGAAAACATCAGGGGACCCCAGGTTGAAGGAGGTGAATGAAGAGGCATTCAAATTTTGGTACAGCTAGATGGTGGATGTCACGATGAGCCAACATCGAATTCCACGAACCATGCTAGACAGCTATGCGGTGCAAATATGGTTTGGGGTTAACCCTAAGAAAACTTACATCCAGCCAGCCTGCGTTCTAGATTCAACCTTCAAGATGAGGCTGTTGAAATTCCAAATTGATGAGCGGGGTTTTCACGCAGAGGTATGATCTTGGCCCGGAGTAGCAATGGAGATGTAATGTTCCCAATTTTTAGCCTCAAGCTAAAAGGAACATTATAGTTAGTAGTATTTTATTTAGTTAAAGAAAATGGGTAAGGAGACCCATAATCCTTGAGATGGAAGAAATAACACTCCTTTTGTGAAAGGAGGAATAATAAAGCAGCTGATTTGAGCACCACATGGTGTGAACAGGACTGGATCATGCTTGATCTAGACATTTTGACCAAGTCCACATGCACTGTCTAGATACAATGTATCTCGCTGATGTACTGCACAATTTTAGAGGAGGACCACATGCATGAGTTGGAAGGTACATGTGGATGTGACCCATGGTGGAGAGGAGCACTTGCTATATAAGGAGAGGAGGAGAGCCATTGTTCTTCATGCTTGATTATTATATGCTTAGTCTGTTGATACTTCGCTCCTCTTGCTGTTTAGCAAGAGTGCGGTGCTGCATAGCACTAGGGTGTTCCTGGTCGGGAATCCCTACCTCATCCTCAGGGAAGGATAGGTTCTAGAGCTGCATTTCCTCATTCTAGCATTTTTCCAAAGCTACCTCCTCAGTCACAACGTTATTCCTGGAGCAGGATAACTTTGTGCTACAGGGTGCAGCAACAGAGGATCTCTTGAGTTGTTCCTTGGCTTGTTTTTCAATGGAGGGCTTAGCTATTCATTTGAGGATTAGTGAGGAGGACTCCTGGGCTTATTTTCATATCATTTCATTAGGCCAACCATCCGTCTTCCCTTAGAGTGCAGTCTTTAGCTAGAACTGCGTTATTTTTGCAGGTAGTTGCTGGGAGGGTTATTTGAGCTCATTAGGAGCAGTGTTTCTGAGTATAGGGATCAGATTTTTGCTTAGATGCACTATCATAGGAGGGAATCATTATTTATGATCTGCTACAACCTCATCTCTTATTTTTATTCAGTTGCAGTGACAAGTCAAATTGTCACATTGTACATTCTCCGACATTTCTAGCAATCTCTTCTAGATTGGCTAGAAATCTTGTATTGGAGCCCATTCTAATATTCTTGGGAATTTATTGTATATTTAAGCCATATTTCATGTATATGAATCTATATCAGTAGCTACTCTAATATAGACAGTGCTGTCACTGCTCTCCAGCATTTTGTGCAGTTGCAGAAACTCATGTATTTCCTAGTTTAATCATTGGAGATTGATTCTGGTAGCTTGAGTGGCTTTTTCCTCAAGATATTTATGTATATTGTAGCTGATATATTAATAAACATGATGGTTGTATTATATTCCATTTATTTATATGTACAATTTTTCATAGTTTCATGATTGTGTTAATGTATTACTGTAAGCTCTCTCATTGAACATTTTCTAAGAGACCTAGTTTGGGGAGATCTGAATAACCCATCTAGAGTCATTTCTTTGGGCTCAACTTCAATGAGTTAACAAGGGCATCCAAGCCCCCTTTTAGATTATTTTTACATGACCTTCCTTATACAGCGTCCTCATGAACCATTTTGTAGAAAATCCTGAAAAGGGGATATTACAGTGGTATCAGAGCATCAATGTTGGCTTAGCTTGTGCAATCCAAGATGATATGAAATTATAAGTAGAAGCTCATCACTTAGAAGAGGATATGTATAGAGAAAAAAAGGAAAGAGGAATGATGAAAGAGGAGGTTTCCCTTCTTCTTTTCCATACCCTGGAGGGTATCATTGAAGATCTTGAGGAGATAGAAAGGGAAAGCTGTAGAAAGTTTCTGAGAGGGTTTGAAGATGAAGCAAGCCATAGCTATTATTATTATGGGTGTGATCATTCAGCCACACATGCAGATCCACAACGCAGTTCATTGCCCACTTGCACTGCAGGGAGAATGGAGGAAGAAGATGAGGCCATTGGAGGGGCAACACTGCAACTCAAAGGTATGGCTCATGGTTGGCGGTTTAAAAATTCTGTCTCATGTTATCATGCAAATGAAGAATCATATGATGTATTCACTAAAGGATTGGTGAGAAAATTTGATGAAAATCACTGTGAATATCTATATGTCAAAACATCAAACACTTTGCATGCGTTGGAGGAAACCATGAAGCAAACTCCATTCCATATTTCTGAAGGGGATGAAAACATGTATGATGGCTTGCTAAAGGAAATATCCATATTGTGTGAACAACCCTCTTCCATTTGTGAAGTCATGGAGGTACTTCCCTCAAGAGATGACCAAGATCTAGGGTCACTCCTTGATGATGAGGTAATCTCACTTATTGATGGAGAGGATGAGCATGAGCGTTCTAACAGCGCTGCCATATTGGGAGGAGATCCATCACCACATGGAGGTGAAAGGGGAGCCATTACTTCCATTAGAGGAGCCCTTGTGTCTTTACAAGGAGTTCCAAGTATTTTAACATATGGGAACCATGGCACAATTTCAGAGTCATATGTAGTAGTTATTGGGGATTGTGCAGTGGAGGAGGAAGAAAAGGATTAGCATCGAGGGATGATACACCCTTATCTATACCAGAGAGTTTTTTCACAAGAGAAGGAGACTATACAGCACAGTGAAGAGAGGGACAACTCAGTCCACTCATACATATAGTCCACTTCTGAGCTTGATGTCTCACTATATGGAGGCATTCCACCTGGGAGGCCACCTTATCTAGAAGTGATAAGGGACATCTTGTCATATAGTTCACCACTCTTGGATTTCGGAGAGGTGAAGACTTTGGAGGAGTCCGGCACAACGCAGAGAGTTTGGGATAGACTCGAGGAGGAGGGAGGCACTCTCTCATTTTTAGCATTACCCACTCTCATTACCCATACTATGCTAACAGAGATTGCTGCAAGGATGGAGGAGAGCATCTTCATGATGTAGGATGACTGCTCCACAGATTTAGAGAGATAGAGGATACTTCCTTTGAGGAATGAATCTTTCACACATGGGAGTAGATGGAGGTTACTCATGCTTACACTGACCAGGATTGGGAGATTCCTTTTGGATGACAACTTCTCATGGGAGGCAAACTTCCAAGGGTCACCATTACTATTTGAGCATGAGAAGCTGCATGATAGGCATGGAAACATTTTGGAGGATAACTTTGGCATGGGGGATGTCAAAGTAGCAGGCAACAACATGAGGGGAGCTTCACACGCTAGATCACCAGCGATGTCTATGAGGAGGATAGATCTGTATTGGAGGTCTCAGCTTTTGGTAGAGTACTCCAAGGATCTTGGTGCATGCATGGTTCTTGATGAACTAGAGGGAGATGATAGATATATGGTGGATGATATGGTCATCTATTGTTATGGAAGAATCTTCTTGACTAGAGCATCTAGTCTCAAGGAGAAACTATTACATGCAGCACATGAGAACTTCCTAGCTATGCACCTTGATGCATATCTTGTTTTGTTAGAGGAGTTCACTTGGGAGGGCATGCAGCAGGAAATATATTAGTATATGGAGAAATGCATAGCTCGGATGGTGATGGATAGGATGTCACAACCACCTTCCTACTCATTGTGAGTGGGGGAGCTTTTTCAGTTGAGCCATTTCAGCTCAAGGTCTCAAGTACATGGTAGAGAAGGTATAATTTCACATTATGTTTCGTACTTCTTTACTTTACATGAGCAGCATATTGTATCAAGAAGGATCATCCCTTCTTTCATTTTTTATAATGTACTTGCAGCTACTTGTAGCATTGGTTTTGGCTACCTTAATGGTGGTTGGTGGGGGAATCCACATACTTCTTGGTGTGCACCATTGGCACCAATTTGTACTTTCATGTTTTCACCTTGTGAAATGTTTGTGGTAGCAAAAAAGTGGCTATTAAAGCACTTTTTATCTTTTATTTTGAGGCAGGCATGGAATGCACTGTGCTGGTTCCTCATGTGGAACTATGATTCACTCTCCGGTTGCCATGTGGCAACTTGTTTTCATTGTATTTTGCTTCCATATGTTACCAATGTTTGTATACTCATGGGAGTATTTGTTTGGAGAGTGGGATTGGAGTTGAATATGCCCTTTGGGATTATGATTCTCCCCTTTTCACATGTTGTATGTTTCAGGAGAAACAATGGGCACACCATGATTTCCATGTCACTACTTTTCTCTCCATGTAGGAGGAGCTATTGGGAGAAATGCGTTATTGGAGTAGGCACTTCATGGTTGATTCATTTTGTGGGGAGGCTTGGGATAATTTTAGAGGCCATGAAATTTCAGCCCAATATCAACAACCCCCTCACACTTATCATAAATGGAGGGAGAAACTACTTGGATGGGAAAATCTAAACTCTCCATTCAGCCCCAACATGTTGCATAGATCCGGGGTTGAGGACTGCTTTCTTGAGCTACCTAGGATGGCTCATTTCATTTGGATGATTGCATGGGTGAAGGAGTCACTCATTGGGAATAATACTTCCCATGTTTTTCATCACTCCTACCTTGAGGAGGCCATTGAACAACAAGGAGATTTCCACTTGCATCCTCTATTACCTCATGATGTATACTTTGGTTTTACACACTTGGAGGGATACATGGAGGACAGATTTATTGCATACTTTGATGAGCTATGGTGGGGTCTATTGATGAGGAGGCCACAAGAAGAGGGGGAGGTGTTAGTCATCAATATTTTTCACCTGTTGATGATAACTAGTTTCTTAAGCTAAGTTTTCTAGAAGCTGATCTCCAAAATTTCAAATCTGCCATCTAGAAAACACCCCTAAACATTTTTTTTCCTCCTACCCATTCCGGTCAGCCTATAATGAGAAAAACCTGTTTGCCAAGTCCTATCTAGTTTCAGCCATATAATCCTATCCATGAGTTGTCATAGCTAAAGGTTATTGCTATCATTTACCCTTATTTCTCAAGCCATTCATTATCCAACTATTGACAAAGTGTCTGCAACCTTATCCTTGATTATCTTTCATGTAAAGATCTAATCATACCAAAGAAAAACACTCATAATCTGTCAAGATCGCCCCTAAGTTATATAGTGGCTCTTTAGGGAATCCCTTCCTTGGAAAAAACATCCTAAGCCAAAATCCTATGTTTAGTACCAGCTAGCCCTGAATTAACGCCTAATCTGCAAAAAAAAATCTTCATTCATCCATAGGTCACGCCACTAAGAGGTAATTTTATCTCAGTCCAGAAGAAATTCTACAAAGATCCAAAACAAAAAAAGATAAGTATGTTCACTGTCTAAAAGAACATGCTTAAGTCAGGCAAAATCTCCATAAGACCCCAAGGAAGCTCTTTAGAGTTCAAAGTCATTTGTTTGTTGCATCTCTGTAGGGGTGTGATTGCAACAATGACCAATGTGTAAAAGAGCAAAAGAATAAGGTCAAAAGGGTCCTTTATGATGAGTTAGTTCGCCATCAGTAAAACAAATGAAATTCAGTAAGTAAAGGGCTACTAATGGGTATAGTCTGAAAGCCAAAGTTTCCTAAAGGAACAGAGCGCAGCCTCCAAGTCATATGAATGCAAAGGGCTAATGTTTTGTTGATCAAGCAGTATTCTCAGTATCTCCTCCAAAAGGAAATTTCAACATGCCTCTGCAAATACAGTAAAGGGAGGTTAGTCAAATATGTCTAGCAAAAAAATACTCTCCATATTCAAATCACATGGTTTCTAGTCTAAGGTTCACAGGGATGTTTTACAAAGGATATATATCTCAGACCATGTCTCATAAATCAAAATGTCAATTTTCACCTTCTTGCCCATTTGATATGATACCAAGCAGACATGTGATTTGCACAAAGATGACACAGTTTTGAAAAAGATAAAATGTCATATCTACAGTGCTAACCTCCTTCATTAAAATCAGATGGTTAAGAGCATAGTAGGAACCTCCTCCAAAAAAGAGCAGATGGTTGGGAACATGATAAGAACCTCCTCCTTTAAAAAGAGCAGATGGTTAAGAAGCATAGTGTAACCTCCTTCATTAAAGTAGATGGTTAAAGGCACAGTGAGAACCTCCTTCATTTAAAAAGCAGAGGGTTAAGTTGTCAAGGTGTTTTCAGAAGTTGTGATTCACCTCCTTCCAAGAGATGAACAAAAGATGCGTCAACAATTTTTCATATGGTTTTTGAGCAACTTTCCTTTTTTAGGACAGGTTGACAAACAGTGATAAAACCATAAGGGTTCATAGGTTGAAAAACCTATTTTACATCAAGCAAAAGGATGGCATTCTAAGTGTTAAGAAGTCTATGTTTCCTCTGTTTATAGAGGCCTCCTTCAAACTGTAATAAGGGTGAAACTTGGGCTAAAAGACCTTCATCTAAATAGCCAAGGAAAGAGAGAGTTAGCTAGGTTTGACTGTAGCTTCTACATATGCATACAAAGAAGATAGTAAAGGTAAGAAAAAGACATAATCTTCAAAAAGTTACATTAGTGGTTTTAAGGGTCACCTCCTTGATGAAAAGCAGTGAGAAAAATCTTGTTTTAAATGAGGCCTCCTTACTTCAAAAAAAAATGGATTTATGGTGTTTTCAAAGGGCTGCCATAGTATTGTTTCTATAAGTCTTTATGATAGGTCTTTATGGTGTTTTCCAAAAATGATACAATATTGAGGGCGGTAATTGATGTTTTTATAAAAAACCTTTTCAAAAGGCATAAAACCCCTCTAAAAGGGCTACAAAATCACAAAATTCTTCCTCATTTTAAAGGAGGGAAAGGTCTTTAAAGGAGCCATTGTCAAAATTCAAAACTCGAAACAAACTTTCCTTAGCTCCCCCAGTGAAGAAAGGAAACATTTGCTCGGGAAAATTTGAAGTTTTCAGGCTCAAGACTCTGCGCGGCGCGCCTGTACACCTGCACGGCGTGCCTATGAACACCTGACTGAAGAATTTTCACTGAAGTGCAGCGCGCCTGTAGCTGCGCACGGCACACCTATGCTAACGGTCACTGGGCACCCGAGGATGACCCGACACCTTTTGTGTTGCACGTTCAGCTCTAAACGCCTGCTCATCCACCGATTTTGAACGAGATTTTTTGCACACTACGCCAATGATCAAAGAGGCCTAAAACTCGTTCCTCAAGGTATTTATCCATCTCCTATCCAATTTTTCAGTCCTAAGCAGGGTTTTTTTAGTCAAAAGAAGCGTTTTTCTTGAGCTGTGAGATAGTAAAAGAATGTGTACAACCTCCACTAGAAAGCAGAGTTTGTGCAAAAGGTCTCATAACCAGCTTGAAGGAGTATGTTGAAACAATGTCTTTCATGAGTACCTTTTCTTTCCAAATAGCCACAAAAGATCATTGATTGCAGAGAAAAACTGTAACCATTCAGGGAGACATAGTTTGTTTGAAGAGACTGTGCTACTTTGTTAATAAAGAAATTTTTTTGTTTTAGAGGAAATATATACAACATATGAGAGAAACTTATTTAAGAAGAAACTACGGTGTTTTATAACGAGTTTTTGTTTAAATCAATCCCTTAAGACATTTGAGTCAAGAAGACCTTTTTCTTGCTTCAAATAAACTACTAAAGACGGTGATCAAATTTAAACTGAGACAAAGTTTGTTAGAAAGGATTTTTATTCGATAGCAAAGTTTGTATTTTGTTGAAACTTGAAGAACATTAATCATCACGGGAGAAGCAGTCTTATTCAAAAAGTAGAAACGATGTTTTCTAAATGTTACGATCTATATTTGGTCCAGGTCCATTTAAATAATTACTACCCAAAGAGACATTGTTTCTAGTCAAAGGGGCAAACTGTGTTATTTCAAGCAACCCATAAACAATGTTACGAGGAAAGGGATTTCATATTTTCAAAATCAAAAGAGTTGTTTCATTTGAACAAGTTGGTTGCCTAGCTAAGGACAGACTTGGTTTTTCTCAAAGGGTAAAGGGTGTGTTGATTGAAGATTTATCCCAGTGAACATTTGAGACAATTTTCCTTGGTGAATCAACCAAGGATCTCATAAGAAAAATGCCTCCTAGGCAAGATAACAAAAGTGGTCCTCACAAAAGGTATGAACCTTTTTCAACTGAGGAAGTGAATGCCTATCCTTCAGTACTATTTAACTTTCATGAAGTAGGATGTTTGGAATTTTGTCAAAAGGTTCAGGAGGTGAAAAGTTATCTTCCCTTGACACATATTTTTGCTTTAAGGCTGCAAGGGAATCATGTTCATCTATAAAGTTTAGAATTCAAGCTCTCTCCTAGATCTATCTCCAGAGCTACCAAAATTTCATATGTCAGAGAAAAATGGTTTAAGCAGAGCTACCTAGATTCAGATCAATACAAACCCTTCTTGAGACCAGAACATCGGGATGCATGCCCATCTATCTTTCCTTTTTCCTATTTTTTGACTGGCTATGCTCCTGTCATGAAGATCATCATGAAATATTTCACATGTGACGGGAGGTTTTCTCGGGTTTATGCTTATCATATCAGGCTACTCATGCACTTCACAAGAACCCAATTACTAAACCTACCCTTTTTACTGTATAGAAGCATTGACAATATGGCTTCTACTATTCAAAAGAAGCCTTCCTCTCAACAACAAGCTTGTCTTTTCCATCATTCCCTTATCAAGATCGCCATCCTCCATCAACTTGAGAAAAAGGGAGTTTCTTGGGACTCTTTCATTTCACATCTCGATTTCGCCATTGCTTCTTCATCCCATGCGCCTCCCTCACCATCCACTCATCATGTTTCTCCTTCTTCTATTAAACCCACTCCTAAGAAGCAAAAATCGCCCATGCTTGAAGGAGAAGAGGAGAAAAGTGAGAAAGAGAAAAAAAGTGATCAAGAAGAGCAAAGTGAGAAAAAGAAAAATAGTGATAAAAAAGAACACAGTGAAAGAGGGCAAACAAGTGATCAAGAAGGCCAAAATGAAGAATCCAAGCATAGCAGTGAGCATGAAGAAGGAAATGATGAAGAGATGGAACAGGTTGATGAGGAACACAACAGTCACAAAGAGGAAAATATTGGCAGCCCTCACAATAGTGAGCATGATGATGATAAAACACAAAACACTGAGGATACAGAGCCTAACAGTCCTGAAGAAAGCAGGGACAAAAGTGAACAAGGCAGCCCTCAAGGAGACATGCAAGGTGATAGCCAAGGAACTTAAGATGAGGGTTAAGACAGTCCTCAAAGGGACACTGATGGTGAAAAACAGGAAAGCCCACTAGCCAGCAAGGATGATGACAAACAAAGCCCAAGCAGTGAGCATCCTAAAGAAAGCAACCTTCAAAAGAATGAAATCAGTGACAAAGATGATGAGGGGAGCAGTAAAGGCAAAGACCAAATAGAGCATGTGCTAGCTGCCTTCTCCTAGGCAAGGGGCCATGCTTTCTTCTCCAAAGGTAACAAAGCCCTGAACATCAAGAAATAAAGTGGCTCGAATTGTAAATCCAAATGTTACTAGAGCACTCTGAAGCATAGGCAAGTTGCCCAAGCAATCCATTGTTGAATTACCAAAGAAGAGGAGAACCAAGAAAGCCACCGAAAGCAAGGGAAAAGAGAAGGAGTAAACTAGCCATGAGAAAGAAAGGGGTTTTGATATAATTCGGATAAATAGTGATGACATTGACAATGAGGCTAGAATCCTTGAGTCCCTCTTGCTAAATAGAAGAAACAGTGGTAGGTCTAAGGTGGATCTACAAGGTCCTACAAAAACCTCATACATTTTATGCAGACACAAAAAAAGCAAATGAATGTCCTCATGGCAGTTTATGAGTCACGAGCTATCAAGTACCAAAGGGAAGCCTCCAAAGTGCAAATAAGTTGGAATAACTTATGGGCAAATGTGATGTGATAGTAGCTAGATATTTCGCCCGTAAAAAAGATCACTTTAGCTACGCATAACAAATAGCCCTAACATCGATTATGGCTGAAAAATATCTTTAAGTTTGCTAGAAAAATTCAGATCTAAGCACAAAATACATTACGTAGATAAAATATAACCTGGCTCCATAAATCCAATGGACAAGACAAGAAGAATGTATTTAAAATAATTTTGTATTATATTAAAGAATGGGGCACCTGAGAGGAAAACAAGAAAGGTGTCTTCTGGTTCTCCTCAGTGGGATGGGTTCTTGGAAGTCCTCAGTGTTTCAGATCTAGCAGTTCTCTCTCTTATGGATGTGGAAAAGCGAACATAGAACTCAATGGGAGTTCAGAAAGAAAAATGGAAAATGGTGACCAAGAGAAGATCCAGAGTGATCTAATGTAATGAAGGTGACTAATGGATGGGGAAAACCCCCCTATTTATAACAAAATATTGGGGTGGTCTAGAACTCAGTGCATGAATAAAATATTGTTAATCGAATTCTAGAAGCACCTTTTTGGGAATATTTTATTATATTTGTTGGAGGGAAAAGGATTCTTGACTTGGGTCAATTCTTCTATTTGTAAATAATAAATAAATAAATGATTTATTTATCATTTTAGGGGAATGATGGGAATGTAATTAAATAAATAATGATTTATTTAATTTATTTATGGATGATTTAGTCAAATTTAACTAAGAATATTATTTAAATAATGATTTAAATAACTTATTCTTAGGAAATAATTAAATAAATGAGGGTTTATTTAATTAGTTTCCTTATTTTGGGTTAAATCTGACCAAATAACTTATTTTATATGGTGAAAGTAATTTTACATAGGGTAAAATTGGTCTTACATGGTGTACTTGGATTCATCTAATAATAATAGGTTAGATGACCAAAAAAATGGTGTAACAGATTGCCCCCCAACGTACGAGTGTTAGGAGAAAATCGTATGACCGAACTACGTTGTAAGAGCTCAATCACTAGATATCAAAAGGGAAGTGAGAGAGAGAAGTGTAATGGTGTCTGATGTACAAAAGAACTGAGCCCTAAAGGAGTAGAGAATTACATGTGCAAAAAGTCTCTATGAAGTGGTACATGTGCTAAAGGCGGCAGGGGAGGCATACCTATGCCCGCCGAGACAAAGTACAAGGAATAAGGCGCCCGAAAAACCACGGAATGCAATAAGTACAAAGAATAAGGCGCCCGGAAAACCACGGAACACAAAAATGAAGCATGTGCTGGCCGAAACAGGAGCCAGATAAATAACATGATGGATCCCACATACATGCGATGCTTGGAATGATCGTCAGGACTTATACAATAATATGGTAGTACATGAGGTAAAAATACACCCAAATTCCCCCTACATGCGGGGAAGGGCTCGCAACATCTGACTAATATTTGCAAATCGAAGAGGCGCCGCAAGCGGTGGAGGCTGATATCATCAAATGGGAGGAGCTGCATCAGGGGTAGAAATGAAGTCATCTAGGCATGTGGGGGGCTACCTGCAAGGCCACCCCCTCCTGAGGGTTGAGACATCTCACACATGCCCGGGAATCACCAATAGCTACTGCTGCATCACTATACCACCTAGTGTATAGATAACGATCATGCTGCGAAGAGCTCAAACCAATGGTACACTGCCCCCTAGACCGGGCTTCTGGAATAAATGAGCTGATGTCGACAGAAGTAGGTCTGCCATAGGTGAGGCAATAAGGGATCCCCAACTAAGGCACGAGGGAAAATAGTAGAGCGACATCCAAGTAGACACTGATGATGATGATGGAATGATGAAAGGGCCAAAGGGGACATGAAAAACATGAGTACAAAATGGTATCTCATGATGGAAATCGACACGAACAAGAATAAATATGGGGGTCAAGCGATGCCCCAAGGAAAAGTGTTGTAAGTGAGGAAATCCGGTTTGGAGAAGAGGGAAGGGAAGACTTCGTGGACAACATGTGTCCTGGTGAAGTAGTGAATGATAAAAACAAACATACGCTAGCTATCTACAAGGAGATAAAACCTGCATTTCAAGTGGGGAATGCTAAGGGTAATATCTCTTAAGATAGAGTGCATTGCGAGGATTAGGAAGGGGGTGGCCTTAAAATTCCTCCAAAAGATATGCTCCCTTCTCCAGATCTTTACTGATGATGTAAGGACCTAGCCATAATGAGTCGAAATTCCCATGACCAAGGGTATCGTGGGCCTGGTCGTATACTGGAACAAGGTCACCTTCATGAAAGGTGCGAGGGTGTAATTTTCGGTCATACTGAGCTTTGGTGCGCTTTTTGGCTGCTTCGAGAGTTTACAATGCAACACGACGGTCTTCAGAGGCGCACTCAAGCATGATAAGTCGTTGTTCGAGAGGTTGGGTATCAGGAAGAAGTTCGATGACCAAGTGAAGGGAAGGGATTTCACATTTGATTGGTAAGACGACCTCCTCGCCAAAGACAAGATGGAAAGGAGTGAAACCGGTGGCAGTTTTAACAGAAGTACGATAGGCCCATAAAGCTCCGAAGAGCATGAGATGCTATTTGGTTCTGTGCTTATTCACTGTTCGTTGAAGCATGGTCTTAAGAATTTTGTTGACTGCTTCAACTTGACCATTACCTTGGGGGTAATAGGAAGATGAATATTGGTGTTCAAAACCTAATAGGGAGGAGAGCTCATGCCAAATCTGATCTTCAAAATGTCGGCCATGGTCTAAGACTAATTGTTTGGGAACACCGAATCGGGAAATGACATGGTTAAAGAAAAAGAGGGTTGCAGTAACTGCCGTATTGTTGAATGTGGGCATAGCTTCAACCCATTTAGTAAAATAATCAACTGCCACGATGATATATTTGTGGTTACCAGCAGATGGAGGTCGACATTCCATGAAGTTAATGGCCCATTTACAAAAAGGACCGGCTGTGACGACAAGATGGAGAGGAGCAGGAGGAGCATGTGCCTTGGGGGCGAAATTTTGGCAATTGGAATAGTGTTTGACTGCTTCAATGCAATCAGTGAAGAGAGAAGGCCAAAAATACCCAGCCTGCATGATTTTTTGGGCAGTGGCGAGGCCGGAGAGGTGGCCACCACAAGTGCCAATATGACAGGCATTTAGGACTTTCTCGGCTTTAGCGTGGGTGAGGCAACGACGAAGGACAATGTCTACGCCACGACGATAAAGGTCATCGCCAATTAGAAGGTAGCGAGAGGCTTGGTGTCGGATACGTCGTCGAGCATCACGATCAAGTTGAAGGACGAATTTTTGGGTTCGCAAGGAAGTAAGAATGTCACCATACCAAGGATCGTTGTTGGTGATGGCAAACAAATGTTCATTGGGAAAAGTGTCATTAATTGGAGTATCCTGCGTCTGGGTAGGAAAATCAGAAATGAGTTCATCTAGGACTAAACCTTTCTTACTTTTTGGGGTGACAAATTCAAGGTTGAATTCTTGGAGAATAACGACCCAACAGGCGTACTTCGCATTGAGGATTCAACGACTCAATAGGAAAGCCATGGGGTTGGAATCAGTCACCACCTTGGTGGAATGCATGAGGATATAATGACGCAATTTTTTGACCGAGAACACAATAGCTAGTGCTAATTTTTCTTCATGCGAGTAGGACACAGGTGGACTTGCAAGGTTTTTATTGACATAATAGATCACATGTTCAGCACCGTTATCATCCTCCTGGATAAGGACACCAGCAACCGAATAGGTGGAAGCAAAGATGTATAGAATGAAATATCGGTCAAAGTCAGGGGGACGGGTCAAGGGAGCGGATGTGAGGGCATGCTTAAGGGCATCAAAAGACTCTTGAGCATATGTATCCCAGACAAAAGGGGTGTGAGATCGAAGAAGTCTAAGGAAGTCGTGTGCGGTAGTGGCATAGTCAGGAATGAATCGACGAAGAAAATTAGCTTTGCCTTGGAGACTTTGTAGCTAGCGTAAGGTACGAGGCAGAGGAAGTTCAAGAATGGCTTGAACCTTCAAAGGGTCGAGAGTTATCCCATCTTTAGACACGATGAAGCCGAGGAGATGACCAGCGGGAACACAAAAGACACATTTCAAAGGGTTAAGGCGAATGTTATACTTGCGGCATCGGAGGAAAATGGTACGCAAGTCATGAAGGTGTTGCGCCCGATGTTTAGAACGTGCAGTAAGGTTGTCTAAATAGGCAAGGATAATATGGGTTAAGTCATGGAAGCAATAAGACATGGCTCATAGAAAGGTGGCACCGGAGTTTTTAAGGCCAAATGGCATGACTCGGTATGCGAAAGTGCCCCACAGACTAATGAACGCGGTTTTAAGTTGATCAACATGACGGATAACAATTTGGTTGTATCCGGAGAAGCCATCCATAAAGGAGAGGATCTCGTGCCCCGCACACTCATCGATGATTTGGTCAATAAATGGTGTGGGGAAGTTGTCTTTGGGACAAGCTTTGTTGAGATCGCGAAAGTCAGTGCAAACACAAATGGTGCCTTGTTTTTTGAGGACGAGAACTGGGTTAGACACCCAAGTGGTATATTCAATGGGGTAAATGAAACCAGCCTGTCAGAGCTTGTCGATTTCAGCTTTGACGGCTTCACGTCGGGAAGGATGGATGGGTCTCAACTTTTGATGAACTAGAATGGCATCAGGCCATGTGTCGATATGATGTTTGACAATGGCAGGATCGAGTCCGGGCATTTCTGAGTATGACCAGGCGAAAACATCACGAAATTATTTGAAGAGTTTCGTGTAGGCTTCAATTTCTTCCAGAGTGCATTGGGCGCCCATGGTGATATTTTCTTCAATACCTGGCTTGATAGAAATGTCAATTTTGATGGTGGGAGATATATTAGCCATATTTCCTTCTTCAAAAGCGTCAGGTGCAGGGATGGAGTTTTTGAACCAATCAACTTTACCAGGATTGAAGTCTTTGGATTCGAGGGCATATTGGTCATGGGATGGATGGGGGAGGAAATATGCGCGATGGTGCATATCGTCCCATGGAAAATCAGGGTGGGTCATGGCTTCCATGATGTCTTCATCGAACTGGAAGATGGGAAGAGAGGATGGAAGAGGTGGACCTGAGGAGGTAGAGGGGTGAGACTCTTGATTGTGAGGGGAAGGGCTCACAGGTACGGTGTCATGTGAGGTGACAGAGTGAGCAGTTGAATGATTAGACGAAGCATCGGGGGAAGGTACTATGGGGTTGGTATCCGAGAATCGTGGGGATGAGGAAAGGTAGGAAATGGTAGCTGAAGTTTCGGTCATTTCAGTATCAGGAGGAGAAATGGTAATCGTGGTGGATAGGTGGTCCGGTGTGAGGGAAGAAGGATTATGGGAGAGGGCGGCTTCAAATTGGCGGTATGTGGCTAAAGAAGCATGATACTCATCAAGGCGGGGGCAAAGGTGGATATAGTGGCCATGGAAATTGCACAAAGAACAAGGGTGATTGGTGTGCAAGTTCTTAAGTTTAGGGGTAGGAGTAGGTATGGTGACATGGACTTTTGGGATGTCTGATTTTGGAAACATTTCATTAACCATGGTCTTGAGAGGTGCTAATTCAGAACAGGTATGAGTGGCGTGACCAACAACATCACATAGAGCACACTAGATGGGATGCTTGGGAGGCCGAGGAGGGGTAGAGTTGGGTGGGGTAGGTTTGTCTTTTGATGCCCCCTTGCGAGCTTTGCTATGTTTACTCGAAGCGGTTGTAGCAGGAGGCAGTGCTTGTTGAGGTGACTGAGGTACCAGCGTAGCAAGAGAAGTGGTGGGGATTGGTTGAACCGAGGTCAAAGTAACATATGGTTTATGTTGACCTGTCGGAGTGGTGGCGGGAGGGTCAAGATACTAGATGGGTATACCCAAGGTCAAGTTGGGGAGGGATAGGGTGGCCAAGGCAGGGACTAAATAAGTGCCGGGAGGGGGAGCGAGGAAAGGGATCTGTCCAGCATGGAAATGGCCAGGAGGAATGGTGCCAAGGGGGTTGATTTCAGGGGAAGTCAACCCATGAGGAATGGTGGTAGAAGAAGATTCAGAAGGAAGAAGGGTGGCTAACGGGGGCGAAGGGCTAGGAGCTGGTTGAGGTTGAGGTTGCTGACTAGCCAAAGTGGGCTTTGTAAGGTTAGCCCATGATGATTGCATCATGCAAACGTTCACCAAGTTAGGATCAGAGACGGGAGGGGAGTCGAAAAAGGTGCCGAGCAAGGAGGAGTCTTTGTAAACGCCAGGGGAGACATTGGTCAAAGAATCAACAGATTGCTTGTTGGTGACAGTAGAGATGGTGGACTCAGGGGGGGTCTGAGATTTTGGTTCAGGGTAAGTCAATTGGTCAATGGTGACGATATTGCCATTATGAGGGAAGAAAATCTTGCGGTGGACTGCGGATGGGACAACAGACATTGCATAAGTGTAACTACGCCCAAAAAGGATGTTGTAGTCAAGAGGGGCATCGATAACTTCGACATCGACACAAACAGTATTGCCGGCAAGGGTGATAGGACATTTATAGAATAGGCCAATGGGCTGGGAGGCATGGCCATCCCATGCACAAAGGGTGATGGAGTGGAAAGGAACCGGTTCGGGGAGATGAGTTGTTCCAAACCGAAAAAGTATGCGGAGTAGATGCCCCTCTCACATAATACCGAAGACAATTCTAATTAGGATTGTGGCGGTTGGATTTTCTTAGAAGGAGGAGGATGTTCGATTGAGGCATCGAGGGTGAGACATTGGTCATCGTAGCAGATCGTTGCCAGTGCCCACGACAAATAGTAGAGCCCTCGTTTGGGAAGGACACGACTGGAGGAGTTCTAGTGTTGAAATGGCAATAGGAGATTGGGCTAGATCATCTACTATGCTGTATGAATGGGCAGCCCGACCAGAGGCAACATTTCGGCGTAATGGTCCCTTAGGAGTCTTGGGATGAACCACAACTTGGGGTGGAGGGATCTATAAGGGACCATGGGGTGTCGAAAAAGGCTCTGTAGGACCTGAATATGGAGACTCAGAGATAGAGGGAACAGGGGGTGTGGAATACTGATGGGACCGAGTTTGAAGGTTGAGGTCGATGGGGAAAGATGGGTCAGAAGCCATCATGAGAATCTGGTAATCAGAGGAACCAGAAGGGGAAGGTTGAGTGGTTATCGGGGCATGAGGTGGTTGAGTGGCCACGAATCCTTGTTGCGGGAAAGGATCGGTAAACACAGCAGGTTGAGAAGTAACGGGGGTGGGAGGGGTAGTAGGGGAGGAGTGTTGTCCCCGTAGGGTGGCCTGAGAATCCCAAAGTTGCCGCATTTGTGGTAATAAGGGACAATCGTGAGTGTAGTTACCATAAACATCGCAACATGAACAGGGCTTATTGGTGTGAAGTGGCCTGTCCGGCTTGGGCCGAGAGCCCTGTGGCTGGTTGGCAGTGGTAGGGTCGATATTGGAAGGATTGGGTCCACGATTACCAGAAGCGGATTGATTGCCTCTTCTCCTTCTTTGATAAGGAGGGAAATTAGGTGCCCCCTGTTGTGCAAATACTTTCCCTGGAGGGAGTAGTAAGTGTGGTTGTGGGGGCGGAGAAGGCAAGGGAGTGGGAGGTCCAAATGCTGGAGGATCTGGGACACCAGGTTGCAGATATGGATAAGGAGTAGGGTGGGCAGCAGTATGGTAAGCAGGAGGGTGGGAAAAAGGAGGAGGCATGCCATAGCCTGAATACATGCTACCGAGGGGGAAAAAATGCTGGAGGGGCTGGCCCTTGGAGGAAAACCATGGCTCGGAAGAGGTTGGGCAGAGGTATGTGATAGGGCTCCAACGATACCGTCAACAGAGTGAGATTCCCTCGAGGCATTAGGGCCATCGGGTTTGGGAAGGTCAGGGAGGACAATATAAACATAACCATATTGGGCGTAGATAAGGTCATACTTCAAGGCTATTTGGAGGGCGGCTTCTTCGGTTTGGGGAAAATGGGATGCGACATCTTTGCCAATGGGAGGTAAGAGAGAGCAAAGGAACCAGTCGATGTAAACCCGATCTTCAAAGGGGGGAGCGCGGCACAAGCTCTGTCTTCGCCGCCATTCCTGGACATGAGCAAAAAGGCAGGTCGAAGAGGATTGATGGAAAGAGGTTAAAAGCTCGGTACCAGTGTCGTAGTGGAGGGGGAGCTGGAAATAAGATAAAAAGGCTTGGGTAATGGTCGCAAAAGTGGTATGGGAGGAGGTGGCCTATTCAACATACCATTTAGAAGCTTCGCCGGTAAGCGTGCGTTGGAACAATCTAAGACGAATGGAGTCATCGGTAATGGAATTGGAGGAACACCACATATGGAAGGATCGAATATGGTTGGAGGGATCTTCACTAGTAAGGCCTTCGAACTTGGGAATGTCGGAAGGGAGCTTTGTTGGAATAGCAGGCCAACTAACATCGTGGTGGATAGGATCATTGATTAGCTGATTGAAGTTGGGGAGACTAAGTCCAGCCATATAAGGGAGAAATGGGGCAGTCGAGGTAGGTCCCGAGGTGGTTCCCGGAAGTGGACCCTGGCGGTAAGCACTGGGATTAGGGATAGGTCTTGAAATAGTCATGGTGAAGGTAAAAGAGGGGGGGAACCGAAGTAGAAAAGAAAAAGAAACATGAACAATCAGAGGAAGAGTCGGAGTGCGGACTCGGGGAAAGACTTACTCGATGACGATGGGAAGGAGGAAGTCGACCAAGCGAAAACTGAGGATGAAGGCCAAGAATTCTCTGGGAGAGGTGCCTTGGGGGTGCAATGATGACGGGAAGAAGAAAACCGAAAAGGACAGGGAGGGACAAAATCAAGTGAGGTCAAGGGCAAAAAGGTGTAGTGACAATTGATTTTAAAGTCTTTTCCAAGCGGTGTTAACCAGGCGCTTCTTCACTTAGGGTCAGTGTGTGGTGTGCGTTAATTTTAATTGTTTAAACCCAGACATTTTCAGAGTAAAAGAAAGAGTGTGTTGCGTAATGGAAAAGAAATCTGTAGTAAATAAGAATAAAAGAACATAAAATTAACAACTAAAAATGCAGCAATCTAACCCAAGAAGGCGGGTCTCTCAAAATGAGTCTATAAGAGGGAAAAAGCTAGGAAAAGCACGCTAAAAAGAGGCCAATAGATCGAAGGTCCGGAGGGAATGGGATCTAAAGGGTAAATCTGCTAAAAAGTCATGCAGAGAATAGCAAATAAGCAGAGGCAAGGTTGCTGCTAAAAAAGGGGAGATCAGCTAAAAATAGAAGAGACAAGGCAGTGGCCTTAGAAATGAACCCAAAAAAAATGATATGAGGTGGTTTTGAGAGGGAGAAGAGCTGATCTAAAGGGATCTGAAAAAGAGGTCTTAGATCAGAGAAAAAGAGGTCTGAAACTCTGGAAATTCAGACTTCTAAAACAGTACAGACTCGTCCACAAAAAGTGGAGGGTACTAGGGCCCTAAGGGGCAATATTCCCTCTTAGTTGAGTGAAGCAGATCAGAAACACGTCCAAACAGGCAGAGACAGAGGCTGGAAAACCCTGACAGAAGCTTCAGACAAACCTAGAAAAAGTGCTGAGAAATTTGCAGAAAAATGGCAGGTCGCAGGTTCTGACCTGTTTTCAGTCCAGGTCACAGGTTTGGGGCAGAAAAGTGCATCCTGAGGCTCAGGTCGCACTTTTTGGGCTGATAAGTGCGACCTGCAGATTCGGCTCTCTCGGCGGCAGATTTCAGAAAAATTTGTCGTCTCAGCTGCGGCTGACGTCTGTCACCTGCGCAATAAGGCCAGAAACACACAGAAGTTAAAAATTTTACTGTTTAAGGGTTTTTAGGGGTGAAAAACACCATAAAAATAGGAAAAAAAGAAAAGGGGAGAGAAACCCTAGGGTTTGAAATAGCTGGATATGCAGGAATATATAAAACGACAGCGGTCGCAACAGAAAACCTGTGTGGAGTCGCCAATTGTTAGTATGAATCTTTCGTCGTAAAATATCACTTTAGCTACGCATAAAAAATAGCCCTAACATCGATTATGGCTACAAAATACCTTTAAGATTACTACACAAATTCAGATCTAAGCACAAAAGATATTAAGCAGATAAAAAATAACATAACTCCATAGATCCAATGAACAAGACAAGAAGAATGTATATGAAAGAATTTTGTATTATATTAAAGAATGGGGCACCTGAGAGGAAAAAAAGAAAGGTGTTTTCCGGTTCTCCTCAGTGGGATGGGTTCTTGGAAGTCCTCAGTGTTTCAGATCTAACATTTCTCTCTCTTAGTGGTGTAGAAAAATAAACATAGAACTCAATGGGAGTTCACAAAGCAAAAATGGAAAATGGTGACCAAGAGTAGATCCAGAGTGATCTAATGCAATGGAGGTGACTAATGAATGGGGAAAACCCCCTATTTATAACAAAATATTGGGGTGGTCTAGAACTCGGTGCATGAATAAAATATTATTAATCAAATTCTAGAAGCACCTTTTAGGAATATTTTATTATATTTTTTGGAGGGAAAAGGATTCTTAACTTGGGTCAATTCCTTTATTTATAAATAATAAACAAATAAATGATTTATTTATCATTTTAAGGGAATGATGGGAATGTAATTAAATAAAAAATTATTTATTTAATTATTTATGGATGATTTAGTCAAATTTAACTAAGAATATTATTTAAATAATGATTTAAATAACTTATTCTTAGGAAATAATTAAATAAATGAGGATTTATTTAATTAGTTTCCTTATTTTGGGTTAAATATGACCAAATAAGCTATTTTATATGGTGAAAGCAATTTTACTTATGGTAAAATTGATCTTACATGGTGTACTTGGTTTCATCTAACAATAGTAGGTTAGATGACCAAAAAAATGGTGTAACAATGACACTGAAGAAGAAGATCAACCAAGGAGGAAGAAGCCAAGGACTATGGGACTCAAAAGAGCTTTGGAGAAACAGAAAGAGGAAGAGGCTGCCCTTTTCCGATCCTTTCCTCTTACTACTTTATTCACCCAAGAAATAGAAAACAATAGAGAAGCATGGCTTGAAAGGGTGAATAAGCACTTGGAGAATAAGTTGAAAAAAGCCAATAGAGCCTTAAACCTTCAAACGAAAATTATCGAGCACTATCAGAGGCTAAATCAATTTGCCCGAAGGAAATTGAAGGTTACACAAGAAAAGCTCAAGGTGGCCTGAAAGAGGCGCCCGGTACAAAATTTGAAGAAAGGTGTTGGCGAGAAGTCAGGTCTTGCGGACAAGACCCAGGTTCAGGAATTGTGGCCAACAAAGGAGTCCGATGTAGTCTAGGATCACACTGGCATTTTCACCCTACTCCGGAGAGTAGTGAGTCTCACCCGAGGCGTGCTGCAACCACATGTAGAAGGGGATTAGACCAATGGCAAGGAATAGAGTCGCAACTCATGATGGACAATGCATCGATTATATAGACAGAGTCATGTACGCAAGAGCACTTAAGAAGCATTCAGATATTAGCAAATAAAATTTTAAACCAGCATAAACACATTACATGCATGTAAACCTCTTATTGAGACAACAACCTTTCATTATATTAATCTCTTAGCCAAGCTCATGATTACATAGCATCTTCAGCGATAGCTTACAACTCTGATACAGATGTCTTACGGAACATAAATAGAGAAGATTAGGAATCACAGAGATGTCATGCATGATTTCCCGCAGTCGCTTTGTGCTTCTTCTCCTGTCACGAGCCTCGCAACCTCTACAGCATCCTCTTCCTTTCAGCCGGGTGACTGTTATTTATTCACCCGCTATCGGGACTATCCGTTCCTCCCTGTGTCTTTTCTTCAGCTGCTTCCAGCTTCTCTCCTATTATCTGTGTGTTCCGCTTTCTGTCTTCTGCTATGTGTTTTCTTCATCTGTACTTGTGCGTGTTCTTTCTTCAGTTATCTCGTGCTTTTGCGCCACCTTGATAGCTCCGCGACTCCTGGTAGTTGCGATGTGGTCGTGATTGCCATGTGTCTTCATGCCGCAAGTTCAAAATTCAAAATGTTCTAACCAAGATTTCAAAAACAAGGGCCCCAACAGGCCCGACCATAGTTCCTTGACTCGTCCCCGAGTCAATCACAAATGACAGTTTCCACCTCCATTGCCGCACTGTATCCCGTGCCCTGTTTGACCTGTGTGCCATCGTCTCGTGCCCGTTCCTGCTGTGCGCCTCCAAGCAGCTGTTCAAACAAGGGCCCCAACTCTGGGACCCTGCGAAGCGCTATATCTTTGAGCCCGGTGAAGTCCAACACAGCTTGCTGCAATCCCTGCATTAGCGAATCGGCTTCCTCAGTGATCCTGGTGGCAGCGGCCTCCTCTATATTCGCCGGGACAGCCCCGAACATCGTGGTAAGCTGGGTCTCGGCCTTTGCAGCTAGCTATTGTATTGATTTGGCACTGGCTTGAATGGGCGGACGGAGTTCCCAAATTATCTACTTGGCCATTGCTGAGGTGGCCTTGGTCTGGTGCATTTGAACCTCAAGCTCGTCCGCCTGGAAATATATTTGATCTAACCGCGTGGGATCCGTGATCTCCTAAATTTCCCTGGAAATCTGTTGCTGCTGGGCGGCGATGGGCTGCGTTTTGACCGTGAGGGCGAGTGAACACTCCTGCAGACTTCGCAGGAGGTCGTAAGCCTCGCGCGCCGTGGAGTGAAGGGTCACCTGCATGTGAGCTGCTTGGGTCTGCTTGGCTGCCACTTGTTTAGAGTATACAATCTGCGGGTCGGGGAGTGCGAGCCATGTAGCTAACGCCGCTTGAAGTTCCTGATTCTCCCTGCGTAGACCAGTGAAGGCAGACCGAATGTGGTAAGCCTGAATGGCTACATTTCTTTTCGCTATATCATCAGGAAGTGGGGCATGGTGAGCCCTTACAGCGGGCCATAGGTCTGAGAACGCCTGAGTGACAATGGTGACCTGCTCCTGCAGGTAGGCCTTCTCCTTGGTCAGCTGGTCGCGCTGTTTAGTAAGCGCCATGATCTGGTGGTGCTGCTCATTGCACCGCTGCTGCACCTCCGAATGAAGTTGTTCGGCCTGCAGGGCCGCCCTATGAATGAATAGGTACAACTGGGCTGTACCCCATGTTTCTACGTTGGCGGTGCCGGAAGCGCCCTGCTCCGGCATTCGCTCCTACAAAGGTTGCCCACTGGCCACTGATCTGTTGGAATTCTCAGGAGGGGACACCAGTGTCTGTTGCTGCGTTGAGGTGCCCATGTCAGAATCTGGCCGTTCTTGCTGAGTGGTCTGGCCTGTGGGGGGAGGGTCAGCATGCTCCGGTGGAGCCTTGACCGAGTCAGCCCCAACGTTGGCCAGCCGGGTAAATATAGTAGAGAAAGAGCCCTGGGGTGTGGCCACAGGGTTGATTGGTGGTACTATGGCTGCAGTACTGGAGGTGACTTCAGCCTCGTGGTCTCCTCCAAAGATTTTTCGGATAAGGGGGTCGGATACAGTGGTAGATGAGTTTGATGGAACGGATGAAGTGGCAGGTGTATGGACGATGGAGGGAGCGGTGGACGGTGTGGTGGAGGTACGGGGGAGGCAAATATTGATGAATTCTGATGGGTCGATAAGGGGTTCATCCAGAACTAATGTCCCTATGACTAGAGTGGGTGGCGGACCGTCATCGGTAAGGTCCACCACCGGATCAGTGACGGTGCTGCGGGCCCGCTTGGTTGGAGGGGGGTCTAATTGATCAGGTCCCAGGCCCGTTTCGCCCATTGGGGTGATGATGGGGCTGGTAGAAGTGAATAAGTGGGTAGGGATGGGAGAATTGAGAGGGGTAGTATGGGACGGAGAAAGAGAACGACTGAGCTGGAATTCAGAAAATAAAGGAAACAAAGGGGCACCGCTTGAAATAACTTGGGTCGCGACGTTGAGACTTCATACTTGAGTATTTAAGTGTTGGACGACGGGGACCAGTTGTTCGGGGAGTTCATGTGAGGTCCCGGCTGCATCCTAGGAAGGTCCTGCCGTGGCCTGTGAAGGCCCTGCCGCGCCCGTCTCGGCAGACTGTTGCGTCAGCAACATCTGCTCAAAGTTGTATCTGGGGATCCCGTCGCGGATGTGCTTTGTGACCCCCGGCCACGAACAGACCTCGTGGTGGAAGGTAGCATCGTCCAGCTGGAATTTGAGCGGCGTCATGTGGAAGGTGGCTTCCGGCACGCAAGTGGGGTGGAGGTAAGTGTGCCAGTGGCTTACCCCGAACCATACCTGCTCACTATAGTCGTCCAACAGGTTCCTGGGCACCCGTTGATGGTTAGCCACCACATCTATCATTAGCCCGTACTAAGACCGAAACGCTTTCGCATTCACCTGTTTTGTGCTGGGGTCAGAGGACACCTGCCACAGGGTGAATTTCATCGCGAGGGGCTAGCTCATGGTAGTTTCTGCCGGCAGCCAGGTAGGAGGAATGTGCCATTTCCACATGGCAAAAGCTACAATCAGGTAACCATAAATGAAACTAGTGGTGCACTTATAATTCTCTTCGCATGCCGCGAATAGTTCTTTGAGCACGAAAGAACACCAATTTAGCCTGGTGCCTTGGACATAGTGCTCCACAATGGAGATGGTATCCAAGGTGCACTCTCCTTTGGTATAATGCCGCATCGTCTTGCTAGCAATGAGATAGCAAGCGAACCGAATCTCCGGCTTGTTAATCAGATCAATTTTGGCGCCCTTCCCCCCCCGGCGAGTGCCATATTTGGCGTAGAGGTCTGTATCACCCGACTTTCGTGTGCGCTTGGAAGATTTCTAACCGGCAGCGGAGACGTCTGCGCCATTCTGGGACAGCCCTGTGAGGCAATGAATGTCTTCAGCGTGAATGGGGATCTCCTCGTTTAGCCACAAAGACCCATTATAAATTCTACTGAGGAGGAACCGGGTGCATTGTAGGGCCGGTCCTGTAGTCCCAAAGACAGGAAGAGTTCTTAAATTCATCAGGGACGATTGCTAGAGGCCCCTGTACTCTGGTCGCATTCGGTTGGCTGAGCTACCACCTGGTGTGTAGTGATGCTCCATATATGTCTGCCAATGGAGGGAGAGGAATTCGACCGAGTCGGACAGGTTGGCATCTATCAACGTTGCACTGTCGTATTTTCCAACCAGTGACTCTATCCTATGGATCCGACTGTCCAGCGCTGGTTCAGCAACGGATAGGAGAGCCTTTGGCATTTTGGCACAACGCTGGTAAACTTGGAGAATTCTCCTAGAGCTTCTATCTTGGTGCAGTGCGTTTTGAGACTTCAACCACTCTGGTGTCGCTGCAATTGCCAAATTGAACTTGTCCGGCATTCTCGTGCTGTTGGTCTCCATGCAAGTTATGTCATCACCTGGCATGAGCGGAGCTGATGAGACCCCATAACGATAATTAATTCTTGCTGGCCTTCGTGCCTGCGATAATCGTGCGATCGATCGCATGCCTGTGTGTAATCTGACAGTTGCTGACGGCGGCATGGGGAAATGGGCGGGCGCGACTGCTGAGGGAACTGCGGATGATGGCAAATGATTATTGTACGGTTACTGCCTACTTATGGTAATTTATGATGCAAATCTGAGCGATCTTACGGACTGACAAAAAGGACTGACGGAAATGACCTGGACTGAAACTGGCACATGGATGGATCCTACAAGGATGACACGCTGGACAGGCGCCGCCCCGACCACAGTCAGTTGCGGTGCTGCCCCCGCAACTGAGCGGTTATTGACAGACTACCTATGAACGGAAAAGACTCCCTATGCTCATCCCGGTTGCGGGAGAGTTATTCGACTAAGCTACGCTACGGGTGCTCTCGGGTGCGAGAGTTATTGATGAAAAGTGAAAGGTACCTACTCCTGGTAGGGTTTTAAGCGTGCGCCATTCACCCACCCAAGGAGAACTGTACCGTCCAGCTGTGCCAATCGAATGGCTCTTGAGTCACGAATCTCGATGAAAAAGTAGGGTCCCAACCAGTGCATCTGGAGCTTGCCTAGAAACTTCTGGAACCAGCTATCATATAAGAGAACTTTGCTGCCAACTTGGAAGGCTTTGTTCTTGAGGTGGCGGTCGTGCCACGCTTTCTGCCTGGCCTTCTGAACCTTCTGGTGGAATTCCACCAGGAATCGGGCCTCATCCAGCTCCTGTAGCTCCTGGAGGCATTCCCGAAGTGACTCCTCTTCCGAGAACTGAAGAGACGTAGCGATTAAAAGACTGGGTACAGTGAACTCGGCGGGAATCACAGCTTCCCGGCCACACACCAACTGGAATGGCATCTGATTGGTCAAGCATTTCACCGTGGTCCGGTAGGCCCACAATGCTGCTGGGAGACGCTCATCCCAATCGTCGCGCTGAGCATTGCAAATATTAGTCAAGCCTTTTTCAAGAATTTTGTTAAATGCTTCCACAGTAACATTGGCCTACGGGTGGTATGGGCTGCTTTTATGATGTTGAATCAGAAATGTATCGAGTAGTGACTTGACCGTGGCATTAATGAAATGCGTACCCTGATCGCTGGTTAAGCTTTGTGGGCAGCCAAACCGGCTGATGATGTGTTCAAAAATGAACCGGGTAGCTGTCTCCGCTGAGCAGTCGCGTACCGCCGCTGCCTCAGCCCACCGGGTGAGGTAATCCGTGGCGGTAATGATGTACCGGGCCTTGGAGTGTCTGGCGACCGGGGCGATGGGACCTACAAAATCGACAACCCACTTTTCGAATGGCCGCAACACATGCACTGAGTGTAGCGGAAGCTTGTCCCAGTGAGAGGGCCTTCCCGTCCGCTGGAAAACATCACATCACTTCACGTAGGCCTTACAGTCAGCATGTACTGTCGGCCACCACAGGCCAGCTTGGAGCACCTTTCTTGTGGTGGGTTTCGCACCCACATGCCCTCCCGCAACACCGCTGTGACATTACCACATTACTGCCTCACGTTCATGGTCAAGGACGCATCTGCGCAACACCTCATTGAGGCCCAGTTTGTATAGCTACCCCGCGATCAATTGGTAGTCGGCCGCCCGGACAACTAGGTGGCGTTTCTGGAGCAGGGTGTAATCCTGAGGGCATTGTCCCGTGGTCAGATAGGTGGCAATGTCAGCCAAGTAATCCGGTACTGCTTCGACTCAGAAGAGGTCGGCATCCAGCAGCTGATTGTCCAACGAGCCTTCGTTCTCTCCCGTCTCCAACTGGGATAAATGATCGGGACCGACATTCAGCCTGTCGGGCTTGACAATCACCTCGAACGTGAATTCCTGAAAGAGTAGAAGCCAACGACAGATCCGTCCTTCCAAAACAGGCTTATTCACCAAATAATTCAATGCAGAGTGGTCCGTAAAGAATTTGAATTTTCCGGCCAGAAGATAGTGGCGGAACTTCTGGAGGGAGTACACCATCGCCAGAGCCTCCCACTCGGTCGTGGTGTAATTCTTCTCTGCATTCGATAACTTGTGGCTGGCGAAGTAGACCGGATGGTCGACGATTGTCTCTCCTGGTTGCGCCAAGACGGCTCCGAGTGCAATACTGGAAGCATCAATATGCACGTGGAACTGCTTATCCCAGTCGGGATGAACAAGTATGGGTGCCGTCGCCAACTTCTCCTTCAAGGTGTCAAGGGCCTTCCTACACTCCTCCATCCACTGGAATGCTTCTGACTTCCGCAACAGTTTCTCCAAAGGGGCCGTAATCTTTGCGTAGTTGTGGATAAACCGCTTGTAATACCCTGTGTGCCCGAGCAGTGCCCGCAACTGCTTCACGGTTTCGGGGGCTTCCATGTGAACTATGACTGCGACCTTGGCGGGATCGACACAGACCCCTTGCTTGCACACCACGTGGCCTAAGAGTGTGCCGAATGGCACTGCAAAAATGCATTTCTTCAAGTTCAAGGAAATCTGCAGCTGACGACACCGGTCAAACATAATACGCAAAAGGGTGGCGTGTTTCTTCAACAGGCTGTAGACGGTCCAGTCGTCCATGTAGACCTCCAGGAACTTGTGAATGTACTCCTGGAAAGCATAAATTACAATCCGGGAAAACACAGCTGGTGCATTCTTCAAACCAAACGGCATAACGTGGTATGCGAATGATCCCCACTCAGTGGTGAATGTCGTCTTTGCTTTGTCTTCTTCGGCAATGCGCACCTGATGGTAGCCCGAAAACCCATCAGTGAAGGAATAGGCTTCGTTTCCTGCTAGATGATCTAGAACTTCATCGCTGAATGGAGTGGGAAACGGATAGTGGATGCAGGCATTGTTCAGAGTCCGGTAGTCTACGCAGACACGTATCTCCGCTTTGTCCTTCTTGTTCTGAATGACAATGGGACTCACCCACTCTGCTTCTTCTATTGGGAAGATAAGACCTGCAGCCAGCATCTTGTCGATCTCCATCTTGACCTTTTCTTTGATACGTGGGTTCAACCGGTAGGGTCGGTGCTTCACCGGCCTGGCCCCTGGTTTCAGTACGATGGGAATTTCGCCAAGGTCCCCCTTGATCCCCTTCAGGTCTGCAACCGAGGACGGGAACAAGTCTTCGTATTCCCGGAGGAGGCTGAAAATTTCGTGTGTCATTTCCTCGTCCCAGTAATCTCCCACCGTTCCCAGCTTAGGTTTCTCGTTTGTTCCAATGTTCAACTTCTTCGTCTTTAGTGGCTGTAAATGGACTCCTTCAGTCGTAGGCTCTTCACTGATGTTCCGCTCGCCTTCCTTTTCGTTAAAATAGAGATGCCTGAGGTCCTCCAGACTATCATCATCCGGATCGCCGTCAATCCGTTGGCAAACCAACTCGCACCGAGCCTCAGATCGTGACACAACTGGGCCCCCGTCAGGCACGGGATGGCAGAAAAACAAGACCTCCTTGATTTCCTGTAGGGCCCGAGACTCCTGCGCCGTCTCCCCTTCGAACGAGAAGCACCGAACGAACTTGTCCGTGACTTCCTGCCACGAGCGGGTTCCGTGTTTCCGCTCTTCCTCCAGGTACCAGGCCTGGGGGATTGTATCCAGGGAGTGGATAAACCTATGGACCCACAGCTCATCAGGGTACCTGGTGCTGCGCCACTGCTCCTCACAGGCCCGCAAATGGTGTCGCAAGTCGGAAGTTCTGTGATACTTAAGCATACTGCGAGGTCCTTCATCCTCTTTAAAGCGTGCCCGCAGAGCATCCGCCACGCAATCCCATCGCAACAGAGTGTTGCGGTGATTTTTCCACCACCGAGCCGACGTGGATTGCAAGGCTACATCCAAAAGTGGCATCCGGCTTTCGTCTGGGATCATGTCTTCCACCTTGGTAATGAAAGTATTGACAGCTTGCATGTTTGACAGGGTGGGATATCCGTGGATCTCAGTCCCCACCCACCGGACTTGGGCAACGGTAGCACATCTCCGCGTGGTGGTCTCGTACCCCCCTTGCTGCCAGTCTTCCCACGCGAGTTCGGATCCGAGCTCCGAGCTCTGCACACTCTGCCAACTGACAGAGCCAGTCGCGGTCGGGTTAATATAGTCGTCCCGCTTTCCTGTAGTCATCTGATAAAGGTGGTCCATCATCTGAGCATCCTCCCGATTGTCCACTGTGTCCGTATATCGCGGGCCCTGATACGGGTCAAGGGGCCGGGTGACCCGTACCTCCCCATCCTCAAAGATCATCAGCTCCTTTTTAAGGTCGATGATGGCGTAATTCTCAAAAGCCCAGTCGATGCCCAGTAAGGCAGGATAAGGATCCTTGTCGCCCATAATATCAATAACCTCAAAATCGGTGTATGTCTTCACCCCCGCAATGTCAACCTCGACACCCTCGAGCCGGCCGATTGGAAGAATACAGTACTGGTTCACCATCCTGAGTTGGATTGGTGAGTAGGCCAGTTTTGGCCTTCCAAGAGCCTCCCACGTCCTTCGTGGCAGAATGTTGACGTCGGACCCCAAATCCAGCATGGTATCGCTGATTTGGAATCCCGCAACCTGCGTGTTAAGCCGAAATTATTTTCCTGCTCATTGCTTGTTCTGCTTGACGCGCTGCATGTATTGAGGGGAAGCGTTCGCCGAATCTCTAAGTCCTATGCGCCCCTACAGTGCTCCTTCCAAAGCATGCTTGAGCTGCTGCCGCAGCGCAGCGTTGTTAACAATCCCGAGGAATAGCTGGAGCCAGTCCTCGATCACAGTACCTATGACGTTCTGCGCCCCAGATTCTGGTAGCACGGGCTCCTCCAAACCTCCCGCATCCCGTAGCTGGGCGAACGCCTCAACTGCCTCCTGGAAATACTTCTTCTGGGCTTCAGGCCTGATTAACATCTTTAGGGATGTCGGCCGAACCACTCGGGTTGGCTCCTTCCCGTGGGCATCCTCCCCATTTTTCTTCCCGCCCCTCATCACGATCGTGACATTCTGCATGTCCGGGGTCGCAGTCCCTCGCGGCTCTGAGTTTATCAGATTCGCTCCCCTCTACCTCACCCGTTCTTCCCACTTCTTGATGAGCTTCGGACAGTCCTCTGTGGCATGGGCGTTCACCCGGCACTGGGAACACCAGGGTCGTCGAGGGAGGGGACATTCTCGAGCCACGTGATCCTCCTGGTCACAGTTGTAACATTTCACTGGACCACATCCGCCTGTGCGGCCTCCCCACATGCCGCCGCCTCTTCCCCTTGGGGCCTCGTTCACCCTGTAGGAGGGACGATCCAATCGATCCACAAGGGCATCGAGCGCCCTGCACTGCTCAGTGTTGTGAGTCGTGGAAACAAAAAATTCACAGTACACATTGTTTGGGACCGTGGAGTACTTCTGTAGTATCGGGCACATCCGAGGAGGATGCCCCAGCGTCCGGCAAATCTCGCAGTACTCTGTGGTGGAGGAGCTCGGTTGAGGTGGGAACCCTGCGCAAGGCTGTTGCGGCTGGTAGACCCCCTGCGGATTCATCGTTGCGCCACCACCAGGTGGTGGACCTCCCTGGATTGTCGCGACCGAGGGTCCTGCCCCTGCGCCACGCAACCGGGGAAACTCGGTTGCGACATGGCCTTCGACCAGGCAATGAGTGCACCAAACATTCGGCCGCGCTGGTCTCACCGGCTGGAGCTCCTTGAGCTTTTCAGTCAAGCTGGCAATCTGGTGTTGCAACCCTATCAAAGAAGGATCTTGTGGGGCCGGCCCCCACCCCCCCCCCCCCGGGTATTCCTGGGGGTAGCCCGCCATGGCTTCAATCTTCATGGCCTGCTCCAAAGCATCTTGCAGATTATCAATCTTTTGCTGAGTGAGAGGGGTTCGTGTCAAGGGAAGCAGAGCCTTGATGAACCAGTCCCTCTGGTGGTTTGGATCGATCGGGTAGCTAAGTTTCCTGATCGCGTCCTTGAATCGCCGCATCAACTCCCACGCGGTTTCACCTTCCTTCTGCTTAATTTCCAACAGCTCGGACATGCCCTGCTAGTCTGTCTAGGGAAGCTTGAATTCGCGGACAAAATCCCGCTTTACGTCCGCAATTACGGGGTTAGGATGAGCCTCGGACCACTTGATAAACCATCGCAGAGCCCTCTCTCTGAGCGTGGTTTGGAACTCTATTAACTTCCCTGCATCTGGTGTCTGCCGAGCCCTCCATATGGCTTCACACAGATACCAGTGTTGCTCTACATCATCATTGCCCCGTCCAGAGAACTCTGGATACCGGGTGAAAGACCCAACCATGTGTACTTGCGGAGTATTGACCAGGATAAATCCTCTAGGTCCTGGTTGCATAACGGTTCCACTAGGGAATACAACACTACTAGTAACGCTGCTATTACCGGACGTTACTGACACTGATGAACTACTGTATGACTGACTCAATGCTTGTAACTGAATGAAAATATTACTTAAAGGTTGATATAGTACCAGGGGAAGGTAGGGATCCTGGCCATGTAGAATGTGCGAAGTAGGGCTGCCTGGAGAGGTGAGTTCCGTCTGCTCTTGAAACATTCGTTGCATCACGCCGCGCCATTCGTCATCGGAACTCTCTTCGGGCTGCATCTTTTCATCGTCTTCATTAGTCACCATCTCTCTTCCTTGCATCGCTGGGCTCCCATGCACCCGCTGCACTTCCACCACTGTCCCATCTTCTTCCGAGGTATCCAACTCCATAATTCCTATCCTCTGAGGCGCCTCCTTCTGGTTCTTCCTTGCCACTTCCCGTCGATTTAAATCTTGCATCACCCTTTTTCGCCACCTATCGGCGATCTGTGCCCGCCGATGCGCACGTCGCTCCCTCAACTTGCGTGCGGCCTCAAAATCCATTCCCCGCTTCCCGCTTCACATTCTACGTAGCATTTGTCCCTTCTCCCTTCCCCCAGCACCGGAGGTTTACACTTCCATACTTGCTTTGTGGAATTCCATCAACCCTTCATCCACCATCAGGGCTTTAATCCACAGCGGAATCTCCTTGAGCAGCTTCCCTCTTAACCCAGAGCGGAAAATAGCTTCAGCTTTCGAAAAGGATTGGTAGCACTCGGTAGCAAACTCCAAAATATAGCCGTCCAACGTGGTTTCGACCCAAAAATCCACTGCACGAGTCAGCTCCGTGCTCAACCGATGCAGAGCTACTAGATCACCGTGTATCCACCTGCGGTTTATCTTCCGCGAGCCATCTCTAAGCACCTTCGTCTGTAACCTTCACAACCAATTGTAGAGATCGCTGGGGAATTTTCCCCAGAATATTTCGTACATATCGCTGGCTAAATCAGGGAAAAGGACGAGCTCCTTGATCGCCACCTCCTTTTTCTTGGTCAACTTTGCTTGCTGAGCAATGAATTGGTCGAGATGATTATCCCACCATTGCCATATCTCTCCTTCAAAAATCCTCGATACCATGATCTAGTTCCCCTCAGAACATGCAGGTCTCGGCAACGGAACCATTTGTTAGCGAGAAGTCAGGTCTCGCGGACAAGACCTAGGTTCAGGAATTGTGGCCATCAAAGGAGTCCGATGTAGTCTAGGATCACGCCGTCATTTTCGCCCTACTCTGGAGAGTAGTGAGTCTCACCCGAGGTGTGCCGCAACCACATGCAGAAGGGGATTAGACCAATGGCAAGGAACAGAGTCGCAACTCATGATGGACAATGCATCGATTATATAGACAGAGTCATGTACGCAAGAGCACTTAAGAAGCATTAAGATATTAGCAAATAAAATTTTAAACCAGCATAAACACATTACATGCATGTAAACCTCTTATTGAGACAGCAACCTTTCATTATATTAATCTCTTGGCCAAGCTCATGATTACATAGCATCTTCAGCGATAGCTTACAACTCTGATACAGATGTCTTATGGAACAGAAATAGAGAAGATTAGGAATCACAGAGATGTCATGCATGATTTCCCGCAGTCACTCTGTGCTTCTTCTCCTATCACGAGCCTCGCAACCTCTGCAGCATCCTCTTCCTTTCAGCCGGGTGACTGTTATTTATTCACCCGCTATCGCGACTATCCGTTCCTCCCTGTGTCTTTTCTTCAGCTGCTTCCAGCTTCTCTCCTGTTATCCGTGTGTTCCGCTTTCTGTCTTCTGCTGTGTGTTTTCTTCATCTGTACTTGTGCGTGTTATTTCTTCATCTATCTCGTGCTTTCGCGCCACCTTGATAGCTCCGCGACTCCTGGTAGTTGCGATGCGGTCGCGATTTCCATGTGTCTTCATGCCGCAACTCAAAAGGTCAAAATTCAAAATGTTATAACCAAGATTTCAAAAACAAGGGCCCCAAAAAACGGCATATCAAGGCTTGAAATTTTGGCCTCCACTTCTGAGCATGGTTTTGAAAACCCATGAGGGTCATGCTTGCTAAAAATTGGGCATAATTCGACAAGTTTTTGTTTTTTGGCATTTTTGGGCTTTTTGCAGAAAATCATGGGCATCGCCATTTTAGTTTCAAGCATCCTCAAAGGTTGAAATTGGTATCATTGGATGCATTATTTTCAGGGGCATCTATTCAGAAAATTTCAAATCAATTTAAGATTTTTTGGTCCCCCAAAGTAGCGAAAAACAGTCACTTTTTCAACACTCTACCCCGCATATCAACAAAGGCTAATTTCTGGGTTTTTCCACACAGTTCATATTTTCACAAGCTTCTAGTGATCAGTTTGGGGGAAAAAAAGTATTTTCAGAAACTAGACATCTAGGGATTTCCAACGAGCCATCACAAGCCTCATTTCAACATCGAGAAGTCCTCCCAAAGTTTCCGACAAGACAGGGGATTTTCTGCTGCTATATTTCTGAAGTATTTTTGTGAAAAATGCAGTTTTCTGAAGTGGTTTTTCCAAATGTGCGTTTAGAATTTTTTGGCCATTTTCAGTTGGGAAAAGTCAATTTAATTTCATTTTTTATCATTTTTAGGATATTATTATAGATATGTTGTGCCTTGGCCTTTGCAAAGCCTCAAGGAAAAAATCAGATATTTTTGATGGGCCAATGAGCTTGCTAGTTACACTAGGAGGTTCTCCTTCATCTTGGCCTATATATTCCAAGAGATTTCATTGTTAACAAGGTTGAACGTGATGACATAGAGAAATATATGGTTATACAAGCTTGGAAGAAATACTTGTCTCATGCATTGGATAGTTTCTTGAATGTTTTGGATGATGAAAGAGGACTTCTGTTGGATTCCTTGACTTGGTAAAATGGTATAGTGTTCCTCTCTGTTATGTTTCCTTAGTTTTCATACATATTTCATGTTCTTTTCTTGTTTTAAGACAATAGAGAATAGATTTGAGACATGCCCATGGAGGCACCTCAGATTTCCTGATTCATTACAGCTTCTATGTTTCGTTCCTTCCTAGTCATATCAAAGAATTCTTAACTGCTCTTTGATCACTGAAGAACTTGTTTTCTTGCTTCATTTATGGTTGTTATGCATGCTAAGTATGATTCACGGTACGCCCTACTTACTCATGGCTAGTCAAAGCTCCATCTCTAAAACCTTTCTTTGAATGTTTGATTATCCTAGTTGAACCAAAGAGGTCTTGTATCGATCTTGCCCTTTGCCTAAAACTCTACAATCTTAGTTCATAGTGCTCGATAGCTCAAAATACTATGTCTAGGAGCTCCCTCTTAGTAGCTTGAGTTATTTGTTTGTCTTAATTGTTTTTCCCCAAAGTCGGATAGCGATTTTCCTAAAGTTAGAGAGTCATATATCTCTATGTATCGCTTGAATTTTTATTTTTATGCATCTATCAGTTTGAAGTTACATTTATCATGATTAATGGTTAGCCCTACCATACAAATGTCTGCTATTGAACTATTTATGTTTGAAATCCTTTGTCCTTCACAAGCTTAGTGTCCATCCCACTTCATTTCACCTAAAGATCCATTTTACCTTGATCAAATCATCCCTTCAATATACCTTGTATCACCATCTGAGGCTTTCTCTACCTTTTCAACCCCATAGCCCAGTTTATCTAAAAATATCTATATCTATTTAATCTTTTATCAGTTCCTCCCTCAAAAACCTAAAAAAAAAACAAAAAACCTACTTCATAACTAGCCTAAAATCAAAACACAAGAAGCAAACAACTATACATCCCTTACAAATAGAGATAGCCCTCTCTGAGTCCAGGAAGGCTAGGTCCTTGGGCTCCAAAGTTGGTTTGATGTTACCCTGTCACTTGGCTTTCCAATCAGCCAAATCATGGGACACTAACATAATGGCGATCACGGTGGGACTCTGAGTTAGTGACAGTCTAAGTACACCTTAGGACTCCAAAAATTCCTTATCTTCAAGAATATCTAGTGAATTAGCCACCTCATCGCCACAGTAACATAATGGCGATCACGGTGGGACTAATTGAGTACATAATAGTTTAGAAAACTCTTATATATTCATTAGTCTTTCAAAATTTAAAATAGGCAAGCAACCCATAGAATCATTTAGAATAAACTCTTTTTGCTTCACCACCCTAGCAAAGTGATGAATCAGGTTTAGAACACTCTAAAAAACCATAGGCTGCACATAAAGACTAAAAAAAACCCAAAAAACATCCCCACATTGGCTTTTCCAGTTATTGGTGGTGGACCATAAGTACATCCCTATAAAAACAACAAAAAATCCACCTCGCGACTCCACTAGCCTCCAGTAGGCCTAATTCGCCATAAAAACCAAAAAAAAAAATTCATAAACCATACTATTCTGTTGACTCATCTTTTCCAAAATCAAAATTCATGGTGCAACCTCTGTAATCAGTGACAAAATAAGTATAACTTAGCGATTCAGAAAACTTGACCTAAACAAAGGAAATCAAACAGAATAAAATTGCAAATAGAACCATAGCTTTCCCAACAGTCTAGCAAACTGTTGAAACTAAGTGTTAAGTCTTTCTTGCAAGTCTCCACATCAAAGTTTGCTAGAAAACTTTTTCCCAATAGCATATTTGTCAGTATTTGTGGTGGACCATAGATCTCAAATAAATCCACTTGACGACTCCACTAGCGTTCATTTTTTTTTTGACCATTCTTCACATTAGCGAAACCCCTATAGAGGCCATCTGTCCAAAACAATCACAACTATCATCCTCTCTAAACTTTGACTTTGAAATATGGCTTCATGAAGAATCAATACTAGATCTCATCCAGACCCAAATCCCCCTATCATAGTTGATAACTCAGAAAAGATTTTGTGGAAAACTTCTGAAATCGGTAACTTAGCTACTGATAGGACCATCCGCAAAGAAAACTCTGTACCTGAACATCTTACATCCTTGCAGGATTCCCAGCTTGACTTGAAATCAGCAAAACCCTTTTTAGAAGAAAGTCAAAATTAAAATCAACTTTGACAATCTTGAGCCCTTAGATTTGCCACAAACTCCTAGTAGAGAAGCCTCACCTACTACATCTCCTGAATTTCATCTTCTCCACCACTTTGGCTCTTACCACCCCAAATCTTCTCAAAATAAGTTCACAAGTCCGAGTACCTCTGCCACACCCATTCAGACCACCACTGTTCAAATCCCCTCATCTCATCCTACAAGCCCTCATACTGTAAATCTACCATCAGCTCCTGCCATGGCAGCTTGGTATGCACCCTTGGTATTACCACAGCCTTTAGCACCTTTGCAACATGACTACCAATCTGAAATCCCGCACTTCATCAAAGTTGAGGCTACTACCACCCAACAACATGTAGATAGAATTAGTGATGCCTTTTAATACATGGAAATAGAAGACGAGACCATAAGAATGAGGATGTTTGCCCAAAGCCTAGGCGGAGAACCCAAGAAATGGTTTAAGAGCTTAAATCCTAACAGTATACACGATCTCCCATCACTCTACCAAAATTTCATAAATAGGTGGGAAATCAGAAAAACCCCCATTCAAATCCTTTCTGAGAATAGCAATCTTAAAAGGGATAATGGGGAAAGTGTCTGGGACTATTGCACTAGGTTCAAAAGTGTTTATAACGCCCTCATGCCTCACTTCAAACCTCTACTTGGCTCAGCCTTAGAAAATTTTCCTGAAGGTTTCGACTCAGACATGACATATCAACTAAGAGACAAGGACCTCATAACTTTAGAAGAGATGCAAAAAGTGGCTATGAGTGCGGAAGCCAACTTAGCTGAAAAGAGAGCTAGGACTAGATCAGAAAAGAAAGTCACATACTGGGATGAGGTTGCCTCTTCAGTCTCTTCCTCAGATCCTAGAATAGATGACCTGGTTAGATGCATGGCGAAAATATGGGAAAAGATAAGTGAAAAGGCACCTCTTAGGGACAACCAGCCAAACCCCCAAAACAGGAACCAGAACCAAAACTTTAGAAGAGACCCGCCTCAAAATAAACCAAGGGAAAATGACCAAAAAATCAGGCCACCTTTCAATGAAAACTATGTTGATGAGGAAGAGAGAGATACAAAATCAATTGATGAAAGTCATTTAAACCTAATAGGTCTTGATAAGGAGGGTGAGGTTTTCCTCACAGAAGAAGAACAAGTTTTCTTCTCCTCGAATCAAAGTGAAGCAAATTATGAGGACCCTTAAGATCCTGCTATAGGATTTTAGAATGCCACAATAGAAGTTCATAGGTAGTATGATCTTAGGATTAAGAAAAACCAGGACAACTCTAAGGAAAATAGCTCAGACATTGCTGTTAATAAAGCCCCTGACACCATTCTTAAAAGAGCAGTGGATAGTAACAAAATCATGGCCAAGAAAACTAACCAAAACAAAGATAAAGCTATTCAATCAAGCCTTGGCCCAAACTGTCCTAGTACCTTTACTAAGATTTCTGAGACAGTTGTGTTGAACAAGATCTCGAATCAAAGTCAGCAAATAAAGAACATAGAGAAAATCATGGCTGAAAAAACTGAGGCAAATCTATCTAAACTACAAACACCCTTCAGTTTTGAAGGAGAAATAGCCAAAATTAAGATCACCATGCCTCTCACTAAAATTCTCACCCAAAGCTCTTACAAATCCCAAGTGCTAAAGGTCCTAAACATAGGGAATGATGAAGATACTCTACACCTAGCTAATGATACCCATGAGGTGTTTTTTGGTCCAAAAATAGAAGGGAAATTCCAAGAAGGAACCACTCTTCCCTTTTACATCAGTTTGAATATACATGACCAAATCTTACACAATGCCATGCTGGATTCTGGGGCCTATCAAAATCTCATGCCAAAAGTTGTAATGGAAAGATTAGGCCTAGAAATAACAAAACCTTATAAATAATTATATTCATTTGATTCAAGCAGAGTCAAGTGTCTAGGCCTGATCAAAGATATTTGTTTCAGTTTGGCCCAAATACCTGCAAAACAGCTGATCATGGACATAGTGGTAGCAGACATCCCTCCCAGGTACAAAATGCTTTTATCTAGATCTTGGGGGGCCAAGCTTCAGGGAAATATTCAACTAGATATGTCCTACACCATTATTCCTATGTTTAACCAAACTAGAATACTCTATCGGGAATCACACATGAAATATATGGTCAATAGCCAAGAAAGGCCAGATAACATCTCGATGTACTCCTTGCATTCAAATCTGAATTCCTACATTTTTCACACTAATGAAGACATTGAGGAACAATTAGGAGAATTTGAAACAAATTTAGGCGCACCACATCAGCCACCCCAGGTTCTCTATGATGAGCTAGACACTGAAAACTATCATGAACTTGAGCAGTTATGTCTTGAGGGAAGAGAATTTGATTTCCTAGAAATAGAAATAGAGCAGAAAGCAGAAAAAATTACACACCATCAAGAAAATTTCTCAAACCATAGAAAAACATCAGCAGTAACATCAGGAAACTTTTTCAGAACAGAGGCACTAGAAGACTTTCATATTACAAACCTCTTTGGAAATCAGGGGTAGGGGTGCTTAATGTTTTTACCATACCTACATGATTCATGATCTCATAACTTTACCCCCTCAACTGAAAATTTGACTATAGCCACAACACCTAAAGATCCAGGAAAAATTCCTGATAAACTTAATATGAAGGGATATGATGGCTGCAGTTCAAATATACCTGAGTTGTTTGAACTAGCTAACATTCTATTACTCCACCAAAGATTAGAACTGCTAGAATTTGCAAGATTGTTCAAGATACTAGTTAATGTAGGGAAAACAGTGAGAAGCATTATGACACAACCATCATTCCAACCAACAATTTTGACAAAGGAAGATACAAAAATCTTGATCAAACATTAATAATCAAAGATAAGACAGCTGGACATAGAATCTGTGTTGATTTTAGAAACAAAAATACACACCCTTGGGACAAAAGTTATATCCTTCCTGACCAAGCCCATACTATAAAAATGATAGGTGCTTCTAATCATGTGTCTTTACAAAATGATGTTTCAGGATATCACCAAATAATTCCTTTGCAAAGCAAGCAGCTCAAAGAATTTTTCGAATATGTTGGAAGTAGTTCCATCTTCAAACCCAGAATTACAAAACCACTAGACACCAAAGACATGCTCCTGAAAGCCATGTTTCTACTTCAAAATTTCTGCATTATGATGTACCTTGATGATGTCATCATATACTTCAAAAATGACAAAGAATATTTGCATTATTTGAAAAATATGTACAGTAAAATGAGAAGTGGAGATCAAAGGTATAAAGAAGTGCAACAAGAAGACACAATATTGTTTAGAGATTTATGCATGAATCCTTATGTTATGCTTACAAGAGAAAATTTTCCAAACTTTTCTTTTCAAGAGCTGAGTGGACCAAGAGAATTAGGAGATCCTTATGAAGATAAGATGCTCAAGTTTCACCATTTTCAGGATTTCTAGTTCTAGGTTTTTCAATCATTGTACATATCATTGTTTGAAGAAAAAAAAAAAAAATAGGGCAGATTGGAAAACAACAAAAAAAAGAAGAAGCCCCATGTTCAAAAAATAGTCATTCTGAAAGCGCGCAAGTCTAAATGTCACTACTAGTGCTCAAAGATGTCTTGTTCAGTTATATAGCCTAATCATAACTAAACTTGTTTTAAATTTATTGCTGATAAGTTAGTGAAACAAAGGATAGTAAAAATGTGTAAGCTTGACTTGTCAAAGAAAGTAGATTAGGAAAAGATACTGGTTCCACATGCTCAAAACAGAACCAAAGAGGAAAACAGGAATGAAAAAAAAACGGTGTATCCTAGCCCTGATTTTTCTAAATTTCATTTTCATGCAAAATAATATTTGTGTGCAATTTGTCTTTCATGCCACAAGTACATGAAAAATCAGACTGTCTAATCCTGATTTGGTCATTTTTCAATTCCATGTTTTATATTAGAGAATGAAATCTTTTGAAACAGCTTAATCTTGATAGTCGATCTAGCATAGGTAGAGAAACAAAAGAGTTCATCAGTTTAATCTAAACTCCCGGTGGATATAAGTGTAGAATTATATAGTTTCATTTTTCAAAAATATTATGCCGAAGGGTTGCTAGTCCAAATGCACCTGAAAGAAGAAAAAATGTTAGGAAATGTAGCTGGGTAGGTAGAAATGACTTTGAACTAATCCTGTTCTCAATTTTCAGAAATAGCATCAAGGAAGAAAGAAATTTGCGCCAATGGATAAAGGCACTGGTTTTCAAAATCCAGAGATCTGAAATTCTGGACACCTCCTGAATAGGAGCTGCCCTCCCCAAATGGAGCCATTGTTAGTCATCAGTATTTTTCACCTGTTCATGATGACTAGTTTCTTAAGCTAAGTTTTCTAGAAGTTAATCTCCAAACTTTCAAATCTGTCATCTAGAAAACACCCCTAAACAATTTTTATCCTCCTACCCATTCCGGTTAGACTATAATGAGAAAAAAACTATTTTCCAAGTCCTATCTAATTTCAGCCATATAATCTTTTCCATGAGCTGTCATAGCTAAAGGTTATCTACTGTCATTTACCCTTATTTCTCAAGCCATTCATTATCCAACTATTAACAAAGTGTCTGCAGCCTTATCCCTGATTATTTGTCATGTAAAGATCTGATCATACCAAAGTAAAACACTCATAATATATCAAGATTTCCCCTAAGTTACATAGTGGCGCTTTAGGGAATCCCTTCCTTGGCAAAAACACCCTGAGCCAAAAGCCTCTATTTAGTACCAGCCAACCCTGGATTAGTGCCTATTCTACAAAAACAAATCTTCATTCATCCATAGGTCACGCCACTAAGTGGTCATTCTATCTCAGTATGAAAGAAATTCTACAAAGATCCAAAACAGAAAAAGATAAGTATGTTCACTGTCTAAAATAATTTGCTTAAGTCAGGAAAAATCTCCATAAGACCCCAAGGAAGCTCTTCATATTTCAAAGTCATTTTTTTGTTACATCTCTACAGGGGTGTGATTGCAACAATTACCAATGTGTAAAAGAGAAAAAGAACAAGGTCAAAATGGTCCTTTATGATGAGTTAGTCCGCCACCAGTAAAACAAATGAAATTTAGTATGTAAAGGGCTACTAATGGGTATAGTCTGAAATCCAAAGTTGCCTAAAGGAAGAGAGCGTAGCCTCCAAGTCATATGAATGCAAAGGGCTAATGTTTTGCTGATCAAGCAGTATTCTCAGTATCTCCTCCAAAGGGAAATTTCAACCTTCATATGCAAACACAGTCAAGGGAAGTTAGTCAAATATGTCTAGCAAGCAAATACTCTCCATATTCAAATCACCTGGTTTCTAGTCTAAGGGTTCATGGGATGTTTTACAAAGGATATATATCTAAGACCATGTCTCATAAAGCAAAATGACAACTTTCACCTTCTTACCCTTTTGATATAATAGCAAGCAGACATTGGACTTGCATAAAGATGACACAGCTCTGAAATAGATGAAATGTCATATCTACAGTGCTAACCTCCTTCATTAAAGTAGATGGTTAAAAGCACAGTAAGAACCTCCTCCTTTAGAAGAGCACATGGTTAGAAGATCAGTGTAACCTCCTTCATTAAAAGCAGATGGTTAGAAAATCAGGGTAACCTCCTTCATTAAAGTAGATGGTTAAAGGCACAGATAGAACCTCCTTCATTTAAAAAGTAGAGGGTTAAGTTGTCAAATGGTTTTCAGAAATTTTGAGTCACTTTCTTCCAAGAGATGGGAAAAAGATTTATTAGCAGTTTTTCATATGGTTTTTGAGCAAATTTCCTTTTTAAGGACAGGTTGACAAACAGTGATAAAACCATAAGGGTTCATAGGTTGAGAAACCTATTTTACATCAAGCAAAAGGATGGCATTCTAAGTGTTTAAAAGTCTCTATTTCCTCTGTTTACAGAGGCATCCTTCAAACTGTAATGAGGGTGAAACTTGGGCCAAAGACCTTCATCTAAATAACCAAATAAAGAGAGAGCTAGCTAGGTTTGACAGTAGCTTCTGCATATGCATACAAAGAAGACAGAAAAGGTAAAAAAGAAAAAAACATAATCTTCAGAAAGTTACATTAGTGGTTTTAGGGGTCACCTCCTTGATGAAAAGCAGTAAGAAAAATCTTGTTTTAAGGGAGGCCTCCTTACTTAAAAAAAAATAGATACAGGTGTTTTCAAAAGGGTGGCCATAGCATTATTTCTCTGAGTCTTTTTCAAATAATAAGTCTTTATGGTGTTTTCGAAAGTGATATATATTGCGGGAAGTAATTGATGTTTTTATAAAAAACCTTTTCAAAAGGCATAAAACCGCTCTAAAAGGGCTACAAAAGCACAAAATTCTTCCTCGTTTTAAAGGAGTGAAAGGTCTTTAAATGGGCCATTGTCAAAATTCAAAACTCGAAACAACTTTCCTTAGCTCCCCCACTGAAGAAAGGAAACATTTGCTCGGGCAAATTTGAAGTTTTTAGGATCAAGACTCTGCACGGCATGCCTATGAACACTTGATTGAAGCATTTGCACTGAGGCGCAGTGCGCAGCACACCTGTGCTGACGGTCACTGGGTGCCGGAGGCTGACCAGACACCTTTTCCGCAGTGCGTTCAACTCTAAACGCCCGCTCATCCACCGGTTTTGAACAAGCTTCTTTGCACACTGCGCCAATGATCAAAGAGGCATAAAACTTGTTCCTCAAGGTATTTATCTATCTCCTATCCAAGTTGTCAGTCCTAAGGAGGGTTTTGTTAGTCAAAAGAAGCATTTTTCTTGAGCTGTGAGATAGTAAAAAAATGTGTACAACCTCCACTAGAAAGCAGAGTTTGTGCAAAAGGTCTCATAACCAGGTTGAAGGAGTATGTTGAAACAATGTCTGTCATGAGTACCATTTCTTTCCAAATAGCCACAAAATATCATTGATTGCAGAGAAAAACTGTAACCATTCAGGGAGACATAGTTTGTTTGAAGGGCCTAGTACTCAGTGACAAAGAGGACTGTTTTTGTTTTAGAGAGATAACCAAATCCGAGAAGTGAAATTTATTCAAAGGAAAACTACAATGTTTTTCTAACGAGCAGAGTCTTTTTTTTTAAATCAATCCCTTAAGATAGTGAGTTTAGAAGACCTTTTTCTTGCTTCAAATAAACTACAGAAGACAGTGATCATTTAATGGGAGACAAATTTTGTTAGAAGGCTTTTTATTCAGTAACAAGGGGTTTTCTTTTGTTGTGGAAATACATTAATCATCACAGGAGGGTAGTCTTATTCAAAAAGCAGAAATAGTGTTTTCTAAAGGTTACAATCTATATTTCAGATCAGTCCATTAAAATAGTGCTACCCAAAGAGACATTGTTTTTCAAAGGGACAACTTTATTGCTTCAAACAACTATAGAGAATAGTGATCTGAGGAAAGGAGTTCATATTGTCAAAATCAAAACAGTTGTTTCATTTGAAAAAATTTTGTTAGCTAGCTAAGGACAGACTTGCTTTTTCTCAAAGGGTAAAGGGTGTGTTGATTGAAGATTTATCTCAGTGAAAATTTGAGACAGTTTTCCTTGGTGAATCAACCAAAGATCTCAGAAGAAAAATGCCTCCTAGGCAAGATAGCAGAAGTGGTCCTCACAAAAGGTATGAACCTTTTTCAACTGAGGAAGTGAATGCCTCTCCTTCAGTTCTATTTAACTTTCATGAAGTAGGATGTTTGAAATTTTGTCAAAAGGTTCAGGAGGTGAAAAGTTATCTTCCCTTGACACATTTGTTTGCTTTAAGGCTGCAAGGAAAGCATGTTCATCTAGCAAGTTTAGACTTCAAGCTCTCTCCTATATCTATCTCCAGAGCTACCAAAATTCCATATGTCGGAGAAAAATGGTTTAAACAGAGCTACCTAGATTTAGATCAACACAAACCCTTCTTCAAACCAGAACATCGGGACACATGCCCATCTATATTTTCTTTTTCCTATTTGTTGACAAGCTATGCTCTCATCATGAAATATTTCACATGCGAAGGGATGTTTTCTCGTGTTTATGCTTACTATATCAGGCTACTCATGCACTTCATAAGAACCCAATTGCTAAACCTACCCTTCTTCCTCCATAGAAATATTGAAAAGATGGCTTCTATTGTTCAAAAGAAGCCTTCCTCTCAGTAGCAAACTTGTCTTTTTCATCATTCCCTTATCAAGATTGTCATTCTCCATCAACTTGAGAAAAATGGAGTTTCTTGGGACTCTTTCATTTCACATCCCAATTTCGCCACTGCTTCTTCATCCCATGCGCCTCCTTCACCATCCACTCATCATCTTTCTCCTTCTTCTAGTAAGTCTACTCCTAAGAAGAAAAAATCTCCTACGATTGATCAAGAAGAGGAGAAAAGTCAAAAAGAGAAAAACATTGATCAAGAAGAACATAGTGAAAGAGGGCAAAAAAGTGATGAGGAAGGCCAAAATGAAGAATCCAAGCACAACAGTGAGCATGAAGAAGGAGAAAGATGAAGAGATGGAACAGGTTCATGAGGAACATAGCAGCCACAAAGAGGAAAATATTGGCAGTCCACATAGCAGTGAGCATGATGATGATGAAGCACAAAACATTGAGGATATAGAGCCTAATAGTCCTGAAGAAAGCATGGACAAAAGTGAACAAGGAAGCCCTCAAGGAGACATGTAAGGAACTTATGAGGAGGTTCAAGACAGTCCTCAAAGGGACACTTATGGTGAAAAACTAGAAAGCCCACCAGTCAGAAAGGATGATGAAAAAAAAAGCCCAAGTAGGGAGCATCCTAAAGAAGGCAGCCTTCAAAAGAAGGAAAACAGTGACAAAGATGATGAGGGGAGAAGTAAAGGCAAAGACCAAATAGAGCATGTGCTAGCTGCCTCTCCTAAGAAAGGGGCCATGCTTTCTTCTCCAAAGGTAATAAAGCCTCGAACATAAAGAAATAAAGTGGCTCAAATTGTAACTCCAAATGTTACTAGAGCACTCCAAAGCAAAGGCAAGTTGCCCAAGCAATCCATTGTTCAATTACCAAAGAAGAGGAGAACCAAGAAAGCCACCCAAAGTAAGGGAAAAGAGAAGGAGAAAAGTATCCATGAGAAAGAAAGGGACTTTGACATAATTCAGATAAACTAGTACAACATGCTTACAGTGTTGAATTGCAAAATTTACCTACCCTTCCCACCAATTCTATCTCACATGCACCATTACTGGAAACTTATATTAATAGTGGGAAGGCTTCAAATCCAAAAATTGCACAATTCATGGAGGAAATTCATGATACAAAAAATATGGGAAATTAAGGGAGTCAAGGCTGTATTGAAGATTGTTTTCACTCCATCATTTTTTGCAGCATCAGTCCACACTTCAGCAATTTTTGGCACCATCCTTTCAGTGGAAGTTGGTCTCTCATACCCTATTATTTATTAACATGTATATTTCAAATTTGGGTATGTAAAAACTTGAGGCCCTGTTTCGAAAATGGTTCAATTGGAAGTACTCTTAAACGTAAGTATATTTTATTTTTCAAATTAGAGTAGGTTAGTGTAGAAAATAGAATAAATAAGAACATAAATAAATAAATTTCTTTATCTAAAAAAAAAAAACTTGTTTTTTTTGCAACACGCTGTGGAAATCAACATCGGTGATAAATGTTTTAATTTATTTATGCATGTAGATGTATTATATTGAATATAATTCTTCTACAGACACTCATTTTTATTTTTTTCACCAATTTGGAAAAATTTCTTGAATATCATATTGTTTTGGCTTGTGGGCTTGATAACATTTTGGAAAACACAGTCGGGACAGTCATGTTTTGAGGGACAAAAAGGGAATATTTTTAAAACCTGTTAATATCATAAGTATCCATTTATGTATATATTCCAACCCAATTTTAATCTCTCAATTTGGATTTGAAACGAAAACATTATAACCAAAACATTGATAGGGTGTATAGTTGGAAACTCAGGGACAGAGTTGGGCCAGTCAGATTTTGGAGGCCTAAATGACTATATCTTGCAGACTGTTTCTATGGTATATTCCCATATGAATACAGTTTAAAATTCAATTTGAATCACTCTATTTCAATATTTTATGAGAATGTTATGACCAAAATACTGATTGCCTATTGTAAATCAACATTCTTAAAACTATGTTTTTTCGGATGTTCACTAGCATATTTGACGCATCAATTATTATTGCCTTCAAAACATGTTTCTATTGGAGATATATAAATTAATATAATTTAACCTCAAATTTTAATCATTTGAATCTGTCATCAAACGAAAAATTTATGCCTAAAATATCAACTGTTGATCTAAGTTGGGAAATTTAAAATGACTTTCTTATGCAGGTTGTTCTAACTACATTTGACATGTTATATCATGGAATTTCTTTAACCTATTTCTATTGGTGATATTTCTTTGAAACCACTTTCATTTGGCTTTGGAATCACTCACAATGGATGAAAAAAGAAGAAGTTATAATTAAAATACTACTGGTTAGTATGGTTGGCCACCGCTCCCCCGCAGGTAAAAAAATATTTTTTTTATTTTTTTTCCTATGATTTTGTTTTAGAGAGTAAATAATTTGTATTTTTTTCATATTTATTGGATTAATAGAGCCCATACACCTCTCTTATTCCATGATTTTATGTTTTATTGCAGATAGATGCTCATTTTTTTGCCAGTCTGAGGAGAATAAAGGGAGTCCATTTATGAAAAAGTGATTCTTGAAGACAATGTTAATGAAAGAAGGGCATTTAATCCAAACATATATTAGGAAGTTTAAATATCATATGATGTTAAGTTTTCTAGGTGTCATGATCTAAAATTTCGTATAAGATCTTGCCACAAATGTCCCGCTAATACCTGCCAACAAGAAAATGATGTGAAGTTATTTTCATTACTTGACGGATTCATAATAGGAAAAATGAAGAATTGCAAATTCAACTCATTCCCACCAAAGCATTTTTTTTTTTCAAAGGATCATTTTTTTCCATTCATTCACCATTGAGATATTGTTGTTCCTGTAAACAGATTGATGTTCCCTTAGGAAACATCATTACTGCAACTGAAATCACATTTGTTGTAACTTAATTAATTTATTTATTTACTCTTTTTAATAAAGTGTTGTTTCTTTTCTGATTGCTCTTATGTTTTTGTGTTTCAGGTAATTCTTCCTTCAAAGTTGTGGTTCCCATTTCGTTTGCAAATGCACAGTTGCTACATTAAATAAACAGTTTTTGTTCTGTCCCATGAATATTTGTTGTTTTATCAAATGAAGAGTAGTTATTCCATTCCCGACTGCACATTTGTTGTCCCATCTTTGACTGCATAGCTGTTGTCTAATCAAATGGACATGCATGTTTCTTTTGTGTATGCTTAATAACTGGCATTCAGTCAATGGAACAACATTGACGTGTTTTTTTGCTATTCAATCAATTGAATAGTTGTTCTTCAATCAATTGAACAACTACTATTCAATCAATTGAACATCGCAATTTTTTTGGTGTGTTTTTTCGCTGTTCAATCAATTGAACAACAATTTTTTTGGTGTGTTTTTTTGCTATTCAATCAATTGAACAACACAATTTTTTTAGTGTTTTTTTTTTTAATCCCTTTATTTTATACCTGTGACCAAGAACTTAAGAGGAAAAAACCACTCCTCTTAAGCAGGCGTGATTTGGTACCTTCATGCACCAAACACATATACACACGATTAGGGACTCCACTACTTTTATTTCCAAGTTTACGTGGTTGTGCCTTTTTGCAAAGGCCTATTTCTTTGCTTTGGAGTTGGGCTAGAGCTGCCCTCTTTCTCTCCTTCACTGCTCAATTCACCCTCAGTGAGAGGCTGAAGCTGAAGAGCTCCCAAAATTTCTTTGCAGGAAAATCGCGCGGCTTTTTCACAGACAGACACGCCTTACCGCTTGCGTTCAGTATTGACCTGTGCGCAACCTTCATGCATGTCTTAGCCATTTGTGCGTGGTGACATAACCACCACCCATTCCGCTAACCAATTGACAGGAACATTTGAAGGAGGAACCTTAAAGCAACACATGAAGAACATCTTCTATAATGGTGCTTCCTCTTACTCTAAAAGGATCATCTCTATGATGGTTCATGAGCCTTGGTGGGAACTGCATTCAAACATGAGAGGACATGAAGAATGTATTCTTGACGAAGTACCAAAACTGTTGCAAGGCCATTGAAGACATTTTCAGTATGATACAGGGAGAATATGAAAGCTTGGAGGACTATGTGGAGGGATTTAAACACAACATTCAAAAATAAAACAATAAGAATTTGGAAAAAGAGATCTTAAAAACACTCCTTAAAGGAATCAAAGTTGAAATTTTAGAACTCTTAAATATGATAGGAAAAGGTGATGCTTTTCAGTTATCATATGATATTTCGACACTTAGGAAATAGGCTCCTTTTGTGTCACCTTTTTAAATCCTTCAATTCTATCCCAAGTTGTTCTTAAGGGGGAATGTTAGGATATTCCGACAAATACAAAATAGTTAAGAATAACTTAGTCTAGTGTAGAGTTAGGTACAATGTGTTTCTTTACCATTTACATTTGTAACTTATAATCTGGCGGTCATGATTTATAGTGATCTGATGGTTATCTCTCACCTCGGTATTAACGACACTTGATTGGTGGCTTAACACCTGATTGGTCTATGATCTCTATTTAAAGAGCATGGAGGGTCATTTCTTTGGTAACCGTTTATGAGAGAAACATATGTAACTTTTCTTTTTATATTAATAAATTTCCTGAAGTGACCGCATTAGCTCAAGCCGTGGATTGTTTCCCTCTTTGAGGGTTTTAACCACGTGATTATACTATTGTACTGATTTGTGATCTATTTGTGAGCAGTGACCTTTGGTTCTTGATCTAAGGAACTTACCCTGTAAATTCCTACACATTCAAAAATCAAAGAATAAGAATTTGGAAAAAGAGATCTTAAAAACGCTCCTTCTTAAAGGAATCAAAGTTGAAATTTTAGAACTCTTAAATCTGATAGGAAAAGGTGATTATTTTTAGTTATCATATGATAATGTTTGTGATTTATGCATAAGGTATTCAAGAGGAATCTTCAAGGCTGGTAAGAATTCTATAGAATTTTCTTCTTTCATTTCCAATTCTACTACAAGAATAGTAGATATAAAAGTTGAAATTAAGGATTTATTTGAACATTTTAAAATTTATTTTATTAGATCTCTAAATTCACAATTGCATGTTTTACAGGTAAATAAAAGTCAGGAAAAAATTGAAGAAGTGTTTTTCCCTCATTTCCAAAAGGAGCATCCCATGCATATTTTCTCTTTCTTACCTAGGATGAAAGAAACATATCAAAGAGATTGAAAAGCTACAAGCTCACAAACATGGAAACCATGGCCTACATGTATGGTCCAAAAAACTTCCTCTCGATTTTCTCACTTGCATAATCCATTATGGAATAATCCTTTGTTAGTGAACCATGTCAATCTCATAATAGCCACCACCAATCTTGTCCACAAGTTTGGCATGGTTCATCTTATGATTACATGACTACTCTCCCTCATTTTGTATCACAAGAAAATCATCCATATTATTTAACAGCTCTTCCACAACATCTTGCTTGCCTATCAAAATCATCCACACAACCCAATCAACTACATCATCAAAATCGTCCATGCCCTACACAATTTCCTGTTCAATCCATTCCACACCCTCATAGTAATAAACCAGTACAACATGCTTACAGTGTTGAATTGCAAAATTTACCTACCCTTCCAAGCAATTCTATCTCACATGAACCATTACAGAAAACTTATATTAAGATTGGGAAGGCTTCAAATCCAAAAATTGCAGAATTCATGGAGGAAATTCATTATGCGAAAACTATGGGAAATTAAGGGAGTCAAGGCTGGATTGAAGATTGGTTTCACTCCATCATTTTTTTGTAGCATCGCTCCATACTTCAACAATTTTTGGTGCCATCCTTTCAGGGGAAGTTTGTCTCTCATGCCCTATTGTTTATTATCATGTATTTTTCAAATTTGGGTATGTAAAAACTTGAAACCTTATTTCGAAAATGGTTCAATTGGAAGTACTCTTTAACGTAATTATATTTTATTTTTTAAAGTAGAGTAGGTTAGTGTAGAAAATAGAATAAATAAGAACACAAATAAATAAATTTCCTTATCTAAAAAAAAAAATTGTTTTTGTTGCAACACATTGTGGAAATCAACATCGATGATAAATGTTTTAATTTATTTATGCATGTAGATGTATAATATTTAATATAATGTTTATATAGACACTCATATTTATTTTTGTCACCAATTTGGAAAAATTTCTTGAATATCATATTTTTTTGGCTTGCGGGCTTCATAACATTTCTAAAAACACAGTCGTGACAGTCATGTTTTGAGGGAAAAAAAGGGAATATTTTTAAGACCTGTTTCTATCCTAAGTATCCATTTATGTATACATTCCAACCCAATTTGAATCACTCAATTTTGATTTGAAACGAAAACGTTATTGTTGGAAATATGATGCAGAGTGTTGTCCTTGATGGCAACCCACTGAATGAAGATGAAGACATGTGACTGTTGACATGTGTTGTCCTTGATGGCAATCCACCTGATGAAGTTATGCTTGACTTGATGGACTTGGTAAATGATGTAAAATATGATGTGATATCTTGTTTGAGTGTTGTTCTTGAAAGGCAAACCTCTTGATGAAGATAACGACAACTTACTTAATGAAGTTGTGCTTGAATATGTCTTGATGAACTAAATCTGATGTATCTACAGTGAGTACAGAAGGCAATGAAGAAAGGAATTCAGTATGTGATAGATCTATGATGAAAAGAGTATGTCTCTAGGCATACGCGGATTTTCCTAAGGGAAGTCGCGTATGCACGCGAGAAAGAACGTGCCAAGTCGCGTATGGGCAAAAGCGCTCAAAAAGTGCAAAACCAGGGGTAACCACCATGGTATTGACCCATTGTATTGGGTTATGATTCGTCTAATTGACCGATCCAGGGTAGTTTGTGGGCTTATGGTATTGTTTTGGTCCATGGTATTGAAAAATGGGCTCGTGGTATTGAAAAAGGATAAACCTATATAAGGAGAAGAAATTCATTGTGCAAATCACAAGCATGGGAGCAAGATGTCTGAACTTGAATGAATACTTCTCTGTGAAGTATATATGTATGGAAAGGGTAAAGGATTGATAATAGATCTGAATCTATGATGCACCAATGAAGAAATGATGAAGCGGGATATCTAGATATGAAATGTATCTGTATTTTCTAGATCTGTTTATGGAGTGATTGGATCTGTGATGAGGCGAACATCTGTCTGAAGTAAAGGGTCGAATCTGAACCAAATGTCTGATCTGAAGAAGTATGCTGCTCTATAATGATTGAAGATCTATACGCTACTTCTCCGCAGAGGAAGCGCGTATATCTGTGTGTTGAAGAAAAGCATTATCTTGTGATGGAAACTCTTGGGAGTATACGGTTTGTGTGGATGGAAGCGCGTATATACGCGACATCAGTGAAATAAAGGCACGTATGCAAACTAGGGCTTGCTGAAGCATGGGGTATGGAACATCTGATCTGTTCTGCTGTATTACTGCTATCTGATCTGGGTTGTCTGAATTGGTATGTATCTGTTGGTGATGTATGTTTGAGCTTAAAAAAATTAGAAAGGTCCGATTTGGAAATATGATGAAATGTAGCTGCCTGAAGTTTTCTATTGAAGTTGTTAGATCCGGTGTGAAAATTGATGAAACGTGGTCCAAAGGTGGTGCGGGGTTGTAGCCTTCGATCGAAAATTACGTAGCTCCCTTCCGGTGAAATTTAGTAAACGAGCCGGGGGTGGCTCAATTCCCTTCCAAGTGGTGGTAAACGAGAGCGGAAGTCGTAGCTCCCTTCCGGGAGAGGCCCAGTAAGCAGAGTCGAGGGGGTTGGAGCTCCCTTCCGAGAGAGAGTGGTAAACGACGCAGTGGGTGCTGCGTCTTTGGGTAATCTGCTTATTTGTATGTTGTAAGATGTTTTCTCTATAATAAAATATTGAAGGCTGAGCAACTGCAGCGGTGGTTTTCTCCCGATTTGGGTTTCCACCTAAAAATCCTGGTGTTCATGTGTGATGCTCTGTGTGATGGTTTATTCTGTTCTTACTGCACATGTTACTGTTTATTGAACATCTGATGAATGAATGATGGAATGATATAAGTGAAGATTTAATGACATATCTAGATATCTGTGTATACGCGAGTTTCATAAAGGGTATCCGCGTATATACGCTAGTTTACTGAAAGAAAGTAGCGTATGGGTTTTAAGGAATGAAAAAGTAAAAAAATTTTATTATGCAGTAAATACTGATTCACCCCCTCTCGGTATTTTTCCCAACAATTGGTTGGGGAGCGGGTCCTTGCGAAGCTTGATCGCTTGAAGGAGATCCATGTGATAGGAAAAAGGAAGAATGAAGGTCTTGATGTTACAGTCATCTCTCTAGAAACATCAAGTAAGAAGAGTGAGGAACCTCTAGAACTAAATGAAAATGAAGATCTTGGAGAAAAAATCTGGTCTATCATAGAACGTCTACAAACAGATCTTGAAGAATCAAACAAGAAGAATGAAGAATTTAAAGAAGGCTGGAAAAATGGAATCATCTCTCTAGTAGCAGATCTTGAAGAATCAAATAAGAAGAATGAAGAACTTGACGAAATCATTTCCCTCAAAATAGGTCTAGAAAATCCAGCAAGAAGAATGCAAGATTTGAGGCAGAAAGCATCTCCCTCGAAAGAAGATCTAAAAGATTCAAAAACAGAAGAATGAAAAACTTGAAGGTGAGAATCATTTCCCTAAAAGAAGACACAGGATAAATCTATTAAGAAGAATGCGAACTTGAAAGTGAAAACATATTAGAAAGAAGATCTCATAGCATCAGACAAGAAGAATGAAGAGCTGCAGCAAACATGTGAAGACAACGGAAATTGGTTGAAAGAAGAAATGCTAAATCTGAAGGATCAAGTAGAAGATGGAAGAAGGAAAGAAGAAAGCATGACCAAGCAATGCCAAGGCTTGGAGGTTAAGGTAAACATTCTCAAAGGTAAATTAGAAGAAAAGGTTAAACTTTTGAGGTTTCAAGATAGTACTAAGATTCTGGACAATATTCTTAGTAATCAAAGATCTCCTGCTATTAAACTTGGTCTTGGTTTTCATGAAACTGTTAAAGGAGAATCTAGTTCACAAGGAGGTGCTAAAGATTCAAAGGATGTCAAAGCAAAACCTAAAGTGTTGAAAGAAACAAAAGGCCCACCAACAATCATGAATTCTCAAAGGAAATCACTCAATAATGTTGAATGTTTTAAATGTCATAATTATGGGCATGACTGCGACCGTTGCGGGGAACGGATCATTTCCTCTCAAACCATGAGATCCTACATAGAAGGTAAGTTTCTTCAAGGGATATTGTTTTTCATGTAACAAGTATGGACATAAAGCAGCTGATTGTAAAAGGAGGAAGATTAGAAATACTCATTATGATTCTTATGCCTATTTCTCTAGACACGTAGATGTTATTCTTGTAACAAGTATGGACATATAGAAAAGGAATGCAGGTTGAACAGATCTGAGAAAGTGGATAACTTCCAGCCCACAATAAGAAGCTTCAAGAAAAGCCGGAGAAAGAAGGAGGACCGATGGAAAGCAGTAAATCTTGCAGGCCTACTGCCAGTCATTTGTACCGGAAGCCTTCTACTTCTACGATTGGTAGGGAATGATGTAGAATACATTAGCAAATTTAGTAATGTGTAAATCAGAGAGAACAATGTGATGACTCTCATGGTTGATTTAATTAATGCAGTTATGTTTACTTCTGACAGCGCATCTGATGTGGAAAGGACAGGTACAGGAGGTACAAACTCAGGAGGAAATGAAGGAAGATGAAAATTTTCTATGCTTCACTTTCCATACGCAGGTTACATTAACTAAAATCGCGTATACACGCGAGTTTCAGCAGACACAGTCGCGTATGCATTGATGATAAGAGAATTTATCTGATAGCTAAAGATCTGAAGCAGAGGCTCAGGGGGAGCATCAGTCTGACTGCTAATAACTGTGTTATTGACTCAGAAACAGCTTAATTTCTCAGTTCTAAATGATGATATGATGCTTAATGTCTTACGTTGAAGATTATGGATGTGTCTTGTTTGCTTGTTGAATGAAGAGTATTTGTTGCTGAAGTGAAAGACTTATAACTCAGAGATAAGGACAGTTCATGCAGAGTTTGTTGCTGATGATTTGTTGTTGAAGGTGTTTCAGATTACACAAGTTAAAAGAAGAGCAATGGTTTAAGGGGAGTAGCAGGTTGAGTACTAATGATTGCATTGTTGGCAATATGATTGCTTATTCTTTGGTCTTTGTGATACTCATTGATGATGACTTGGTACATGGATTATTATGATGAGATTTTGAGCCCTGGTTGCTGATAAGTATCTTTTGTGCTCACACATGGATGAGTTGGATATCGTTTGATTCAGATCATGTAGAGTTTGTTGCTATGGTTGAGATCTTTTGCCTACATATGTTACTTCATGTCACATCTTGAAGATCATGGTGATTTTGGATCACATGGATGATTGCTTGACACATATTTGAAGATGTTGTTCTTGTATGATAATCTCTTTTGGAAAGAATGTATTGATGCTGCAAAGGATCTGAAGGCTTGGTTACTAATGGGCTTATGCTTGAAGACACAACTACACTATTCTGTTATATCTGTAGTCCAGGGAAGCAGTCAAATATCTCAGAAATAAGCTGAACATTGTCTTTTCTCACAGAGAATCAGATCTGGTTGAAATTTAGAATATGGCTTGGGATACGCGGGTTTCCTGAAACACAGTCGCGTATATACACGAGTTCCTGCACAGAAAACCGCGTATGTTTGGTTGCTGGAAATTTTTGGTTGGTTCAGCTCTCTTCAGCACAGCTGCAGTGCTGTTTGGTATCTCTGATACTGTTTGGTATCTCTGGTGGTGTTCCAGTTCTCATAATTCTGTTTCTAAATGTTTTGATAAAGATGCCTTGATGATTTATTGGTGAAAGTGTTCAGGATGCACAAACTAAGGGGGAGCCTTAGTCATATGGAAAGGATGCTTGGATGCACAGATTCAGGGGGAGAATTAGCTTTGCTGAGTATAATGCATTATTGGCATTATGATGATTCTGAAATATGTTCTCTTTCTTGAGGACTTTTTGGTGTTGGTCTTAAATTTATATCTGTTGTTTTATGAAAAGGTCTTGTTGAGACTCATGATGTAAAATTGTAATATTCAGTCATGTAAGGACTTGTCAAAATTGTAAACCCACTTGGTTGGGTAGCTGAGTCAAATTTTGTAAACCCACTTGGTTGGGTAGATGAGTTGAAATATGTAAACCCACTTGGTTGGGTACTTGAGTCTCATATGTAAATCCACTTGGTTGGATATTTGATGTAAGTATGAGTCTTTGGTGATAGGAAGAGTCATGTACTTTATTGAAAAATATGTTTGAAGATTCAGCATGAACTAAGGGGGAGCTTGGCCACTTCAGCATATATCATTTCTACAGAATGTTTCTTCCACATGAGGAGAAAAGGGGGAGAATGTTGGTTTTCATCCGCTGGTTTTACCCTTTGCCCTTGATGTCAAAGGGGGAGAGTGACATGGTGTTTGAATGAAGAAAAGATAATGATGTCAAATATTTGGGAGAGTGACATGGTGTCATTGTATCTATCTGTTGTGGAGACCAAACACCATCATGGTTGCCATCAAGTCCAAAGGGGGAGATTGTTGGAAATATGATGCAGAGTGTTGTCCTTGATGGCAACCCACTGAATGAAGATGAAGACACTTGACTGTTGACATGTGTTGTCCTTGATGGCAATCCACCTGATGAAGTTATACTTGACTTGATGGACTTGGTAAATGATGTAAATCTGATGTGATATGATGTTTGTTGACAATATGATGCTAAGTGTTGTCCTTGAAAGGCAACCCACTTGATGAAGATGATGAAAACTTACTTGATGAAGTTGTGCTTAAGAGAATGTGTTCCTGATGAAGAAAATATGCTGTTTCTACAGTGTGTACAGAAGGCTATGAAGAAAGGATTTCAGAATGTACTCAAAGTATGATGAAAAAGAGTATGTCTCTTGGTATACGCGGATTGGCCTAAGGGAAGTCGCGTATGCACGCGGAAAAGAACGTGCCAAGTCGTGTATGGGAAAAAGCGCTCAAAAAGTGCAAAACCAAGGGTAACCACCATGGTATTGACCCATTGTATTGGGTAATGATCCGCCTAATTGACCCCGTCCAGATAGTTGTGGGATTATGGTATTGTTTTGGTCCATGGTATTGAAAAATGGGCTCATGGTATTGACAAAGGGTAAACATATATAAGGAGAAGAAATTCATTGTGCAAGAGAAGTGGTGGGTGCAAGATGTCTGAGCTTGAATGAATACTTCTCTGTGAAGTATATCTGTATGGAAAGGGTAAAGGTTTGATGATAGATCTGAATCTATGATGCACCAATGAAGAGATGATGAAGCGGGATATCTAGATACGATGTATACATATGTGCTAGATGCAGACATGGAGTGATTGGATGCATGATAGAGCGAACATACAAGCGAACATACATGCAGTGAAGGGTAAATCTGAACTGAATATCTGATCTGAAGAAGTATGTTGCTCTATAATGATTGAAGATCTATACGCTACTTCGCCTTGATGGAAACAGCATTACTCCTCTGTAACCAGTGAAAGAAACGCGTATCATGATAAAATATACACTGAGGTATACGCTGGTTTGTGTGGACGGAAGAGCGTATATACGCGACATCAGTAAAGGGAAAGCGCGTATGCAAACTAGGGTTTGCTGAAGCAAGGGGTATGAAATATCTGATCTGTTCTGCTGTGTTTCTGCTATCTGATCTGTGTTGATAAATATCTGTTGGTGATGTATGTTTGTGCTTAAAAGTATGGAAAGGGTCCAGTCTGAAAATATGATGAAATGTGGCCTGCAAGTTGTGTTCTATTGAAGTTGTTGGATCCAGTGTGAAAATTGATGAAACGTGGTCCAAGGTGGTGTTGAAGGTTGTAGCCTTCAGTCAGGGGGTTGTAGCTCCCTTCCAGGTGAGGCTGGTAAATGAGAGCAGGGGGTCGTAGCTCCCTTCCAGGTGAGGGCTGATAGCTTTGAGCCCGAGAAATTAAAAATAGCTCCCTTCCGGGAGAGGCATTAAACGAGTCGGTTGGAACTTTTCCCTTCAGGTGATAGCAGAAGCCGCAGTGGAATTGCTGCGTCTTTGAGATAATCTGCTTGACACATATGTTGTAAGATGTTTTTCTCTATAATAAAATATTGAAGGCTGAGCAACTGCAGCGGTGGTTTTCTCCCGATTTGGGTTTCCACCTAAAAAATCCTGGTGTTCATGTGTGATCCTTTGTGTGATGGTTTATTCTGTTCTTACTGCACATGTTTACTATTTATTGAACATCTGATGAATGAATGATGGAATAATATAAGTGAAGATTTAATGACAGATCTAGATCTCTGTATACGCTAGTTTCATAAAGGGGATCCGCGTATATACGCTAGTTTACTGAAGGAAAGTAGCGTATGGGTTTTAAGGAATGAAAAAGTAAAAAGATTTGATTATGCAGTAAATACTGATTCACCCCCCCCTCTCAGTATTTTTCCCAACAGTTATAACCAAAACATTGACAGGGTGTCTATTTGGCAACTCAGGTACAAAGTTGGGCCAGTTAGATTTTGGAGGCCTAAATGACTAGATATTGCAAACCTATTTCTATGGTATATTCCCCTACAAATCTAGTTTACAATTAAATTTGAATCACTCTATTTAAATATTGTATGAGAAATTTATAAACAAAATACTGACTAGCTATCGTAAATCAACATTCTTAAAACTATGTTTTTTCAGATGTTCACTAGCATATTTGACCCATCAATTATTATTGAATTCAAAAAATGTTTCTATTGGAGATACATAAATTAATATAATTTAATCTCAAATTTGAATCATTTCTATATGTCATCAAGCGAAAAATTTATGCCTAAAATATCAACTGTTGGTCTAAGTTGGGAAATTTAAAATGACTTTCTTATGCAGGTTGTTCTAAGTAAATTTCCAATGTGATATCATGGAATTTTTATAACCTATTTTAGACTCTAATATATCTTTCTAAAGTAACTTTCATTTTTCTTTTGAATCACTCACAATGGATGAAAAACAAAGAAGTTATATTTAAAATACTGTTGGTTAGTATGGTTGGCCACCGCTCCCCCAGAGGTAACAAATGATTTTTTTATTTTTTTTCCTATGGATTTGTTTTACAGAGTAACTAATTGTTATTTTTTTCATATTTCTTGGATTAATAGAGCCCATAAACCTCTCTTGTTCCATGATTTTATGTTTTATTGCAGGTAGATGCTCATTTTTTTGCAGGTCCGAGAAGAATAAAGGAAGTCCATTTATGAAAAAGTGATTCTTGAAGACAATGTTAATGAAAGAAGGGCATTTCATCCAAACATCTATTAAGAAGTTTAAATATCATATGATGTTAAGTTTTCTAGGTTTCATCATCTAAAATACCTTATAAGATCTTGCCACAAATGTCCCGCTAATACCTGCCAACAAGAAAATGATGTGAAGATATTTTGATTACTTGACAGATTCATAACAGGAAAAATGAAGAATTTAAAATTCAAGTCATTCCCACCAAAGAATTTTTTTTTTCAAAGGATCGTTTTTTTCCATTCATTCACCATTGACATATTTTTGTTCTTGTAAATAGATTGATGTTCCCTTAGGAAACAACATTACTGCAACTGAAATCATAGCCATTGTGACTTAATTTATTTATTATTTTTAATAAAGTGTTGTTTCTTTTCTGATTGCTCTTATGTTTTTGTGTTTCAGGTATTGTGTCCTTCAAAGTTGTGGTTTCCATTTCGTTGGAAAATGCACAGTTTCTATACTAAATAAACAGTTTTTGTTCCGTCCAATGAATATTTGTTGTTTTATCAAATGAAGAGTTGTTGTTCCATTCCCGACTGCACATTTGTTGTCCCATCTTCGACTGCGCAGCTATTGTCTGGTCAAATGGATAGCCATGTTTCTTTTACATATGCTTAATAACTAGCATTCAATCAATGGAAAAAAATTGGTGTGTTCTTTTTATATTCAATCAATTGGATAGTTGTTCTTCAATCAATTGAACAACTGCTATTCAATCAATTGAACATTGCAATTTTTTTGGTGTGTTTTTTTGTTGTTCAGTCAATTGAACAACACAATTTTTTTAGTGTGTTTTTTTTACTCCCTTTATTTTCTACCTGTGAGCAAGAACTTAAGAGGAAAAAAACACTCCTCATAAGCAGGTGTGATTTGGTACATTCATGCAACAAACACATATACATCCGATTGGTGACTCCACTACTTTTATTTCCAAGTTTACGTGGTTGTACCTTTTTGCAAAGACCTATTTCTTTGATTTGGAGTTGGGCTAAAGCTGCCCCCTTTCTCTCCTTCACTTCCTGATTCAACCTCAGTGAGAGGCTGAAGCTGAAGAGCTCCCAAAATTTCTTTGCAGGAAAATTGCGTGGCTTTTTCACAGACAGACACTCCCGATCGTGCACGTTTAGGAGAGAACTGCGCATAGCCTTCGTGCATGTCTTAGCCATTTGTGTGTGGTGACATAAGCACCACCCATTCCACTAACCAATTGACTGGAAAATTTGAAGGAGGAGCCTTAAAGAAACACATGAATAACATCTTCTAAAATGGTGCTTCTTCTTACTCTAAAAGGAGCATCTCTCCGATGGTTCATAAGCCTTGGTGGGAACTGCATTAAAACATGAGAGGGCATGAAGAAGTACCAAAACTTTTGCAAGGCCATTGAAGACATTTTCAGTATGATACAGGGGGAATATGAAAGCTTGGAGGACAATGTGGAGCCATTTAAAGGAAACATTCAAAAATCAAAGAATAATAATTTGGAAAAAGAGATCTTAAAAACGCTCCTTCTTAAAGGAATCAAAGTTGAAATTTTAGAACTCTTAAATCTGATAGGAAAAGGTGATGCTTTTCAGTTATCATATGATAATGTTTGTGATTTATGCATAAGGTATTCAAGAGGAATCTCCAAGGCTGGTAATAATTCTAGAGAATTTTCTTCTTTCATTTTCAAATCTACTACAAGAATAGGAGATATAAAAGCTGAAATAAAGGATTTATTTGAACATTTTAAAATTGATTTTATTAGCTCTCTAAATTTATAATTGCATGTTTTGCAGTTAAAGAAAAATCAGGAAAAAATTGAAGAAGTGTTTTTCCCTCATTTCCAAAAGGAGCATCCCATGCATAGTTTCTCTTTCTTACCTAGGATGAAAGCAACATATCAAAGAGATCGAAAAGCTACAAGCTCACAACCATGGAAACCATGGCCAACATGTATGGTTCAAAACACTTCCCCTCCATTTTCTTACTTTCATAATCCATTATGGAATACTCCTTTATTAGTGAACCATGTCAATCTCATATTAACCACCACCAATATTGTCCACAAGTTTCGCATGGTTCATCTTATGATTACATGACTACTCTCCCTTATCTTGTATCACAAGAAAATAATCCATATTATTTAACAGCTCTTCCACAACATATTTCTTGCCTATAAAAATCATCCACACAACCCAATCAACTACATCATCAAAATCGTCCATGCCCTACACAATTTCCTGTTCAATCCATTCCACACCCTCATAGTAATAAACTAGTGCAACATGCTTACAGTGCTGAATTGAAAAATGTACCTACCCTTCCCACCAATTCTATCTCACATGCACCATTACAGAAAACATATATTCAAATTTGGAAGGCTTTAAATACAAAGATTGCAAAATTCATGATAGGAAAACTATGGGAAATTAAGGGAGTCAAGGCTGTATTGAAGATTGGTTTCACTCCATCATTTTTTTGTAGCATTGCTCCATACTTCAGAAATTTTTGGCACCATTCTTTTAGGCGAAGTTGGTCTCTCATACCCTATTATTTATTAACATGTATTTTAAAATTTGGGTATGTAAAAACATGAGGCCTTATTTCGAAAATGGTTCAATTGGAAGTACTCTTAAACGTAATTATATTTTATTTTTCAAAGTAGAGTAGGTTAGTGTAGAAAATAGAATAAATAAGAACATAAATAAATAATTTTCTTTATCTAAAAAAAAAAATTGTTTTTGTTGCAACATGCTGTGGAAATCAACATCGGTGATAAATGTTTTAATTTAGTTATGCATTTGGATGTATTATATTGAATAAGATTTTTCTAAAGACATTGATATTTATTTTTGTCACCAATTTGGAAAAATTTCTTGAATATCATATCTTTTTGGCTTGCGGGCTTAATAACATTTCTAAAAACACAGTCGGGACTGTCATGTTTTGAGGGACAAAAAGGGAATATTTTTAAAACCTGTTTCTATCCTAAGTATCTATTTATTTATACATTCCAAGCCAATTTCAATCGCTCAATTTGGATTTGAAACGAAAACGTTATAACTAAAACATTGAAAGGGTGTCTAGCTGGCAACTCAGGGACAGAGTTGGGCAAGTCTGATTTTGGAGGCCTAAATGACTAGATATTGCAACCTTGATTCTATTGTATATTCCCCTATGAATTTCGTTTACAATTTAATTTGAATCACTCTATTTCAATATTATATGAGAAATTTATGACAAAAATACTGACTGCCTATCGTAAATTAGCGTTCTTAAAACTATGTTTTTTTGGATGTTCACTAGCATATTTGACCCATCAATTATTATTGCCTTCAAAAAATGTTTCTATTGGAGATATATAAATTAATGTACTTTAATCTTTAATTTGAATCATTTGAATCTGTCACCAATCGAAAAATTTATTCCTAAAATATCAACTGTTGGTCTAAGTTGGGAAATTTAAAATGATTTTCTTATGCAGGTTTTTCTAAGTAAATTGGACATGTCATATCATGGAATTTTTATAACCTATTTATATTTGTAATAGATCTTTGAAACTACTTTAATTTGGCTTTTTAATCATTCAAAATGGATGAAAAAAGAAGAAGTTATAATTAAAATACTGTTCGTTAGTATGGTTGGCCACTGCTCCCCCGTAGGTAACAATTTTTATTTTTATCTTTTTTCCTATGGATTTGTTTTAGAGAGTAACTAATTGTTATTTTTTTCATATTTCTTGGATTAATAAAGCCCATACACCTCTTTTGTTCCATTATTTTATGTTTTATTGCAGGTAGATGCTCATTTTCTTGCAGGTTCAAGGAGAATAAAGGAAGTCCATTTATGAAAACGTGATTCTTGAAGACAATGTTAATGAAAGAAGGGCATTTCATCCAATCATCTATTAAGAAGTTTAAATATCATATGATGTTAAGTTTTCTAGGTGTCATGATCTAAAATGTCTTATAAGATCTTGCCACAAATGTCCCGCTAATACCTTCCAACAAGAAAACGATGTGAAGATATTTTGATTACTTGACAGATTCATAACAGGAAAAATGAAGAATTGAAAATTCAAGTCATTCCCACCAAAGCATTTTTGTTCTTCAAACGATTGTTTTTTTTCCATTCATTCACCATTGACATATTGTTGTTCCTCTAAACAGATTGATGTTCCCTTAGGAAACAACATTACTGAAACTAAAATCACAGCCTTTGTAACTTAATTTATTTATTTATTTACTCTTTTTAATAAATTGTTGTTTATTTTCTGATTGCTCTTATGTTTTTGTGTTTCAGGTATTGCTTCCTTCAAAGTTGTGGTTTCCATTTCATTGTCAAATGCGTAGTTGCTATATTAAATAAACAGTTGTTGTTCAATCCAATGAATATTTGTTGTTTTATCAAATGAAGAGTTGTTGTTCCATTCCCGACTGCACATTTTTTATCCCATCTTTGACTGCGTAGCTGTTGTCCGACCAAATGGACCACCGTGCTTCTTTTGCGTATGCTTAATAACTGGCGTTCAATCAATGGAACAACATTGGTGTTTTTTTTTTTCTATTCAATCAATTGAATAGTTGTTCTTCAATCAATTGAACAACTGCTATTCAATCAATTGAACATCACAATTTTTTTGGTGTGTTTTTTTGTTGTTCAATCAATTGAACAACAATTCTTTTGGTGTGTTTTTTTGTTATTCAATCAATTGAACAACGTAATTTTTTTAGTGTGTTTTTTTTACTCCCTTTATTTTCTACCTGTGACCAAGAACTTAAGAGGAAAAAACCACTCCTGTTAAGCAGGTGTGATTTGGTACATTCGTGCACCAAACACATATACACATGATTGGCAACTCCACTACTTTTATTTCCAAGTTTACGTGCTTATGCCTTTTTGCAAAGACCTATTTCTTTGCTTTGGAGTTGGGCTAGAACTGACCCCTTTCTCTCCTTCACTGCCCGATTCACCCTCAGTGAGAGGCTGAAGCTGAAGAGCTCCCAAAATTTCTTTGCAGGAAAACCGCCCAGCTTTTTCACAGACAGACACACCCGAATGTGTGTGTTCAACAACGTCCTGTGCGTAGTCTTCACGCATGTCTTAGCCATTTGCACATGGAAACCAGAAGTAGTAATTTGCTACTATTTCCATTTATTTCTTGCTTGTAAAGTGACTGACAGCCCCTAATAAATATTCCAGCACTGGTTGAGGTGTCCCACAACTTGTTTAAGCATACTTTTAGTTGTGTTTTAGTAGTTTAGGTGTTAGTTTTAAAATTTTCAAGTTTATTTTTGCAAAGTCAACACATAGTTTAAGTAGGGGGCAACAAGCTTGAATTTTGAAATAATTTACGTTTTGCGAATTTATGCACCAAAAAAAACTTAGTTAATTAGCCAAAGTAAGTGGCCCCAGTCCACGCATGCTTAGCTAAATATTTTTCATTTTTCTAGTGTAAAATTCATTAGTTTTAGTTCATTTTTTTGCACTAGGATTCGGGACCAAGATCGATTTGCCTTTAGAGAGCAAGTAATCTCTGTTGCCTTTGCACCTTTGGGTGATCCCAGGCAAGAATATGAACACTCTCTATTGATAACTCACCATATGCCTATATTTTATCATTTAGATTAACTAGGAAACATTCTAAATAGCCCATATCCACACATGTTTTTCTTTTGAGCAAGGAACAACCAAACATAGTTTAAATAGGAGATTTTGAAAAGGATCAACACATATCCACATGTTCAAACTATGGACCTCTTTACCTTTTGTTCACATACATTCACACCCTATGTAAATTAAAGCCACCTAAAACTAACTTAACCAAACTCACTAAACTCTCCCCACAGGGGCCACAAGAAAATTTATACTTTAAGTTAGGACCAAGGGCGTAGGCATCGAATAAGCCGCCTTGGTATATATACATCTTGAAAAATAGAAGTTGATTGTTTAGGGAAATTTCAAATCCATATATCTGCCCACAACAAAGAAAAATTGAGTGTAGTAGAGACCGAATTTAGAGGGGGTTAAGCTTAGGCCCAGTGCATGCAGTATTATTTGAGTCTACTTGACCTGTCTAATACTTAGTACTGGTAGTTGAATTACGAAGAATCTCAAGACTGGAATGCTCACATTAGATGAGGGTACTTAGTGGCCAAAAATAGCACATCCTTCCCTATAGGTGACGGTGCAGGCAACACTAGATCCTCTACCCTTACCTTGGTTGATTTTCTTTGGTTGACTAGGGGCGTCACCAATTATTTTAGGATGTTGTGACAGCATTCGCAAGACATAATATCAAGGAACAGTTACGTTCGAGCATGTGAGGACGAGTAGGTCTTCTAGGATTTGAGTATCATGTGCAAACACTAAAAAACCATATTTTTTGATTGACTGATCACATAGGATTAATCTAAAAGGAAAATTTATCTTTTATTTTCACTTTTTTTTATGTATGCGATCGGATTTTTTCTTTGATTATAATATCTATCCTCTCAAATATAGCCAAAACCATACCTAGTCAACACCAGAATGAACCCAACGAGACCTCATCAATCTAAATGTCTTTTAGATCTCTCCCCATTAACAAGAGGGGTTCCAGGTCTTTCGTCATTTAGGTGTCAAAGAAGGAAAATTTCCACCCTTATTGGTTCATCCTTTATTGGGGAAACATTAGTTGGGAACCCTAGTTGGTCACCCAACGCCACACCACTGAAGACCCCCACAGTGTCACCACATACCACTCCTCCCACAATCCCTAGGGGACAGAGGATTGCTACCCATTCGAGAAGCCACGTGAACTCACAGTAGGTTACATCATAGAAAAACCCTATTCCTAACCAAAACATTGTGTTTTCACAAGTTTCAATGGATACAAACTCGCAATCACCTTTCTTAGTTTCGTTAAATCTACTAGATTTAACCAAGTTGACAAACGACCCCATTGCACACAACCCTACATGGCCACCCACGTCCACAAATCTCCCTTCGGACATTCAAAATTTCGAAGGGAAGCAAGCGGAAGACCCAAGAAATCAAGTTGTGATATTCCACCTATGGTTTTCGTCGAAAAATATCGTTGACGATACTATTCGACTAAGACTATTTCAACACAACCTAACCAGAATAGCCATGAAATGGTATGTGGAGCAGCCATCTACGACACATGGAACCTTTAGCACCCTCTCTACTTCATTCCTGACCTATTTTCAATTACCCATCCACCACGATTCTGGAATGGAATTACTATCGCAATTTAGGAAAACACTCGTTGTCCATATCTTGGACCATCCCCACGAATGGTGGTGGTGTTGTAGTTTGTGCAAAGCCAAACTCAACGATCGAGTATTGTTAGACTTGTTCTTGAAAAATCTCACCACAGAGATTTCAAAGGATGTGGCACAAAAAAGGCCCATATATGAAGAGGACACCATCAGTAAGTCCCAACAACTCGAGCTGATCTATATGCAATCAGAATATATTTACAATATCCTGCCTAATACCCCGCACCTGTAAACTTACAAAGTATCTCCAGGTAGGTCTAACTCCGTAAACGGTTTGACTGGGTCATTGATCCAAAATCACCTGAGAAACAACATTCCATACCCCAGTTACACATATGATTCTACCCATAACATACTGCAAACTAGATATCAAAGTCATCATGCGCCTTCGCAAAATATGACTAATAGGGTGTCATCATACCACCATTAGCAGGGAGCACCATATCCTTTGGCTCAAGGGACCCAATATGCAGCTTGACATGCTAACGGAAGAGCTCCCCCCTAACAGCCATTCATAAACTAGGGTCAAGGACCACAAATAGATGGACTTCTCTTTTTAGACATATTGGGCAGAATCTATTTTTAGATTGCCAGTCTAAAAATAGATATGTCGAATATTATTAGCTCTTAACAATATTTGGACTATAAACATTATCTTATCCTCTTGAAGCACTTCAGTTTGAGTCACGGAAGTGGCACATAAAATTGATGTATGAAATTACACTATTCCTAGGCTTTAAGCTTTCTCTAGTGGAGCTATTGCATGGTTGACTTTAGGTTAGAACTCATGTGACAGTAGTCCGGGTGAGTTGATTGAGGAAGTTAATGGAGTTGTGTTCAGTTTAACTAATCTAAACATAGTTGAGCTATTTGTATCTAGTTTAACTGATCGATACAATTAGTGAGAGTGGTGTGAATTAATTATTAATTAATTCACTAATTATAAACTCATTAATCAACTAAAGAATACATCAGTTAACTTCAGTGCATGGACAGTTTCAGTGGAGACCAGTGAAGAGGTAGGTGAAAGAGCAGTGTGACTATCAATTGTGACTATACCGGTGCATGAGTTTGCACCACACATTGATGGAGATGCCAATGAGGATTGCGCAGTACATCTTGGTGGGATTCGAACTTGGATCACACAATTATCCATCTTGGATTGCGCAGTAGAGGCAGGCAGACATGTGGAGCAGATTGGAGCATGTGATATGTATGATCTGAGCTTATTTTGTGTGTAACAATTGGAGATAGTGCTGAGAGCTTGTGAGAAGTTTGTACTATGATTGTTACATGTTCTCTATCATTATAATATACAGATAGTTGGGGGTTTTCAGCTTTAAGCTTTCCCATAAATCCTGTGTTTATATGTGTGATTGTTTATGGTTTTAATGTGCGCATGCGATTGTTTAATTTCCGCAAATTGATGATCAATAGTAGAAGAGGTTATGTATTATGCATGAAGCTCAAATAGTGTGTGATCAGGATAATCTCGATGAATAATTTAACAGTTATTCAAATTTCTACAAACTAAGCATATACAGGCCTAAGATAGGCTGAAATAGAGGTCAAAAAACGTAAAATAGTGCTCTCGGCAAGCCCTAAAAATTTCAAAAACAACTCAGAAAAGATTCCAGACTGCAGTTACTAACCTGTGAACAGGTGAGCTTGCACTTTTGTTATTGGAGTCCCCATTCGTTAGTGTAAAATATTATTGCAAGTGTACGAAAATATCCTTCTTTAGCTATGCGTGACGAATAACCCTAATAGTAGAAATGGATACTTAACCCTTTAGATATGCAATAGACAATTATAATAAATCCTGCAAAAACCCAGATCTATGCAGTAAAAGTAGCTAAACTATAAAAATAAATAGTAACTGAAGCAAAGTTAACTCCAAGTATCCAACAGAAAAGACAATATTCAAAGAATTATTTTATATTATGTAACAATTGGTGAAGGAAACATGTAAATGATACCAATTCCCCTCAATGGGATGGGTTCTTTGTTGTCCTCAATTCTTCAACTTCGGAAGTTTCTCTCTCTCAATGGTGTAGAAAACCCAAAGCATGTGTTGAACTCAAGTGGGAGCTCAAATGGAAAAAAAAAATGATAGCGACAATGAGAATGATCGAAGTGAAGAATGAATGGAAAAACCCGCCTATTTATAAAAAAATATTGAGTTATCCTCGATAATGGAAAATAATAAAATATTATTAACCAACATCTAGATATAACTACTTGGAATATTTTATTATATTTTTTTGGAGGGAAAAGGTATTTAAATTTGTTAAATACCTTTATTTAGAAATAATAAACAAATAAATGATTTATTTATCATTTCAAGAATGTGGTTAAGGAATAATAAACAAATAATGATTTGTTTAATTATTCCTAGGTGATTTAGTCAAATTTAACAAGGAATAATAACCAAAAAATTATTTAATTAATTATTCCTATAGAAAAACAAGATAAATAATTATTTATCAAATAGTTTCTCATAATTCGGTTAAATATGACCAAGGATATTTTTTAAACAATGGTTTAATTAATTATTCGTAGAGGAAAATCAAATAAATAAGTATTTATTTAATTATTCCTCATGGGGTTTCTTGTTTTAACCATAAATAATTTAATAAAATATGGTTTATTAAATTATTTCTTATAGCGAGAGAAATTTTACTATGGTAAAATTGGTCCTACATGGTGTACTTAAATCCATCGAATTAGAAATGGTTAGATGACCAATTTTCGGTGATAACAATAAGAGTGAGATGTCCCTAACATAGGATAACGTCGATAGTACAAATCTACACATGCGAATAAATGAGCTCAAATTGAGCAAGGTAGAAACTGCCTGATTACCATCCAATAAGGTAAAATAGTAACAGACATGAGAGAATCCACCAATTAGGAAATTGATCCCAAGGTACCTAGTATAATACACTAAGTGTGAATAGATGAGTTGATTTCGAAAACCAGTGAACTCGGCCAATCAATAGCCAATGATGTGAACCCATTTTCGATTGCGAGGAAGCCTGCCATTGAGGTCTGCAAGATCCAAGTTACAACTGGTTCCAAGATCAGGCTCCTAGATAATCACTTGAATTTGACAGGATAAGACCCATCGAATGAGCGCCCTAATGTATCCCCTGTCAATCGACATAGAACAAACCAGGATGATATAATGTATGGATGAAGTCATGAAGAGATGAAGTACAACCGAAATAGGGATGGCCAACTCGAAAAGGTCAATAGGATACTGCAGATTTCTAACATATGCTAAGACGCCCCTTGAAAACATAACAACGCGACATAAGAGTTACTTGGAAGCATGAATAAATGAGCACCATGTGATATCATGCAACAATGGAGGAGGCATCGAGGCATGCTCCATATGGTTGGAAATTTCTCCATGTGATATCATTAGAAATTTCAAGGAGTTTTTGCTTTTTGATCTAATGTCTGATTATATCGGCAGAGCGAGACAATACTAATAACATACAATATATTCCAATCCCATATGATCATCAAGCAATATGCAATCAAGTTTACACTATGAGGAAGGGAAATGGTACCTTGCCTCCTCGCAGTTTGGGGATGGATCTTGAGTTCGTAGCAGAATCCTCGCACTCCACTCAAGCGATATGCTTCATCCACTCTCGATCTCAACACCCGCAGAAAATAAAAAAATGCTCATGGAAGACAAGAGATCTTCCTCGAAATATTGTTAAATCAACGATGATATGAACCAATTACAAGATTTGATAGAACATAATTATGTAAGGGAGAGAACATAGATCTTCATTAATCACATAAAATAATACAACTCTTTATACCTTCGCTTCTGTGTCTCTTTTGCACAATATAACAAATTTTCCCCACTAGATCCAAGGAGTGAGCATGAATATGACTCACATAAGACTAAGACCTCACAAACTCTCTATATCGCAGCATGGCATGAAGATCTCAACTCGTCAAAAGCCTGACTCTCTAAAACTCAAAAACTCTAGCCTGGACCTCTCAAATGATCCAGTATAAATAGGTAGAAGATAGGTCTCGAGAGGATGAATATGGATGCTCGGGACGATGAGAATGTAATATTCCAAATTTGGAAAAATCTACAATGTTAGGAATATCTTATAATATTCCAAAATTGGAGACCCAGCAATATGCAAACACAACAATGGAGTAGTAGTGACACTCAACTCATAGAAATGTGAGAAATATCCATAGCCATCTTATTAAGTTATAGAAGCAATAAATGAACACAAGATCTTGAGGAAAATGTTACTCAAGATAGGCAATGCTCAGCCTCAAGAAACAAGTACATAAATCATGATAAAACACTACTACACAAGTGTGCCCAAGCTATGACTGCGCAGTTTTATAAGAGAAACTGCATGCTAACATATGTCAAATACATATATGTACAAATGTATGGCCCATACAACATTGGGAGTGAATATCTCAACTCCCAAAGGCTACCTCAAGTCAATCCTGGAAGGATTGGCTGTAATATACAAAATCTGCAAAATGCCGGAGTTGTTGGGTAGCAGCTACAACTTAGAAAATAGAACTGGATGGAGATGGCTGAAGATGTTGCATCTGATGTAAAGACCACCTCCAATGGATCTCTCAAGTGAAAGGTTGATCCTATCACTGAATATCTCACCCTCCAAACAATTTGCAAAAGCCCATCGGAATTCTCACTGATAACGTAGTCCTTTGGAGAAAACATTGTAGGGGTAAGGGAATGAAAGTGGCCCAATGCGAATCCGCAATCAGCTCAAAGGCTTCCAAAATGATTTCTCAAAGGAAAGAGAGACTCCTCCTACGAAAAACAAGAGATGGAAGTGGTGTTGTGAATCCTGCTGCAACACCCTACGGCCTGACATTATTCTGCTTTGTAGAAATATTCTTTTACATCTTGGAGGAGGATGCTTGGCCTCAAGCCTATATGTGAGGAAAATTAGTACAAATCCTTGAAAAGGATTCCCAATAAAGGAGAATGATCCCTAAGAATGATATCCTTGTGCTAAGCAGCACTGCAACTGAGCTAAACAGCCGGAGATTGCACAAAGTCTGAATAGACCATAAAATCAATAATACATGACATGAATAACAATGGCTGCCTTTCCCTCCTTTTAAACAAGTGAAAGCACTCTCTCCATCGGTCCCACTCATTAGGGTTTCCTCCACCAAATAACCCTCTCCTCATTCATATTGCATTTTCTATCAAAGTGTTCTCCACCTCCTCTCCCAGAATTGTTGACTTGGTGAAACTTGACCTTGTCTCCTTGCAAATGTCTTCTTTCACACATAGGGGTGTGAAATCTAGCTCTTATGATTATCCCTTTGCACATTTGAGGGATTTTATTCATGTTTTAATAAGCATGGGCCTCCTTACTCAATTATTTAGCTGCTAGGTGATAAAAAAAAAATTAATATTCCATTTAGCTGTGTGCTAAAATGGGAATATTACAGTCCTCCCCTCCCAAATGTTTCTTGTCCTCAAGCAACTGCAAGGATAGAACTGGAAGTTCTCCACCCAAGGCATGGATTCTGAAATATGTTGAGGAACATCTTCCCCATGTGGATCCTCCATTCCCCAAGCAATCATCCATACAAAATGAGTTACCTCCCAACATGGCAACTCCTGAAAATCATCTTCCACCTCTGGCTCCTGCAATGTAGGTGGGCTGAAAATCTGATCTTGGTAGAAAAAATAGCCTACCCCACACTGTCCTCCTCTCCACTTAGGATAAGTGCAAAGTATATGTTGATATTGGGTTGCAATAATATTGCCCTCAAGTGGCAAGATGAAGACTAGACCTCCAAGGGTCTCTCTTCCAACGTTATGAAAGAAGTTGGCCCAAATCATCTCATATGTGATGTGTTGGAAGTTACCATCATATGGCATCCAATCAATCATATGGCTCACTTAAAATGGAAATAAGTGTTTTTCTCTAGTGGCCACATACTTTCTCATGCTCCCATTAGAACATGCAATGCAAACAATGTGGGAGATCTCTCCCTCAAGGGACACATTCACTCACTGTGCCATCCCCCCAATCATGTTCCCAAAAAATATAAAAAAAATAGAAACATAAGGAACCATAATGAGAACCATGCTTGCTGCCATATGTAGCAAGGGAGAATGGCAATGGTCCCTCAAATGTAACCAATGCAGTTTGGCCCTCAACTGAAAAAGAGTGTGACAAAAAGTGTGTTTTCTCAACCACTTGCTTGCTATCCCACTCTCCTCACATGTTTGGAGAAAGTGAATGATGCATGGTTCAAAGTGAGCATGTTATCCAAAACACATCTCCTCCCCATGTCCTCCTAGGGAGTGGTCACCAATACTATTCATGGCCTCAAGTTGACCATGAGGTCTATAAAAAAGAATGCTCCTCCTTGGAGCAACATCCTACACATGTATGGTTAAGGGATGCATATATACATCATACAAATCATTATGTAAGTAAACAATACCCTTACCATATGTCTTGCTCATGCAAATGGAGTGGATCATAGATGAGTCTCCTCTCATCCTAAAAGATAAAATTGGTGGTTGTGCTAACTCTTCCAAAGAGTTGTGTATCTCCACCATCTTCACATGATCCATGCATCTTATCATATGTTGATATATATCATCCTCAAGCCCCTTCCAAAAATACCCCTCCATGATGGTGTGGTATGCTCTCAAAGAACAAGTATGGCTAAAAAGAAAATCCTCATAGGCTGCTTGTAGCAACTTCTCCTTGAGCTTGGAAGCTCCAGATAAGAAGATCCTACCATGGTAGTAGATGGCCCCATATTTGACTGAATATCCCTCCTCATGCAACTGTTCATCCAATATCATGCAAGTGAAAATATCCTTGGAATACTCCACCAACAGCTGGGAGTTCCAATATGGATCTATCCTCCATAGTGATAGCGTTGATGATCTCTCATGAAGAGCATCTGTCATATGGTCATCCTCCTCTTTGACATCTCCCATGCCAAAGATGCATGTTGGAAGGCTTCTATCCTTCCTGCTGCTTCTGCCACAACACAGAATCTGAAATGAGAATGGGTAAAGATGTTGTTGAGATAATGCCTCTCTCCTCCTTGAGTCTACCCAAGACTCTCAGCACTGTAAAATTACCTCCCAAGGTCTCCACTCCTCCAAAATCAATGAATGGTGCCTCAAAATGTGAAGCATCCCTCATCATCTGCTGATCTAGTGGTCTCCTTGGTGAAATGTCTCCATGCAATGAGACATCATCATCAATAGTAGAATGCATATATGAATGGACAGACTTGTCCCTGCTCTCATAGTGCAATCTAGTCTCCCTCTAAGGTGCATCAACCTCATGAAATAAACAAGGATGTTTGCTCCTCATCACATGATGCTTTTCATCCTCCCTATCTCCTCCTTGTATCTCCATAGTTCCACACCTCATCATCAATGGCACATGTAGAGCATGAGTTGTGCCTTGATCTCCACACATGAGATCCTGGGGACTTCCTTGCAAAGATGAAAGAATCCCTCTAGTTGGAGCAAGAGCTCCTCCTTCTTCTGCATGACTAACTAGATCAACTACGAAAATACAAGATGAAGGTCTTGCCTCAAACAAAGTATAATGAAAGATATCAGCCTCCTTTATCGTTCTCTGGAGTGATTTTGATTCTATGGTTTCCTCCATCACATGCAAGGGTTCTATTTGTTTAAGTTTGTTTGTCTCCTCCACATGTGTTTCAGACTTCTTCATACCAAATATTTCCATCAAAGTTTTAATGAACCTTACATAGGAAGAAGTATTTGCATTCTTTAAATTAAAGGACTCAATTAACCACCATGCATAGAACTTACCTCCAAAGTGCAGTTTTGCTACTCTGATGGCCTCATCTTCAGAAATCTGATGCTGCTGCAAAAAGGTGTCTAGCTCTTCCACCCAAGCCCTGGCTGAACATGTAGGGGAACCATCAAAGGTAGATAGAAGAAATCTATCAAAATTATGCTACTTGCTCCTTCTCACCTTGACCTTGGAAAACTCTAGGAAAGTGATATGATCTCTAAACTTCTAAGTTTGAGATTCATATTCATGCGAGAAACCACTAAGAGTTCCCCTCTTAAGCATTCCTTCTTCCTCCCTTTCTCTCATAGAAAAAATAGACATGAGACTGTACTGTACATCACAGGGTGTAGCTGCATGCTCACACTCCCTATAAGAAAATATAGATTTTGACTCAGTTTGAAACCCTCTTGGAGATCCTGTACATATCTCCCTCCTTATCTTCTTGAAATCTTCATGAATTCTCTGTACAGATTTTGGAAGAAGCTTTGTCAGCTTATCTTCCTTTTTCTCTCCACATAATGGAGTCTTCATATTCTCTTTTCTTGAGAGCATCATGGCTGAGATCCACAGGCTGAGCCAAGATTATGCTTTGATACCACTGTAATATTCCAAATTTGGAAAAATCTACAATGTTAGGAATATCTTATAATATTCCCAAATTGGAGACCCAGCAATATGCAAACACAAAAATGGATTAGCAATGACACTCAACTCATAGAAATGTGAGAAATATCCATAGCCATCTTATTAATTTATATCAACAATAAATGAATACAAGATCTTTAGGAAAATTTTACTCAAGATAGGCAATGCTTAGCCTCAAGAAACAAGTACATAAATCATGATAAAACACTGCTACACAAGTGTGCCCAAGCTATGAATGCGCAGTTTTATAAGAGCAAATACATGCTAACATATGTAAAGTAAATAGATGTACAAATGTATGGCCCATACAACATTGGGAGTGAATATCTCAGCTCCCAAATGCTACCTCAAGTCAATCCTGGAAGGATTGGGTACATGTCTCTAAAATACGCATTATGCAGTGATTCTTTGAGTACAAATTACAACTCGAAAAATAGGAACTTGATAAAGATGGTTGAAGATGCTACATATAATGTAAAGACCACCTCCAGTGGATCTCTCAAGTGAAAGGTTGATCCTATCACTGAAGATTTCGCCCTCCAATCAATCTGCAAAAGCCCCACAGCAAATGCTCACTAGAAATAACATGAGACACTAGAGAAAAGCTGAGAGTTGTAGGGGAAAAGGAATGAGTTGGCCCAATGCTGATATCTACAATCAGATTCAAGGATTCCAAACTGATCTATCAAAGGAAAGAGAGACTCCTCTCGAAAAAACAAGAGATGGAAGTGTGTTGCAGACCCTCACTACAACACCTTGCACCACAACATTTCTGCTACCATGTATTTATCTTTGGAGGAGGATGCTTGGCCTCAAGCCTGGATGTGAGGCAAATCAGTACAACTCGTTCAAGAGGATTCTCAAGAAAGGATAAGGATCCTTAAGAAATAGATCCTTGTGCTAAGCAGCACTCCAAATCGGCTAAATAGTCGAAGATTGCACAAAGTCTGAATAGACCATAAAATCAATAACACATGACATGAATAATAATGGCTTCCTTTCCCTCCTTTTAAATAAGTTAAAGCACTCTCTCCATGGGTCCCACTCACTAGGGTTTCCTCCTCCAAATAACCCTCACCCTATTCATACTGCGTTGTCTGTCAAAGTGTTCTCCACCTCCTCTCCCAGTGATGTTGACTTGGTGAAACTTGACCTTGACTCCTTGAAAATTTCTTCCTTCACACATAGGGGTGTGAAATCTAGCTATTATGATTATCCCTTTGCACATTTGAGGGATTTTATTCATGTTTTAATAAGCATGGGCCTCCTTACTCAATTATTTAGCTGCTAGGTGATAAAAACAAAATTTAATATTCCATTTAGCTGTGTGCTAAAATGGGAATATTACAGAGAAGTTACATTAGCTTCTAATTGATGATTCCTAGCCACCTCAAACAGGTAAGGAATCGAACTGATCTCTTAGGGACTAAGTGATTTCAGAACATTCCCTTGACCACAGACACATAAAGGGAAAAATGGGGCCCTAGCTGTGGACACAAGACGGTCTGGTAGCGGTTATGGGCCTTCGGTCATAGGCACAAGCCTACCTACAACTAAGGGTCAAACCGGTTCAAAAAGTCACCCCCTGTGATGGAAAATTTATCTGATGATGAGGGATAAGGGTCAGTGATATAAGGGTGGAAAAATAGGTTGATAACAACATGGAATATGTCCATGACTAATAGTGGTAAGCCTAGTAAAGGCACTATTAAGGAGAATGGTGGATTGGATAAACATCTAGGACCAATATTCTTTAAGGATTTGTACTTTGACAAGGACTAACTGTCATAAGTCAATTACATTAATCCAAGATAAGAATAGTCCCAAGGACCATTATTTATTGGTGTAAAATATTATGAAAATGGATAAGGAAATAGACTTGTTAGGACATACATGGTGAACACTTGGGTGGGGTATGTTCCTCAGAGGGAGTGTTGTCCATATCTATGCCTTCGAACATTGTGTTGTGATCTAGTGGAGAGATAGAGCTTGTTTTTCACAGACTTGATATTTTAACAATGCTCACTATAATGAAATAAGTCATCATTGATGTTTATAAATCTATATCCTTTCTTGTATGAATATTTAAACTTTTATATTATCCTATTGACTCATTATGAATACCTCCCTAGTTAAGAGGGGGTGTTGAAAAATGTAACTAGTATCGATCTTCATAACGTAATAAAATAAAATTTGATCATTATTATATTTAATTTTTGGTCAAAACATATTATTCATGCTCAAAGAGCAAAACATTATTTTGAGTCAAATAAATCGTACTTGTGTCAATTCCCATTTGGAATTTTGTAAATAATGTTTTTTTATATTGAGTAAAATTCCACGAAAACTGTTAAGTTGTCTCTCCTGGGGAACAAATCAGCTTGGGGTTGCAAAATCCAACTATTATATATACATATATATATATATATATATATATATATATATATATATATATATATATATATATACCCAAATTGGCCCAAATTTTGGCAAAGAATCCTCATTTTGTGGAGCAGAGCACACATTGGAACATGCAATAGAGCATGAAGTGGACTGTGCAGCGGAATATTTTAATATACTGCATGGTAGTGAGGAGCTTCGGCGTGGCTTGAAGCCTCGTATTTTTGGTAAATGAGCACAATTTTGTATTGGGTTTTGAGCTATAATTGATTCTTTTAGGGATTCCATGATATTTGGACCATGGTACTGTAGTGATACAACCCACAATGAATTGTATATAAAGATAAGCAATGTAGCTTTGAGATATTTCATATTATGAAGGGTGATATAATGTGCTATTGTTGTCTCTTTGTACTCTGTATTTTGTAGTAAAGGATAGGATTTGCAACTGAGTGTGTAGAGGCCCAAGTCTACAATTGAGTGCGTAGACAACCTACATATTGGTGCGCGGTTCAAAGATCGGTTGTATTCAAATATCTATCATAATAAATAATAATTTTTGGAATGATATTTTGATGTTCTTATGTGTTTTTGTATCTATTTTCTTAATATTTTTTGTTGCAAATTAGTTGATATTATTGCATGATATGTCAATGCAGTAATGGTTTATTGACATATATGATATGTTTCTGTGATTAATTGAATATTGTGAAGTGATTTATGAAGTTGTAAGAATAAATAATAAGAAAATACCACATCCCGCAGTCCCTCAAGGATATAGAAACCTGGTTTTTCATCCACTCATAGTCACTTCGAGTGAGACTACGAGATGCTTGCAGGGTCGTTGTCGAAAGGTCCACTGATCAAGGGTTTTGTTGGTGTGCAATATAGTTTGAACCTCGGTTAGTCCAACCAGGAAAACTAATGGTTCCGATGTTGGGACTAGGATCTGTTTGAGGTATATGTGGATGTGGCACCCGTCGAAGAAGAAAATTCAATATTTGATATTCTTGAAAGAGCGATAATTTGCAAAACAAGAAAACAAAAACCCTCCTTTGACATCTGAACCTTGGTTAAAGACATATATTTTCAAAGATAAATACAAATTTTCTTTGGTTCCTTTCCAATTGAGTGGTATGAGTGGATATCAAGGTTGACTAAAAGGAAGAAATGTTTTAAGAATGACGAACCTACAACGTGGACTCCTGAGTTGATACAATGATTCAAGAGCACTGATAATAAAATTTCAAGGGTTTTTGAATTCTAGATTGATAAAGTATTTGTAAGGTTAATTATTGAGTTCACAGTAGACTTTATTGTGTCCTACAACGAAGCGGAACAATGGTTCTTTAAAGGTTCACGAGGTAAGTATTTGAAATCTTTGAAACTATGGATTAAGATGCTTCTATGTCAAAAGGGTGTTTTACAGATGCAATGAGATTGCTAGTTTTCTTATGTTTGGAAGAAAAGAAAGCATTATGGGAATTTTGAGGTCTAAAATGGGCCTCCTAAGGAAAATGTACAATCAAAGTTCACTTTATGAGAACCAATCACCTTATAGGGGATGACATCATCCCTAATGGTTGAGGTGGCATTGCTTGAGTTAAAAGTACTTACTTGTCACATTCTCAATGGTGGATAAAAACTCATGGTTAACCATGGTGGTGCTCTAAGTACTTTTAAAGTCAAAGTAAAGTACTCATAATAAATTTCATTTCACACTTTTTGAATAAAATTCATACATAAAATAATATATTACATTTATTATATTATTTTTATATAGTACATTAATTACATGTTATTATACAATTTAAATAATATAAATTTTAATTAATAACATATTATACAATTAAGAATTTAAGAAAATATTTATATTTTATTTTAAGTTATTTAAGTACAAATAACAAATACATTAGTTGTTCAATTAATATGACTTTTTCTTGAAAAGCTCATTCTTATTTATAGTCACATCAATACAATTTTTTTACTAATTTTATTTTGGTACAACTTTTGAATTGAATTTAACCATGGTTACATGGATTGTGGTGCAAAAAGTGAATTGCAAATTCATAAATATTATTTTATTGATTTAGCTATTATTTTATTATTTCCTTAGGAGGCCCATTTTAGACCTCAAAATTCCCCTAATGTAAAGCTGAGAAAGAGAGTGGTGAAACACGAAGTGGAAAGAGATACATAGTAGATACCAGGAAGAGGTATCACGAACAAGATCTAAAGACCTTTGTAGAGACTGATTTTAGACCTCTATTGATTCAATCTAAAAGTGAAAGAGAAGAAAGCCATCCCTAGTTAACTTCATAGTATTCCCCCTCCCAGCCTGAGAATTCACCAAAGTCAGAATCAAGCAATAGCCGAAGTATTTTTGGTACCCTTGCTCCCCCTACCCCTCCTACCCTCGATCCCCCGGCCACTCCCCCTCCTCCACCCCCTTGAATAAGAGGCATGGTTGATGATATTAACCTACCTGTTTTCAAAGGAACTGGAACGGAGGATCGAGAAAATTTTTGATTTTTATGCGAAGCTGTATGGCCATCAAAGAAGGTCAGTGATGAGAATATAAATAAGGTGTATCTCATTACTACATTGCGTGATAGAGTATTGACATGGTATATGAAGTTTTCAACTAATTAGAAAAAAACATTTGGAGATATTAAAACAAAAATGGTAGGATAATTTAAGAAGTCGAAATCTTAGTCATATTGCATCACCAAGTTGAAAGAAATCAAACAGAAGCCTAGTGAGTTTATTTGGGAGTTGGACCAGAGATTTAAGCTACTATTAGATTAGGTGATCTTCGACATAGCTCTGCAACAACATCAATACTGGTCTATAGATATGCTGCTACCAAATATAATATTACGATTGATTCAGCAGAAGATAGGAAATCAACCTGAAGCTCTGGAGATTGGATGGAATTGGAACCTTCACCTATAGGAGATACAAATGTAGGTATGCAAGAGATTGAGAATCAGTTGGAAAACTTAATCCTACAACTACAATACATCAAGAAAGGTAAATAAGTTAAAGAAGAAGTATCATGTAGAAAGTGTAGATCAGAGCAAGGATATGAGAATGATGCGTCCTTTCATATTTAAGACTATTCCAAGCCCATTCAATTTCAAAGTGCTGGTTTTCTTCATGAATGTTTATCTCCACCTCTTTCAGATTATGCTTCTCTTCCACAACAACAATAAAATAATGTTATATGCTAACACTATGACCAAGCTAGCCATATGAGAGATCATTGTTTTGATCTTCATCCATGTGAGCACTGTCATAAAACCAGTCATTCTTCAAACAAATACTTCAAAAACAAACCTCATGTAAGAATAAAGATTCATCTTGGATGGATCACTTCTTGGCAATGGGCTTCAACGACCAAGAAGATAATTCAGTCATATGTCAGAACTTGTTCTAGAGTATTGAACAATCTTGTGGTTTATTTTTCTCCATCATCTCACCTTGTATCTAACAAGGAGAAAGTGTTGGTCATAGACAAGCTTCGAAGACACATCAAGCAAGTGAGAGACACAAAAGTTCAAGTGAGCATGAGCCACACCTTGCCATACAAGCTTAAGATTTGTAACAAGAAATAGAGATGGCCTTGAGCATGCCTTTGGTTCGTGGTCAGCCTTAAACCATCTATGTGTAGTTGAGAACTCCCTTTTTAGGTTAATCTTATCCCTCTTCAAATAATTGGGGACACTTCTTGTAGCATAAAACTTTATCTTCTTTCTAGTTTTGGAAGTATTCCAGGAATTGCATTAAGCATTCTAGAGTTGGTGGTCATCCTTAAACCACAACAGGTTGATACCTTGCTTTTCAGGTTAAGGTTATCCCTTTTTTATGCAGGTTGTAGACCTTCCTTTTCCAGGTTGAAGGTATCCCTCTTCAAAGCATTATGATCACTTCCTCTGGTAGAAGACTTCAGCTTCATGCCAAAATTGGAAGAGCTCTGGGAATGTACTAAGCGTTCGAGTGTTGGTGGTCAACCCTAAACCACCTCCTTATGCCAACATTTTAGAGAGCACATTGAGCCTAGTGTTGCCATGCATTTTTGCAAATTTTGTATTACAACTCTCTTCTTGGACTCATACATACCCCTTCAGATTAAGGGGAGGAATGGTGGACACCTAATCCACTAAGGGCTAGTGTGAAGGAATATAAATAGTCTAAGGGAGTCCAAGAGACTTTGGAATACAAAATCAAGGGTCATATGAATGTAATATAAATGTATATCATGTTAATGGTAAATACAATGCAGTGCTTATCATTCACCCTAGTATTCGCCATGGTTGCGTCTAAGAGATAATTAAAAATAATCCTAGTAGACATACCATCAAACAATAATACATGTATATAATTTTATGTTAAATTAAATAGTATATCTAAACAATTATTGTTGAGAAATTCTTATGTGACTAATTTCTCTCTCTCTCTATATATAAAAAAGATTATACCTCTCACAAACTACAAACTATAATTGACATTTACATTCATTGAAATAATATTCAATTAATCATTATAGGAGCCACTAGTTAACGCATGAAAATTTAAAGTTTGCAACAACCATAAATAATAAAATCAGATCCAAGAAATATCTACAAGATTTTTCGAGATCTAAGAGAACCTATTGAAATACTATGAAAAAATTGCCATTTATAATGAATATTAAATTAATCTTTCGAGTAAAGAAATATGGAATATGAAAGTAGTAATCACATAAATATGAGTAAAAGGACTATGTTTTTTAGTCTAGTTAATGAAGTGACTTTGTTATCACCATAGTAATTCTTAGGTCGTGGGATTTTGGTTTATAGTTAAAGAAAAATAGGGGTAACCAAGAACCTCTTTTGAAATCTAGGATCTAGCCTTCCTAAATACCAGAGAGGGATCTCTCCTCAAGATTTAGCTTGATTTTGTTATAAGATTTTAGGCTAGGTATGATTGGACAATTGGTTTGTTTTGAAAGTTTGGTGGGAATAAAAGGTACTCCAAGGTAAACCACAGAGAGATCTACCAGACCATTGGGCTATGGAGTCAACTTCTTGGAAAGCAGAGCTAGGAAATATGGTCAAAAGAGAAAGTGTACTAAGGGTAGGGTAGATGACCTTCAAAGGGTTTTGGAATAGGCTTTTTGATGAAATGGAAAGATCTGAACAAAAGGGAAATTAAGAATCCTTAAGTTACAAAAATGAAGATTAAAGAAAGGGGTCAAACAGGGACTAAGAGCATTTAAGAATTCTTAAGTCCAGTTATCAGCAGAAAACATATCAATGAATAACTAGTAAAAAAATGGGAGCTTTTTAACACTAATCTTATTAAAGCTTTCCTAGTTAATCATTAAAGAAAAAAAACATTTAAATGTATGTATGGAACTTTGAAAGATAAACAGTGAAAACAGGAAAATACTTGACTTATCCGATCAGCACAAGAATCCTGATTTATGATGTCTTTTAGTCTTAGTTCTAGTCTGCTGCTTAACAAATTGACTCACACAAACTCCAATGTATTTAGAAAAAATGTCTATAGTTGTCTTGACAAATTTTACTCCACACTTAATACTTCAAAAAGAGAAGTATTTATACAAAAATTATTACAAAATATCTGAGAGACATGTAGGATTATCTCTAGGCAAAAAGAAATATTATTACATAGAAAGAGGGACAGGTACAAAACAAACTGGCAAGTTTTCCTCTTATCAAATAAAAAAAAGGACTAATTATCTTAACTTATTGCTTTGTTGTAGCTGCTGAAAATGCTTGCTAGCATTTTGGAAAAAGATCTTTGGAAGATAACTTGAAATACACTCTTTCTATTTCACATCCTTTAACCTGTGATTTATCACTAATACTCTTTACGCTATTTCTTTACTGTTGTAAAATAAAGAATAATCTGCAGTAAAAAGGTGTTTTGACTGATACTCTTTGACTCTATTCCTTACCCTGATACACTTTGACTGCAAACCTTTATATCAAATCAGTGAATTCCTGCCATTGTTCTGTACTAGGAATTCTCATATTCTTCAATTTCCTATAGCTTTCATCTGCATCTGTATACTTAGCAAAATTGGGCTTAACAATGAAAATATGTTTGATCTCATTTTGTAGAAAGAACAAGTTCTCAAAATATTCCAAAATAACTTTACCAGTTGGAGACCCTTGTGGTAAAGGTTTTCTGACCTGCTCTTTGGCATAAGTCCTGATTTTGTTGTCATAATCCTTCTTTGCCATTAAGTTTTCATTCAAAGCATGAATGTCTGGAAGGCCTGCTTGTGTTAGTACAGTATATTTGGACCAAAACATTGTGATTGACAAGTTCATGTCTTTACATTTTTCCTCCAAATTATTCATCATATTTCTCTTATTCAGGACTTGCTTGATTTGTAGTATTCTTTCAGTTCTATCCTGAATTTTAGCTCTTCGAGCTCCTCTCTGTGTTTAATATTCAGAAATGTAATAAGCTTCAAAGCTTGAGCAGGTTTTTCAGCCAGTTCTTCTTTTGTCTTCTGAATTTATGTTTGTGCTGCTTTGAGTAACTCCTTCTGTTCATAAATAATTTGGATTGAAGGCCACTGTAAATGTATGCCTTGAATGATGTTGTTCCGAAGATAATTCTTGATATATGACACATGTTCACTGAGATTAACCTATTGTTGTAGAATCTTTACCCGTTCCTACAACCTGTTAGCTCTCTGCTCATGTCCCTTGGATGTAATCAATGCATCTCTATTTGATGTTTCAAGATTTCGGATGGTACCTTTCAAATTGATTATTTCTTTATCCTTTAGGGACATGTCTTCCATAGCCTTGACTATGTCAGTTGTTTCACCTGTTTTATTTACCTGTGATGTAGATGATGAAGTGGCAGAAATATCTTTAGATGTAATTGACACTGCAGTTGCCAATACTCCTTTTGGTGCTATATGTTCTGCCAATGTAGAGGGAACAACTGTACTAACAGTTGGAATGACTGTAGGAATAAAGAGTTCCTATAATTTTTTCAATGATTCATTTTCCTTTATTAGAGTTTCTATTTGATTTTCCATCTCTTTGATCTGAGCTGTCATCTTTAAAACTAGCTGCATGCTTTCATCCTTTTCTGTTTTTTCCTGAAGAATTTCTTTAGCCTGTGGGTGCTCACTCTGTGGCAATTTGAGTTTCTTTCTCAAGGCTGCAATATATTCATTCTCCTGCACCATCAACATTCATGAGGTTGATGCATGGCATATTTCATCCCTTTCTGGAGAGATTCGTTCTGATATTCATAGATGATATCTTAATTTATTCAAAAAGGATGGAGGAGCACAAAGAGCACTTAAGGATGGTGTTGGAGATGTTACGAAAACATCGGTTGTAGACCAAGTTCATCAAATGTGACTTCTTCAAGGAAGAAATCCAGTATCTGGGACATGTTATTTCTACTGAGGGAATATCGGTCGATCTAGAGAAAATTAAGATGATTATGGAATGGCGAGTACCCCAAAATGTGGTAGATATCCGATCCTTTATGGGATTTCCTGGATACTATCGACGTTTCATTGAAGGGTTCTCAAAGGTTGCTTTTCCAATGACCTCTTTACAAAGGAAGGGAAAAGTAGCTAAATGGACTAATGAATGTCAAAACAGTTTTGAAAGGTTGAAGCATTTTTTGACCACTGCCTCGGTGTTGAGGGTAGCTGATCCCAACAAGGAATTTGAAGTCTGTACCGATTCTTGTAAAGAAGGATTTGGGGAAATTTTATCACATGAAGGAAGATTGTTTGCCTATAAATCAAGGAAATTAAAAGAGCATGAACAATGATACTCAGCCTATGATCTAGAGCTCACAGCGGTAGTGCATGCAATCTGGGTATGGAGGCACTACTTGCTAGGAAAAATATTTATGATAAAAAACGACCACAGCAGCCTAACTAGCTATTTTAAGCAAGATGATCTAAACTCTTGTCAGGCAAGATGGAATTCCTTCCTAAATAAGTTTGACATTGATATTCAGCATGTAAAAGGTAAATAAAATCCTGTGGTGGGTGCCTTAAGTAGAAAACTGCATTATGTTTATAAACTTTTCTATAAACAGATTGAATGTAAATTTTTAGATCAGATAAAAGACGAAGTCGGGAAGGATCCTGAATACCAATTTTTATGGCAGCAAGTGGAGGAAGCTAGAAGACAAGAAAAGCCTTTTGACTATGGAGTTAGCAATGATTAATTGTTAACCTTTAAGGAAAAGATACATATTCCAAATTGAATGGGTTTAAAGAAGTTGATTATGAATTAGTATAACCGTAGTAATTACTCAGGACACCCAGGATACCAGAAAACCCTAACAACAATTATAAAGGTCTATTTCTTGCCTGGAATGTGAAGAATTATTGCGTAGTATTTAAACAAATTATTGGAGTTTCAATAGGTTAAGGTGGAGCATCAACATCCAGCCGGATTGTTGCAGCCTATACTAGTGCTTGAGTGGAAATTGGAAGTTATATCTCTAGATTTTATTACTGGTTTACCAAGATAAAAAATGCACAATGGCTCCATTATGGTGGTGGTCGATAGATTGATTAATTTAGCACATTTCATACATGTGCAGTCAACTTACAAAACCATGCAAATAACAAACATCTTCAAGAGAAATATTTTTAGATTGCATGGTATTCCAAAGACAATTATATTAGATTGGGATGTGAAGTTTACTTCAGCATTCTGGAAGGCCCTATTTATAGGGTTGGGAACCCAAATAAACTTCAACACCACTTATCATCCCCAGACGGATGGACAAACTAAGTAGGTGAATAAAATCTTGCAGGATATGTTGCGTATGTACGTGATGCAGCAGCCAATGAAATGGGAAGAATATCTACACTTGGTAGAATTCGCCTACAATAATGGTTACCCGTAGTCTCTTAAGATGAGCCCATTTGAAGCTTTGTATGGGCAACAGTGTCATACTCCCATCAATTGGAGAAGACCTGAAACCAAGTTGATGCTTGGACCAGAGATGTTGGCTCAAATGGAATCAGAAGTAAGGAAGATTAGACAAAATCTAAAAGCGGCTCAAGATTGGTAGGAGATATATGCAGATAAGAAGAGAACTTATCGAGAATTTGAACTAGGAGATCATGTATACGTAAGGATAAAACCAAAGAAGAGCACACTGAGGTGGACCTCCTGTGCCAACTTGGCTATAACATTCCAAAAATTTAGCCTTCATCTAAAATGGAATATTATAGTTGTTTTATCACTTGGTAGGTGAATAAATGGGTAGGGAGGCCCATAAACCTCTTTATATGGAATAATAACTCTCCTAATGTGAAAGGAGGAGGAATAAGTAGCTGGATTAAGCACCTTTGGGTGTGAACAGGGATTGGGTCATGTTGATTCAGTCAACTTTGACCAAGTCAACAATGCTGTCATGGAGGAGTGGCCTTTATGATGAGACAACGCAGTTTTAGTGGAGGAGAACTTGCATGAGCTTGGTGGCAAGTATGGATGGGACCCAATGTGAGGTGGTTCACTTGCTATATATGGAGAGGATGGAAAACTTTGTTATGGATGTTTTAGATTATCATTTGATATTGGTCTACTTAGACTTTGCTTCCTCTTGATGTTTAGCAGGGTTGTAGTGTTCTTTAGCACAAGGGTGTTCTTGGTCGGGAATCCCTACCTAATCCTTAGGGAAGGAGAGGTTCTTTGAACTTCATTTCCTCATTCTATAATTTTGGCCAAGCTACCTCCTTCAACTACAATTCAGTTTCTGTTTACAGCTGAGTTGTGTTGCAGGGTGCAGCAAAGGAGGATCACATAAAGCTATTTCCGGGCTTGTTTTTCAGTGGAGAGGTAGCCTATCCATTGGAGGATCAGAAACGAGGGATCCTGGGCATATTTTATCGTCTTTGAAATTATGCCAAACATCTACCATCCCTCACAACACAGTCACAATTCTGAACTACGTTATTTTTGGAGGCAATTGTTGGGAGGGTTCATTGAGCTCATTGGGAGCGTCTATTTCTAAGTAGAGGGATCGGCCTTCTATTTAGAAATACCATTGCAGGAGGACATCACCATTTCAGATCTTTTATAGCCTCATTTTATATAAGATCCAATTTGCAGTGTCATCTCAACCCAAGGTTATTGGCACATTGTACATTTCTTGCTATTTCTAGCAATCTTTTCCAAGTTGGCTAGAAATCTTGTATTGGAGCCCACATCTTCTTTGCTGGGAATTTCTTTTGTTTCTATCAGCCATATTTCATTTATGTATATTTACGGAAGTAGCTACACTGATATATACAACGTTTTCACTACTCTTCGGCATTCTATATAGTTGTAGCAACTCATGCGCTTATGGTTTTGATCATTGGAGGCTTGTTCCTATTTCTTGAGTGGCTTGTCCCTCATGATATTTTTGTATATTTCTACTGATATATTAATAAAATGATGGTTTCACATTGATCCCTCTTATTCCATGTTCAAAATTTCTATGTTTTACACAATTATGTTTTATATTGCTGCTATTTCCAATTTGAAATATTATAGTGGTATCAGAGCATAATCTTGGCTCAGCCTGTGCATTCAAGACATTATGTTGTTAGAAGGAGAAGATTCTTCTCACAGAATAGAGAATTTATACAGAATAAACAAAGGGATGACTCCATTATTTGGAGAAATTAATGAAGAGAGGATCTCCCAGCTTCTTTTCCAAACTATGAAGAAAATTAAGGAAGATCTCAAGGAGATAAAAGGGGAGAAGTGTAGGAAATTTCAAAGAGGGTTTGAAAGGGAAGCAAGCCCTATATATTCACATGATGGGTGTGAGAATTCAGCCACACAAGGAGATCCATAATGCATTCTATTTCCCACATTCACTACAAGAATGATGGAGGAAGAAGATGCACCAAGGGAGGAGACCTTGAGTGACTATCTTCATGAGTATGAGTCTCAATCATGGAGATTCAAAGAGCACTTGGAATTCCAAGGGTTTTTCCAACTCAAGGAAGATAGAAGATCCAGAAACCATAGCAGAAGCAAGAGAGGTAGAATATTTCTATCTAATTTTGATGGATCAGCAAAGTGCACAGCCAAAGCTTGGGTGGAGGAGCTAGATTCCTATTTCCAGCTACACCAAGTTTCAGAGAAGGAGGCCATAAGAGTAGTAGCGCTGCACCTCAAAGGTATGGCCCGTGATTGGTGGTTTAATATTTCTGTTTTATTTTATCATGCAAATGTAAACACTTATTCTAGGTTCACTAAGAAATTAGTGAGAAGATTTGACATTAAACATTGTAAAACATCTCTTGTTGAAACCAAAAACTCAAAACCTTTGCATGAGTTGGAGAGATTTATTTTTCCAACTCCACTCTATATTTATATTGAAGGGGATAAAAACATGCATGATGCCTTTCCAAGGGAAATATCCCCACTTCTTGAAGAGCCCTCTTCTATATATAAATACATGGAAGTTCTTCCTTCAAGGGAAGACCAAGATCAAGGGTCTCTCATTGATGATGAGGCATTCTCACATATTGATGACGAGGATGAGCACAGAAGAGCTAACTGCGTTGCACCATCAAAAGGAGATCCATCACTACATGGAGATGGAAATGGATCCATTTCTTCCATTATAGGAGCCCTTATGTCTTTACAAGGAGTTCCAAATGACCCAACATGTGGGAAACAAATCACAATTTCGTAGTAGCATGCATCAGTTATTTTGGGTTGTGAATCTTGGTAGATGGACAAAGAAGAGAGGGAGGATCAGCATCAAGGGATGAAGAGAATTCTCCCTTATCTATTTTGGGAGATTTCATCAGAAAAATGGGTGACTGTATTGCGCAATGAATAGAGGGCCAAATCAGTCCACTCTTATCTACAATTCACTTCAGATTTTGATGTCTCACTACATAGGGGCATTCCACCTGGGAGGCCACCGGATTTAGAGTTGGTGAGAGACATCTTGTCATTTGGTTCACCAATCTTAGATCCCAGAGAGGTGAATACTTTGGAGGGGTCTATTACAACGTAGAGAGTTTGGGATAAACTCAAGGTGTAGGGAGACATTTTCTCATTTTCAGCATCACCCTCTCTCACTACCTATTATGCGCTGATAGAAGTGTCTGCAGTGATGGAGGATGGCACCACCATGGTGCAAGGGATCTGCTCCATGGATTTGGAGAAATAGAGGGTACTTATTTTGATGAAGGAATCCTCCATGCATTGGAGTTGATGGAGGACACTCATGCTTACATTGGCCAGGATCAGGAGGTTCTTTTTGGATGGTAGCTTCTCATTAGAGGTCAACTTCCAAACGCCACCATTTCTACTTGAGCATGAGAAGCTACATGGTGGGCATGGCAGCACTTTGGAGGATGACTTTGGCATGGGGGATGTCAAAGGAGTAGACAACAACATGTGGGGAGCTTCACATTTCAGATCATTAGCACTGTCTCTTGGGAGGATTAGTCCATATTGGAGATCTCAACTTTTGGTAGAGTAATCCAAGGATCTTGGTGCCTGCATGATTCTTGATGACCTAAAGGGAGATGATAGATATATGGTGGATGATGTGGTCATATATTATTATGGCAAAGTATTCTTGACTAGATCTTCTGAGCTCAAGGAGAAGCTGCTACATGCAACACATGAGGACTTCCTTTCTATGCACTTTGATGCATATCATTCTTTGATGGAGAATTTCACTTGGGAGGGCATCCAACATGATATATTTCAGCATATGGAGAGATGCATAGCCCAAATGAGGATAGAGAGGTTTTCACAGCCACTTCCCTGCTCATGGAGAGTGAGGGAGAATTTTCAGCTGAGCCATTTCAGCTCAAGGACCGAGGTACATGAAAGAGAAGGTACAATTTTGCATTATGATTTGTACTTCTTTACTTTATATGAGCATCATGTTTTATCAAGGAGGATTATCCCTTCTTGAATATTATGTTATTTTGTACATAAGGCCAATTGCATCATTGATGTTGGCTATTCTATTGGTAGTTTGTGGGGGAAGCCACATTATTCTTAGTGTGCACCATTGACACCACATTGTAGATTCATGATCCTATCTTATAGGATGGTTGTGGCAGCAAACAAGTGGCTGGGAAAGCACTTGTTATTCTTTGATTAGAGGCAGGCAGGCAGGGGATTTACTACTCTGGTTCCATGAGCAGAAATGTGATCCACTTTCCGGTTGTCATATGGCAACTTTTTTTCATTGGTTTTTGCTTCCATATATTGTTGATGTTCCTATGTTTATGGGGAGCTTTGTTTGGAGAGTGAGACAAGAGTTGGAGGTGCCCATTAGGGGTATGATTCTCCCTAATTTACATGGTGCATGGTTCAGGAGAAGCAATGGGAAAACCATGATTTCCATGCTACATCTCTTTTCTTCATGTGGGAAGAGCCATTTGGAGAACTTGAGTTCTTGGAGGAGGCACGTCATTGCTGATTTATTTGGAGGGGCAACTTGGGCCATTCTTGAAGGCCATGAAATTTCAGCCCAAGATCAGCAGCAACCCCATACTTACCATAAATGGAGAGAGAGACAACTTGGATGGGAAAATCTAATCTCTCCATGTAGCCCCAACACATTGCAAAAACCAGGGGTTGAGGATTTCTTTGAAGAGCTACCTAGAATGGGTCATTTCATTTGGATGATAGCATGGGCATGGGAATCTCTCATTCGGGATGAGATCCCTTATGCTTGTCATCACTCCTACCTTGAGAAGGAAACTGGATAGCAAGAAGGTTTCCACTCACACCTTCCAGCTTTTCATGATGTAAGCCATTTGGTTTTGCATACTTTGGAGGAGCCATTGGAGGGCAGATTTATTGCAGATTATCTTGAGCAGTCATGGGGACTATTGGTGAGGAGGCCACAAGGGGAAGAAGGGAGGAATTTTTCTCCACCTTTATAGTTGCTTGAGGACAAGAAAAATTTTGTAGGGGAGGAATGTGATATTCCAAAAATTTAGCCTTCATCTAAAATGGAATATTATAGTTGTTTTATCACTAGGTAGGTGAATAAGTGGGTAGGGAGGCCCATAAACCTCTTTAGATGGAATAATAACTCTCCTAATGTGAAAGGAGGAGGAATAAGCAGCTGGATTAAGCACCTTTGGGTGTCAGCAGGGATTAGGTCATGTTGATTCAGTCAACTTTGACCAAGTCAATAGCATTGTCATGGAGGAGTGACCTTTATGGTGAGACAACGCAGTTTTAGTGGAGGACAAGTCGCATGAGCTTGGTGGCAAGTATGGATGGGACCCAATGTGAGGTGGTTCAATTTCTATATATGGAGAGGACGATAGCCTTTGTTAGGGATTTTTTAGATTATCATTTGATATTGGTCTGCTTAGACTTTGCTTCCTCTTGCTATTTAGCAGGGTTGCAGTGTTGTTTAGCACAATGGTGTTCATGGTCAGGAATCCATACCTCTTCCTCAGGGAAGGAGAGTTTCTTTGACTTGAATTTCCTCATTCTAGAATTTTTGACAAGCTACCTCCTTCAGCTACAATGCAATTTCTATTTAGAGCTGGGTTGTGTTGCAGGGTGCAACAAAGAAGGATCACATAGAGTTGTTTTCGGGCTTGTTTTTCAGTGGAGAGGTAGCCTATCCATTGGAAGATCATCAAGGAGGGCTCTTGGGCATATTTTATCATCTTTGACATCAAGCCAACCATCTACCATCCCTCACAGCATAGTCACAATTTTGAGCTGCATTATTTTTGGAGGCAATTGCTGGGAGGGTTCATTGAGCTCATCAGGAGGGTCTATTTCAGAGTAGAGGGATCAACTTTGTATTTAGAAATACCATTGGAGGAGGAAATCGCAATTTCAGATCTGTCATAGCCTCATTTCATATCAGATCTAGTTTGCAGTGTCATCTCAACCCCAGGGTTATTTGGCACATTGTACATTTCATGGTATTTCTAGCAATCCTTTTCGGGTCGGCTAGAAATCTTGTATTGGAGCCCACATCTTCTTTGTTGGGAATTTATTTTGTTTCTATCAGCCATATTTCATTTATATATGTTTACAACATCCGCTACCCTGATATAGACAACGTTATCACTGCTCTCCGACATTCTATACAGTTGCAACAACTCATGTGCTGATGGTTTTGATCATTGGAGGCTTGTTCCTATTGCTTGAGTGGCTTGTCCCTCATGATATTTTTGTATATTTCTACTGATATCTTAATAAAATGATGGCTGCACATTGATCCCTCTTATTTCATGTTCAAAATTTCTTTGTTTTACACAATTATGTTTTATATTGCTGCTATTTCCAATTTGGAATATTACATTGGCTCCCAGGTTCTGTGGCCATTTCCAGATATTGGAAATGGTGGGACCTGTGGCTTACCGTTTGGATCTACCCATCCATATTTGTGTGCATAATGTGTTCCATGTATCATTACTAAAATTATACGTGCATGACCCAAAGCATCTAATCCATTGGAAAAGCATTCAGGTAGGGTAAGATAAAAAAATCTTACTTGAAATTACTAAGTTTTATGATAATTTAATTCAAATTTTTGTTGAATACAGGTCGAACCAGATGGCGAATTTCTGGTTGAACCTCAATGTATAAACGATCGAAGAGAAATCAATCTCTGGAGGCAAGCCATTACCCAGGTTAAAGTGCAGTGGAAGCACTTCAGCTCGGATGAGGCTACTTAGGAAGATGAAGAATTTGTTCGTGAGGATTACCTAGAATTATTTGCTAAGCTCAGATGAAACAGTGAGGACGGTGTTTGCTTCCACGAGTGGAAGTTGTGAAAACTAGTTTAAATGTTAACTAGTTATGTTATTTAATTTTAAGGAGATTAAACATTTCTTTCCTTTGATAAAATGATTACCTGATGAACATAAATAAATTATGTTTTTTTTGAAATAAAATTTATTTATGGAATAGTGGTTCCATAAAAATTTAAAATATTGATGGTAAAAGTATTCCAAGAACTGAGAGTGGTTGAACAAAAAAAATTAAAGAAATTTACCTTTCCTATTGGGATAAAAATTACATCCCAGTGAGGAAAAGGGTTTTTTTTTTGTGACTGGGGAGAGCAGGGGAGAGAGAGGAGAAATCCATAGCTGGTAGTGACTAGTGGAAAACACTCAACATTCCCTATTCCTGGAAAAGAAGAAGTACTTGACAAAGAGTCTTGAGGTCTCTTTTGGAAATTTTTTCAACCTACTGGACTCAGTGTGGAGCACAGGGGGAGATGGGGATGTAATTGGCTCTCTCATGGTAGGGTGGACATCATCAGCAAGGTCTGCAAAATAGATAAGTAAACAAATTACTGGAAAAACAAGTACAGGATATGTTGTCTATTTATTTGTATTTCTTGTTATAGTTATTGCTCTTTATTTATGAAATGAATACTTCTCCACATTGAAAGTTTAGATATGTGTTGTATCTGTGTATTTAAAGTAACGAGAGGATTCATGCAAACCATTAATATTTAGATTATGCGAGAAAAACCATATTTGTGCAAGTACTAGTTTGTATTTCAAGAAACGAATTAGTGTTTACAGAAAACAATTGAAATTAGCTAGAACTCATACTACAAGTATGTTAAAATAGAAAACTATTAAATTAGGGTTTTAGAGTCGAAACTTTGAACCCTGAGTTGGTCGTTAAATGTAACCTATGATATACACGGAGAGAATGGCCTAAAAATCTCATTTAAATTGGAAGAAATAAATTCAGTTCTATTATCACATAAAGAGTGACAATATGTCCGTAAAAAATATATAATGAAAAAGGAAAAATATCAGAGATTGCATTCGTGGTATTCACCCAGAACAGAAAACACCAATGTAAATACAAGAATTACAATGACAGTGATTAACCACGCCAAGCTAAGATAGAAAATAAGGAGTTTAGACTCTAATTCTACAGGAGCTAAGCTATTCTAAATAGAGCAATAATCAAAGGCCCTTCGGAAGAAAACTAGAAACACACAATATAAATATATAAGGGAAAACTGGAAAGCATTTCCTACCATTCTTAAACATACCCAAAAAGGAGCAAGCCATTTCATAGAACATAATGAACTAGTATTTGCGTAAGCAGAAGATACCCAAAACAATAACACACATGCATAGAAGTAAAGTATCTTACGGCTTTAGAATGAAAATGTAAACAAAATTTATTGAGTCTAAAGGGTTAATCTCTCTTAAGATCGGACCAGATATACAAAGTAATTTAGGAATGAACTATAGTCCAAGACAGTGTTACAAATGCCAACAATAATCACAAAAAGGGTGATGCCCTCGAATTTACAAGTAGAAATTAACATGATGGCATGCAGCCATTGTTATAGGTCAATTTGGGCAGCATTCCCAATGACCTGGTTAATGAGACATCATCTTCAAGACCAATGAATAAGGGTCTATCATTCCCTATAATTTCAGTTGCTACATGCCCTAAGACAAAGAACAAGACAAATCAACCATGACTTCCAAATTGCAAAGGTTTACAAGATTTGAAGTTTATAATATATCATATGAGAGCTCACCAACACTGCCTCTCAAGGGACTAAGTGTGTTGCATATGTAGGTAGCCCCATTCAAGGCTGCTCTGCAAAGCACTTCCTGACACTCACAGGTGCGTTGGTCACATTGGGAGTGAAATTCTCATTGTTTAAGAATCTACACTTGGCCAGTGGCTTCTAGAAAGCTTCACATTTGTCAAACTTCGAATCCATGTGTCCATTTGACCTCGACAATATTGGGAACATGCCTTTCCTATTATTAGAAAGTCATTGATTGTAAAACTACCTTCAGCTCCTCTATAAATTGAGCATAGATCCTAGTGCTTGGTAAGGAAGAATTTGAGTAGAGAAATGTTGGTGGAATTTCAATTGAGGAGTTGATTTGTGTAACATGCTACTGGAGAGATCTGCATTGTGATGAGGTTGGGGTTCTGCTGGAGATGGTCACTTCAAATCAATCATTGGGCTGTAACCTCTCCTTCTATTCATTAATAAAGATTAATGCTTACTTTTCCACATATGCATCTATATAAGTTTGTCTTTCCATATTATGAACTCTTATTTGATGTATATGGTTTATTTTTCATTGATTTAACTAAATAAATTGAATAGATATGTGTATTATTGCTATCTTCTATTGTTTAGTGTTCATTCTTGTAGGAAATATTTTGCGCATCTAGTTGGAATTTGAAGCTACAGCAAAAGCAACAGAAGGAGATTTGGAAGCACCTGGATTCCAAGTAAGCTTCTTAATTCATTCTGTGTGTCTATTTATAGTTAGGAAAAGTATTTTTAAAGTCTTTAACCTGTTGTTCTAGATAAGCACCTGTCTAGGGAATAATTTTTTATCCGTAATTCATAATTCCACATAACAAATTGGCGACTCCGCTCGGGAGTTTACCCTTCATCCTAGGTGTATTTGCCTCTGTTTCTCTCTATTTATTCACACAGTATCTTTTACTCGTAAATATTAGGCTATTTCAAATCCAATTTTTCATTAGAAGTGTGTTAAACAACTATGTTTTTCATTGTACACTACCAATGCGTTGTTGGAAAAGACATAGTGATTTGCATAGCACTGTCTCCCTTTCAGGGGTACTTTACAATGCACTGTCTCCCCTTAGAGGCTACATTGCCCCCAGAGACCATCCAACTTCCATTGAACTTGTCATTGCATTTTTTTTTTAGTTTGTTATCTGTTGTGTTTTGAAAAGCCTGAAGCCTCATATTGACCAGTCATCTTATTTACCCCTTCCTCCTTTGAATGATAGTTTGTTCAATGCTTATTTAAAGGGATTTTCTTTATCATTGATGAATTAATTTCAAAGCATTTTCATTGTCCCATTAGATCCATTTTATTTTGAAAATGAAATTGTCGTAAATTCTTCGTTTCCTGATAGGAGAAATTGTTGTTAAATTCCTCATTTTTCCTTCAAAAGAGAAAATTTTGTTTAAATTCTTCGTTTCTCAAAAGTAAAAGGCAATTGTTTTGTTGATTTGATGCACTTAGTTTCGTTTTCTACATTCATAACATTAAAGGGACTGAAAAGAAAAACCTGCATTTTCATGTAGTGGATTGGATGTTTTGCAAAAGGAACAATTAGGAAAGCTGCATTTTAGTTTGTACTCTTTGATTTTTTTTCTCTCAAACTGATTTCTCTTTCCATTTAGTAGCTAAGACTTTCATTGAAAAAGGATAAAAGTGAAAAGTTTGCTTATCATTCTTAGTTTACATCCTAGGAATTTCCAATACATCATCGTGGTGAACCTTGAAAGGAAAATTGATAAACAAGATCAACTTAAAATTTATCTCAATTTACCTAACAAAGCATTGGAACCATAATGATAACATTTAGAAGTTCTAGGCTAGAGGCATGTCTCGATGTCGTAAAACATAGCAGTTGTCATTAATTATCTGCGATACATTCTGGGCGTGATACCTCACTCCACGTACATAATTATATCGTAGCTTGTCCACATACTTTCAGGTATATTGGGCGGTGGTACAGTACGAAAAGTATAACGGGGTGCTCTCACTATGCGGTTTCGCATTAGATAACGCTAATACAGACTTGGGCCTCCACGTACCTTCAGGTATATTTGGGAGGAAAACTTTTAGGTGTTATCCATGCATAGTGAACCGAGTCGGCTGCCTTGTAAATTTCGATACACCGAACACAACATTTGGGGAGATTGCTTGCCCGTACTTCTTGGTTCACCAAGAGGTATTCTGCAGTTCACAGTTTCATGGTAAACCTTTTTCCTAGAATTACCCTTTTATTTTGTTTATTTGTTTTCGGTTAAAATAAATTAGTAATCGTGGAAGAATCCATTCCCCCTTCGTTCGTGTAGATTAGCATTGAAACCACCTTTACCACCAGAAATTACTCCTGGTCGGTGAAGGTGATGTCACTCTACCGAATCAAGTAATATCATTACCTCTGGAGAACCATCATATTCCCATATACCAGAGTTAGCTTAAGTTGTTTCTACACATCCCGGTTCATCTACTGTTGTCGCGACGGAGTCTTCACAGATACCCGTGGTCACGATCCATCCAATCAGTGAGACAATACCTCCTGGACCCCTGTCCCTCTTTTGCTAGAACATCTGAATCTAGAAGTTGAACAACAGGAAGTTGTTCCTGCCTTGGTCATTCCATAATTTTTTGTAGCCATTGAAACTCCCATATCACACAATCAACCTCCTCAAATATAATTTGTGCCTGATGGTGAAATTCTTCCACCTAGTTTAATTGCAATTGAAGAAATCCCACAAGATGAGAGACCTTTAACTCCAACCCATTTTGGGGAGGACCTTTACATGTACGAGTCTTTTCCTCAATCACCACCCTCTGCTTTTGTTGATCCTGTTCCTGTTCAAACTCGTATTGATTCAAATGGGTATACATTTGGTCAAGTAACCATGGCTGAGCCAACATCTTCGGTTGGGCCGTCAGTTCCAATTACATCAATACCTGCCCTTGCTACCCTGTCGATGTTCACAATTTCACTAGAGTCATATTTTCATGGTGGCCCTATGGTCCCATCATGTTACAAATCATTATCTATAATTTTATCTGGTTCATATTCAAAACCATGGACTTTACCAATGCCATCTTCTGGTATTCTAACTGGTAATCCTACAGTGAGTACTGAACGACTTGATTCTTTATACACATCATCAGGGTAATATCAAGCCGATCCTTCTGGGTGTATTCCATCCAATAACATATCAATTGGACTCCCTGCATTTGGAGAGCAATATTTTCTGTCCTATTATCCTCCTCATGCTAGGGGGAAACCTTTGGTCACCCACTATGATAGTACTCCGTCAATTTTTGGTCAACCTAATGACAAAATGAATTATTTTTAATGGTAGCCCACTCTGCCTATCCAACCAAAAATAGTTGTACACTCATATCAACCAGTTCAACCTTAGAGCTTATTATCCTTCCTGGATTCCCTTCAATACCCCGTAATTCGACTTCCTTTCCTTCTGAAAAAAAATTCAAGAAAAGTTCTTGAAAATTAAAAGCTACCGTCCCCAAAGATTGTAACCATTGTACTCCTAGTACAACATCAGCACTTCCCATAGGAATGGAAAGCATTGGACTAGTCAATACATATTCCCCCATGGTTAGCTTAATATTATGGCATTTTCCAGAGCAATTTATAGTTCCTCCATTTGCAACCATCACTTGACATTCTCGTGCTGGGTATAGGAAACAATTTAATTCCTTGGCTACCTTACAATGAATAAAATTATGGGTGCTACCTGAATCAATCAACACTATTACCTTTTTCTTCTTGATTTGTCCTTCTATCTTGAGAGTTTGAGGAGTGGTAATCCCTGCCAGTGCATTACACGATATGGTCGGATTCATTTCTTCCTCTTCTAGGGCTGGTTCCTGGTGTATATCCTCTTCTTGTTCATTTTCTTCTTCCTCTTCAAAATCTATGTAAAATAATTTCTTCTCAGCATACTTATGACCTTTAGTGTATTTTCTATCACAACTGTAGCAAAGCCCTTTTGCTCTTTTTTCTTCCAATTGTTGTGGTGTCAACCTTGTAGGTTGTGGAAATCTAGGCGTAGCAACACTTCCTTTATAGAATTGAGTGGTAGGCTTCCTTGTCGCCATAATTTTACATTCAACTTTTCTTGCCAACCTGAATGCCTTCTCCAATGAATCAGGTTCCAAAACGCGAACTTCATGTTGGACGTTATCCTTTAAAGTGCCTAGGAAGAGATCAATCCTGTGTTCCTCTGTAAGATCAGTTACCCTTATATTCAATTTTTGGAAGTCCTCAATGTGCTGCCCCACTAAACCCTTTTGTTTGAGATTAATCAATTGGGTAAAGAAGGTGTTGCTCTTTGTATCCTCATAATGTGCTATCATTTCCTCCGTAAAAATTGACCAAGTGACAATTTTTTTACGGGAGCAAAGCCATCGATACCATACAAATGTATTTTTTTTCTAAATGTAAAGTTGCAATGCGTACCTTTTGTGTGTTTTGCACGTTATGGAGATCAAAATATTGCTCCATCTGTAGTATCCATGTTACAGGATCCTTTCCATCAAACTTCCTCATATCTATTTTTGGAATATGGTGGTTCTTCCCGCCAACATTAGAGTTTATCAAATCATAATTAACATTGATTTTGTTCTCATCATGAGGTTCTTCTACTATCTTTTCACCATTAGGAAACCTTTCTTGTATCAACTTTGTCAAACCTTCGATGTCTGTTTTTAGATCATTCTTCATGTTTTCCATCTTAGCTTCCATGCCAGCTTCCATGCCATCCATCTTAGCTTCCACTCCATCCATCTTCTCTTCCATGCCTTTCTTCAAAACTTCCATTTCATTTTTTGTTGCTCTTTGCGAGAGTGAAATTTGTTGCACTTGCTCTTGTAATTTTGATAGATCATGTTGCAATTCTTCATCTTCATGAGTCATAGCAGAGCCTTCTGAAGGCTTAATGGGTGTTGAATTATTTTTACGGGGCATATTTTAGAACCCAATACTGATATCTATTCTACAATATGCCCTTGGAATCAATTCAAATTGATTCTTCTAACAAGACTTATGCAATTCGGAAAAAAAAATACACACCTTTTACTAGCTTTTAGGAGATCGATATTGGAATTGAATTATCTCTGTAATTGAAAATCTTCGATATCTAAAATTCAGCCCTGTAGTAGCCCTCTGAAGTGTCTTTCAAATTCCATAGGTCTGACCTGATTTTGATTCTCCAAGACAAAGTTGTGTCCAATCTCCCACAATGACCTAATTCTGGACTGGTTCAGTAGAGCGAACTTGTACGACTTGCCACGTGTCACTGTTTTGTCCTTTGTCTCTGAAATTGATAGCTAAGAAACTAAAGGCCGTGTACTTGTGACCACTTTTTATGGCACTCCAATCCAATCTTCAGAGAGAGATTTATTGAAATTTTCCCACGATCACCTCTTTGCGATGAAATTCAGGAGCCTGAAAACGCACTACATTCCACAGATCATATCTCCAAAAATATTGTGAACCAAGCTCTGAAATTTTTTGGTGAATTTCCTACAGATTTCAGCTTCGCACCATATGAATTTCAGATTCTGAACCTTCATAGAAAAAAATTTATAGCGAAAATTCCACGATGACCTGTTTTGGAGCCTGAAAAAATACCTGACTTCCACAGATAATATCTCCAAAATTATTGCGAACCAAACTCTGCAATTTTTATACAAGCTTCCTCAGGATGTTTTATTCGTACCCTAAAAATTTCCGCTTCTGACACTTTGTAGAAAACAAGTTATAGCGAAAATGCCACGATGACCTGTTTGGAGCAGCGAAACCCTAGAATCCAAAGCTCTGATACCAAATGTTGGGTAACCAGCTCCAAAAATAGAAGAAAAGAGATATGAACGCCTTAGAAATAAGCCATTTCGAAGGGGGAAACCTCCACACATTACATAAATGAACAATTCTTGATGTTACACCACAAAACATCTCATTTCTATACATGTGAGTCCAAGGGGTCAATGTAATCCTACATACAATGTAATCCTAATGACCCAAGAACAATACCTAAGGGGCACAATAATAACAAAAGAGAAGAAGCATATGGGTACAATAAACTCAATAAGGGGTTTACACTAACAATAATAAGGGCTATACTAGTGATAAACCCACCTAACACACTACAAGGGATTTAAATCTGATGACGATTTAAATCGGATAACCAATGATCCAATCAACTATGCTCCTTGGTGGCCGGTGATACCTCACAAATTACCCTTGGACATTCCTAAGTTCGATGGAAACCCTGGGAAGAACCATCGACTTATCATTTGTGGTGTTCATCAAACTCCCTGAATGATGATTCTGTTCGACTGCGTCTTTTCTAGCGTATGGTCACATGTCCGACTGCAAAATGGTACATTGAGTTACCCAGAGCTTCTTTTGATAATTTTACTGCCATAGCTACTGTCTTTTTGACTCACTTCCAGTTACCCATACGATATGAAACTGGAACAAAACTCTTGAAAAATTTCAAACAGACTAATGCTACTCATATTTCTGATCATATTCATGAGTGGCATCGTCATCATAGAATGGTTAAGACATTTGTTCCTTATCAGCTCCTTGTTGAGTGGTTCATTAAGTCCCTGTTACCATCTATAACTGAGGATGTAGCTAAGGGTGGTGTCATCATTGAAGAGAAATTTATCGCTCGTGCCCAATATTTAGACTTTATTTATACTCAGTCTATCATGCCCTATGAAAAAATTCCTAACACGCCGAGATCTAATTTTACTGTTCCTCCTCAATTAAAGGACTCTCATGTCAGAGACGGCTTGATTGGTACTACAAACACACATCATACTACTACATTTGATCCTACTCCTTCTACCGAAATCAAAGCCGTGTCATTTGACAAAGGAAAAAGTGACAAGAAACCGGAAGTAAGAAAAAAGGGAAAAATAAGGAAAAGAAAACTTCTAACCTGCAGGAAAGATCATTTGGTCAATCATCTAGACCTAGACCTTGTTATCCATGCATAATCTATTATGTGGAACATTTTTTTAGGGATTCTCCTCACTGCGTTGAAGTCTCAAAAATCATTAAGACTTCTCATGCGTTAGCTGTGTTGACAGACCCGTTTCCAAATCCGGACACAAATTTGGTTGCTATGGATCCAACTCCTAGTTCCCAAGTGTTAATGTTATCTGTCACAAAAACTTCAACAGATATTTTGGTATCAATACGTAATAAATACTATGGTATTCAGGCCACTGATCAACCTACTTCCTCGACTATGAATCCATCTACGGAAACAATACTGCCTACTGCTATTCTTGAATTGATGATTAAGCCACCAAAGGGAGTCGTTCATAAATCGAAATATAATCCTCGAGCAAGAGCTGCAAAAAATTATAATATAGTTGAATATTTGGCTCAATCCCCTTCATCTATGTCTACTCTTAAGGTATTACAAAATTTTCCCTCCCAAAAGCAGGCTTTATTGTCGGCTATTGGTGGAATTGATCCGACTGATTCTAACCTTGTCATCTTTAATCATATGGGCTATGTGCCGCAACTACCAGTAGAATTGGCATTTTCCATACAAGTAAATGTTCTCAATTACCTTGTTCATCTTATTATTATTGATGAGGGAGCATCTACGTGCATTATTTCTCTAAATTTTTGAAGTCACTTGGCTCGCCGCGCTTGTCTCAATCAGCAATGATGTTGAAGGCTTTCGATGGATGTACATATAAGCCTTATGGTATTATTAAAAACCTACATGTTGAACTAGGGGGAAAAACAGTGAATTTTTATGTCGAAGTTGTTGACGGACCACTTGACTACAATATTCTACATGGAAGGCCATGGGTATATGCTATGACTACAATTGTTTCTACATATTTTAGAATGATCACCTTTCCATATAAAGGTACTATCACAATCATCAATCATCTATCCTTATTTTCCTCCGCTTCACAGGTAACTGAAAGCGTTCTGTTCATTCACTCACCCCAACTTGCACTTCAAAACATTGATGTAGGACTCTTAAAGGATTCCACTCTCATGGGAACCTTTGCATTACCACCGCCTGCAACGTTGGTAGGAATTGCAGGTATAGAGACCTGCTACATGATCTCTTCCACTCCATCTAGCTTAAGGTAGAGTATGGATGATTCTGAAATTGTTATGTTGGATGATTTTTTGTTTCCCAACCCTATTGAGCTAGCATAGCAATCAATCTATCTGGCTTGGGCGGCGAATCTGAAATCAACGTCGCTAGTTGTTTGGGTTGATCATTCGTTAGATTTTGTTACCCCTTATGATCCTTTTTTCTCAATGTTCTTGAAAAATGAGAATATTTTGGAAGCTATGATGTCATAAGGAGAAGCATGGGAAGATTATCATAATCGTTCCCATCTTCCTGATTATGAATAAAACTATCTTAGTGAACTATATCACCCATCAATCAAAAATTTCTTTTCGAATTCTTTACCTATTAATACAATCGATTCAGAGCGAAATCTGTCAAATATTGAAGAAACCATTTCTATCGATATTTCGACCAAACCTGGCGTTGTAGAAAATATTCATGTCGGTGTATCTTGTTCTCCATCATAACTTGAATCATATCGCTCTCTATTTAGTGAATTCTGCGATGTATTTGGTTGGTCGTATGAGGAAATGCCAGGCATAGATACTAGTATTGTTGAACAAACTATTAATATGTATCCTGATGTCAAACCAGTGCATCAATGCCTTCGTCCTATTCATCCAAAGAAGGTTGCTACCATCAAAGCAGAAGTTGAAAATTTTTTGCGTGCTGGTTTCATTTACCCTGTTCCACACACTGAGTGGGTTTCCAACATCGATCCTGTCATGAAAAAACAAGGAACCATTAGAGTGTGCATCGATTATCGGGATGTCGATCTTGCTTGTCCAAAATAAAACTATCCTACTCCCTTTATCGACCAGATTATTGACGATTATGTTGGATGAGAAATATTTTCGTTCATGGATATATTTTTAGGCTACAATCAAATCAATATCCTCCTAGAGGATCAACATAAGACAAAATTCATCTGTCCCTAGGGTACATTCGCTTATAGGAAACTTCCGCTTGGTTTAAATAACGTTGGGGAAACTTTTCAGAGAGCAATGGATTATGCTTTCAATGACATGAAGCATATTGTTCAACCGTGTCTAGATGATTTATCAGCGCATTCACGAAATCAGATTGATCACCCAATGCATTTGAGAGCCATATTTTCACGCTACCGACACTACAAAATTCACCTCAATCCACATAAATGTGTGTTTTGTGTTGGTTCTGGTCATTTTCTTGGATTCGTCATCTCAAAAGAAGGAATTTGAATCAACACATTGAAGGTTCAAGCCATCCTTGATTTTCCTGCACCATCAAATTTACTTCAGATACATAAACTTCAAGGAAAGGCTAACTTTCTAAGAAGGTTCATACCAAACTACGCCAAAATGGCTAATGGATTTACTAGGCTTTTGAAAAAAGGGGATCCCTTCCATTGGGACCAAGTTGCGCAAGATTATTTTGATGTTTTTGAGGATACTATTGTCTAGGCGTCATTAATGTATCCCCCTAATTATCAAAATGATTATTTCCTATATATCTTCGCGGAAGAAATGACCATTGTTATGGTATTGGTCCAAGTAGAAGATGGTATAGAACATCCAATATATTATTTGAGTCATAATCTCAATGATACGGAAGCTAAGTATTCATACGTAGAAAAGCTTGCCTTGGTAGCTATTCAAGCTGTCCAAATATTTCGCCACTATATCTTACTCTGAAAAAATACTATCATTTCGGATTGAAACCTCATGACCTATATCTTATACGTCAATTGCTGGGGGGAAAATATTCGAAATGGATTGTCATTTTGTAGGAATTTGATTTGGAATTCATAAAATCCAAGTCAAAGAAAGTATTTAGTTTTTTCCAAGCTTCTCTGTGACCTTCCCTCTGATAATACTTCAACTACGTCAGAACCATTAATTCCTGATGAGTCTCTATTTTTTATCGGATCATCTGATCATTGGTATGGAGATTTCATCATTTATCTCCAAACTCAAACTTTTCGACCTGATACCTCTCGCTCTGAACAGCGACGTATTCGATACCAAGCCAAAGATTATCTTATCTTCGGTGATACACTTTATCGTCGTGGTGTCGATACAATTTTAAGAAGGTGCCTCACTCATGAGCAGGCCTAAAAGGTTTTAAATGATTGTCATGATGGGGCTTGTGGTGGAATTTTATCAAGATACGCTGCCACGCAGAAGATACTTTGTGCCGGTTACTTTTGGCCTACCATATTTCACGACTGTATTATCGCGGTTAGAAGTTTCCATGCGTGCCAAATTTTTTATCGTATCCGCAAATCGCCAGTGCCAATGCATCCTGTTTTCTCTGTGGGACCATTTTCAAAATGGGGTATTGACTTCATGACCTGTAACCCTCGTTCATCTGGGGGGCATGGTTATATTATTTTTGCAGTAGAATACTTTACCAAATAGGCCGAAGCGATGCATACATTGAACAACACAGGACAGACAACTGCATTGTTTTTCTTGAATCATGTTATTGCATGGTTTTGGGTCCCACAGGCTATAGTTACAGATCAAGGGAAGCATTTTCGTAACCACAAGATGGCTGAATTGAATGCCAAGTTAGGATTTTCACATGATAGTTCTACTCCTTATTATTCACAATCAAATGGAAAAGTTGAGGCTATCAACAAGATTCTTAAATGTGTGCTTCAACGAATGATAGGATTTCATAAAATAAATTGGCATTTGATCCTGTACTCCACCTTGTGGGCGTATTGAACCTTAGTGAGAAACGCAATTGGATTTACTCCTTTTCAATTGGTGTATTGTCTGGAAGCTATCGTGCCTATCCAATGTGAAATACCATTGTTAAAACTCGTAATCGACTTGTCACCTGACACCTCAAAAGAAGAAGCGTGTCTCCTTAACCTCATCCATCTTGATGAAATGTGTCGTGAAGCCCAATTGGACAATGAAGTACATAAGAGACGTATAAAAGCACAATACGAAAAAAATGTCCAGCCTCGCATTTTCTCAGAGGGCGACTTGGTCCTTCTTTATGATCAAGAAGCTGATGTAATAGGTATAGGAAAATTTGAGCCATTATGGCATGGCCCCTATATTGTCAAAATATTTCTTGCTAAGGGTGCCTATCAGTTGGTTGATTACAATGCAATTCTGTTGGCGCAGCCTAGAAATGGTTTGTATTTGAAACCTTATTATGTTTAATCATAAGTGTAGTAATATTTTGTATTATATTGTATATATATGTTGTTGATTTTCATTCACAATCTTAGTTTTATTTTAAAGTTTTCTTGATGTTACTAATCCGCTTTACATTTCATCGCAAATGTCTGAATCTTCAGAAACATTTTTTGGATATGCTGATGGTGCTAGTCATAGTATGCAGAATCTATCCTCTGTGGCATGGGCCATTTTCTCTCCGAACGATGAGTTAGTGAGTTTTCAAGGGATTTGTATCGGTAGATCAACGAACAATATTTTTGAGTATAATGCGTTGATCAAACTTCTCTTTGATGCCATTTCATTTGGTATTAACTGCATAATCATAAGATTGGACTCACAACTTTTGGTATTACAACTTACTAGTGTTTATACTCTTAGAAATCCAACAATGCATTGTTTGTTCCTAAGAGTTCAACCTTTGGAAAAACATTTTGATTTTATTCAACATCAACACATTTCCAGAAATTTGAACACATTAATTGATTCATTGGCTAATCAAGTTTTAGATAGACATTTGCAACATATGTAAAGAAAAAATTCACATCATTTAATAGGATTGGAGAATAAACATAGGAAAACACTGAAACCATATAGATAGATAGTTATATATTTAAAAAAAAAATATTCCCAAGACACATTGGTCATCTGACCTCAAAATGTATGCAAAATGTCAAAGGTAAACTAGTGGTGCTCATGGTATCATGCTATAGATCTAGATATCCTACGTAGTAACTGCATCAAATGGTTAGGAAGCCCAATAGTGTGTCACTATAGTCGCATGGGTAACTCTTCGTTCTGGAAATCGGGAACCCCGAAGGTCAACCCCTCTATGTGCTGCTGAAGCTCGGACAGAGTCTCAACCATATCAAGATCCTGAAGGAGTGCTCTCCGGACAACCCTCTCTGCTAGCGCATCTGCTTCACGCTCTGGTTCCTCTACTGGTTGAACACGACCAACATCTACATTATATCAAACATTTATTTTAGTCTTGGGAAAACATAAAAATACAAAAACATTGTATAAACCTTAGAAAAATAAAAAAACATGGTCAAAACATTCCTACCTATTGCACCCCACTGAGTGCCTTCTGGTAATGATAAATATGGATCTCCTCAGAAATCAATGCCTGCGTATGCATACTCATTAATGGCAACAATATATTTCTTGAAACAGTCGAAGAATGCAGTAGAGAACACAATGGTTGATTGTCCTGTATGCCTACCCATGATTTCTACCCATCTCTACATCCACAGATCTCTAGAATTAGACACATCTAGTGTCACATGTTTTGGTTGCATCAGTGGAATTCGTTCTAAGGAAAAATATATGATGATTGAACCATAACTGAAGTTCTTCATCCTTCCTCCCTTTGATTTGTTCAGTTGATCTTTTATCTAAGAATATACAGCTTCACACCAGTTGAAAATTGTTGGCTCCATACACTCAAGTGCATACTGCATATATGATCTATTCTCTACATGTAGTGTAACAGTGCTAGCAAGTTTTGCGATTGTGAAAAGGATAGTTCTCAAAGGAAAATATCTAAAATCCTGGATGTTTATCTTTCCATCTTTTCTTGGCTATTCCTCTGGATAACAATGTTGCAAAACATAATCTCTCACTATCTCTCCTCCAATAATAGACCCTGAGAGTGAAATAGGCAAGCCTCTCCTCGAAAAACCTGTAAGAAAGTATACATCCTCGACTTTTATAGGAACCACTTGGTTCTTAATATGAAATGCCTCGATAGCTAGATCCCATGCTCGAACTAAGAACTCCAAGAGTTCTATTTGTTGCCTCATCCTTGACAACCAGAAGTACTTTAGCAATCCACACTCTCTTAGGGCTCTTACAATGCTCGGATCATTTAGAGAAATCATAACCTGTTCTTCATGTTCTCTTTCCCTCCATGTAATCATCATTGTAATCCAATGGAAACTTGAAATACAACCATAAGAACCATTAGATTCCATTCAATGCAAAAAATTGGAAAAATTTTGGGCATAATGCAAAAAATAAAAATCTAGATTGCGCCCAACGCAGTCCCTAACAAGAGACAGTGTGTTGCATATGCAAGTAGCTTTCAAATTAGCTGTTATGCAACGTAGGTTTCAACATCCAAGGGTGTGTTTCCCTCTTTTGGGGAGTAATTTACCCTAGGGACCTTAAAACCCTAAAAATTTGCAAAAAATGGAAATGAAATGATTACTAAAGGAAAGAGGAGGTTCATGGCACTAACTTGGATCAAATAGCAACGAAATCTGTCTACAGAAATGATGAAAATCAGCAGTTAAAGTTCGGGGGAAAAATCAGGTTCAAAGCTCGAAAATGCAAATGGTAACTTTGGAATGGTAAAAATGAATAGTAAAACTACTTTTAATAGTCATTTAATTATTTGAAAATTAAATTTATTGCTATGAATATAGTTTTATTATATTTTTTTATCATGAAACAGGTACTTTTAATCCATTTGATGTTTTTCTGAATGTTAGCCCCCCTATAAATTTTTGACAAGCAAAACAAGGGGCTAAGATTGTTTTCGAGCCTTCAAGGAATGCATTTCCTCTGAAAACACAGTCTCCTTGAAGCCTCTATGTGTCTTTGTCCTTTGATAAAATCCTTTATACTGAGTTCCATCATAAAGCCTCTCTGTTTGTGAAGAAATGTCTAAAGGCCTCCTTTTCCCTCTCATTTCCCCGCACTTAGCTTCTACTACCTCTCCCTTTCTATTTCCCTTCTTACCTCCTAAATCTCCCCAAAATCCCCTTTAAATTCCTCCCCTAACCTTTGTTGGCCTTTTTCCCCCCTTACTCCTCTATCGTTCCCTTCCTTGGCCTTCAAATTCCATTTAAGTGGGTCAAAACCCACTTTCCGACCTTATTATAAGGCCTAGCCCCTTTCCGCCAACCCCTTTCAAACCACTTCCCACACATGCCCACACGCTGGGACAAAGCGCTTAAGTCCCAAGCGCTAATCACAATCGGAAGTCGGGCGGGTGCACAAATCCTTTGTAATAGTCAAAAATCCGATGCGATTGGGTTTTAAACACCAAGGCCCAAAGCTTGTTTTCAGCCGTCGATCTGCCGTTTCAATCGAACGGTGGAGCGCTAATCGTAGCCCCCCGCCAATCGCAATCGCAACGTTTCGAGCGTGCCCTCCGATCAATCACAAGCCTTCTTCTCCGACCTCCGATCGCGATCCCCGATTACATCCCGACCGTTCATCCTTCCCGCGATCTGACGACCACCGCTCAATCGCAAACCCCTCTCCGATCGCAATTGCAAACCCCAGTTGTGCCACCCTGATCGAAATTTCCCGATTAAATGCCATCCGTCCATTTTTTACATGATCCAACGGCCATCGCTTAATCACCCCACCCCTCTAATCGCAATCGGAACTTTTTGAATATGTGTTGCGATTGACGCTCGCTCTGACCTCCGATTGCGATGGTGCCGATTAGATCTTGGCCGTAGGTCCTCCCCTGGATCAGACGGTTCTAATCTAATCGCCCTCCGCCTCCGCTGGGTCCCACTCTTGCATTTTTTTCCGTCATATTTCATGTGTTTTGTATGTTTTTCCCGTTGCATATGTTATTCCGTCGCCCAATCTCCACCGTTGATCTTTGTTCCCAGACCATGATCTAACGATCTACGCTGCACTCTACCACCAACCATATTGTTCGTAAGTTTTCGCCCCTCCATTTTCATTTCCGCTGTTTTCACCGTTTCGCCACCATTCCTCCGCCTTCACTGCATTTCTCCGCCACTGCCCGGGCTCTATAATAAGTTTATTTAATTATGCATAGGTCATAGAAAGGTTAATCCAGCGGCCCAGCGAGACAGCAGAGGCGGGTTAGAAGGGATTTGAGCCCGTAATGGAAGATTAATGGTTATAATCCCATGTTCAAAGGATCAAAGCACAGTTTGAAGGTTCAAGCACACTGTCAAAGTCTTATCTATGATTAATATCAGCAGAGTTCGTTCTCTCCAGACGTACACCGTCCCTACAGGGTTCTCCATGCCTCCTCGAGCCCATAAGCAATTAAATACACAGACAAGAGCTTCATTAAAGACTTTCTGAGCCACAGTAATGGAGGAATGGAGAAGTCGTGCAGATCTTTCACCCAGTTCATTTATTCAGAAGGCTAGCACAGAGCTCCAAGCACCAGAAAGGACCCCAAAGAAATATCCGAGGTCGATCTTGGCCTGACAGAGACTCCCCAGACAGATCACAGAGTACAAGCAATGCCGCAGAAAGCCATTAAGTTGTATGGGCGTGAACACTTCTGCCTTACTGTCTTAATGAGACTCATTTATTTGTTTATCTACTACTGTTTCCTCCTCTTCTCCTATAAGAGATCCCCGAGAACATAATGTAAAGGTTGTTGTTGTTCAGTTGTTGGGCGTCTTGATGTTAGAGGGATTCATTCTTGACTGTTAGAACAGTCGTGGGAGGGAGTAGCAGAGTAGTCGTATGTAATAGGCTGGGAGGAGAAGTCTGGACTGTATTAGCCATTGAGCTTATTGTACATGACTGGTTTTGCATCAATTAATCAAAGCACATTTCACAGGATCCTGGTCTATTACTATTGGTGATGTTTTTCTAACTGTGTTTATTACATTTTCATACTGTTCCATGTTCTTCTGGTAGGCAACAGAAGTATAACATAGGATTCACCCTTGTTAGGTGACCTATGTTTCCTGCTCTCCCTACCTTTATGTTTTCTGCTCTATGTGCTATCTAAGAGTAAAATCATGGGTTTAACCAGTGCAGCGGATGTTATTGCCTGCTGGCTGATGTATGAACTTGGGGGTTTGCTGCTTGGATGTTTCTTAGTCAAATTTATCTCTGTTTCCTCTGGAGTTGCTAAAGCAAACCTGGAGTTAAATGACCTCTGGTCCGATCTATAAGCAGCCCCTTTGTCCCTTTGAGAGCTTCCTTTGAGTATGTCCAAGCCGGTCTAGAGTTAAATGACCTCTGACCTGATATATAGACAGAAAATTGGTTTCCTTTCCTTCTTCCACTTTCTCTCCTTAATGTTCCATTCCACCATCTACTTAAAAGATCCTTTAGTGTAGATGACTTGCCCTCTGAAAGCCTTGGCTAGTTGTTGCATGTAATTACCTTTCATGACTCCATAGCCCAATGGATGGCATTGTCTTGGCCTATCATCTTTGCTGAAACTTCCTACTGTTTTGTTTCCTTTCTCCCATTACTTTCTCAGCCTATGATCTCCTAACCAACCCAGCAACCCTTCAACCAAATCATTTTAAAACCCCCTTTGTGCTTCATACCTAGCCTAACATCTCATCTTGAGCTTTCAAAGACATATCACTCTTTGTTTTATTGGAGAGATCCCTCTCCGGGTCCAGGAGGGCTAGATCCTAGGGCCCAAAAGTGGTTCTGATGTTGTCTCATCTTTTGGTCTTGCCAATCTGGCCAAAACATGGGAACCCCAACACTGAACAGGCTTTACAACTGATGAACAGATTAGTCGTGCAGATTTATTTTAAGAATGATTTGACCACAGAGCATACTTTTTCTCCTTATTTTTCGAGCTTTGTTAAAACAAAAAAGGATTTCAAGCACACTTTTATCTCTTTTTATAGCTTCAATAATAGCAAAAAAGGAACCCTTGGAGTCTTCTTTCAGTGCTTTTCAGACTCCGATAATATGAAAATATTGTCGAGCACTTGTCTTTTTGATCTCGTAAAAGTAAATGAATCGATATCTACTCAGCATAAGTTTAACCCTTTTCCAGACTGAGATAGATTATTTACGGAAAAGGAATACCTTGGTCAAACATGACCAAAGAGGTTCTCTCAGATATTATTTTACACTTTTTCGGATCTGAGCAACTGCTATAGGGTAAAATTCTTGGGTTGTTGGTTATCTAATATCCCTCTTAGGGCTTTCCAGTGCCCGAGGCAGGCAGTAATATTAGCTATATAGTTCGCAAAGATGGCATATACATATTCATATTAACTTAAAACAACTTGATGGAATAAGATGGAAGATTACCTCTCTAATGATCTTGGAGTCTTTTGGAGAGCACTGAACAGCGAAGCAGGGATCCTTCTTCACCAACTCCAAATCTCAACTCTGCAATCAGTCAAAGCACCCGTGTAATCTCTACCATAACATACATTTCCTATCAATTAATTCAATATATAATAAACATTTAAACTATGCACATCTAAGCCATTCATCTCATGCTATATAAGTTATTAAATAACAATGAAAATATCAACGCATAGAATGGAAAAAACAGATACAGTTCTATTGATTTATGAAAAAGATGATTACAAACATCAGTTGTACCAAGCCCTCCTCACCCTTCCAATCTCTCTATCTCTCAAAGTGGTGATGTATTAATCAACAAGTTCTCAATGAACCTCTTTGACCTTTAATCTTCACACTACAGCAATGATCTCTACTTCACAAGTATTCAAAAACTTCAACAATCCTTCGACCTTGAACCAAGACCCTTCAACTCCATTTTATAGGAGATGGAGAGAACAATAATTTCCCTTCTCTTTCCACCAGTTCTGAATAGAAAAAATCAATATGTTTCCTCAAATTCCATGCTTTTCCCTTCCTTGAGAGTTCAGTTGTTTATGGCAAGGCCAAATAAGAGATTAGTGCTTTGCAGTTTCCTTTTTGTACTGCCTCTCTTGTGATAAAAAGCTGGAAATTCAAATCATTCTCATGGGTTTTTCCCATTCCAAACTCAAAACATGGGTAACGCTACCCTCTAGTGTAAACATAGTGTTTCCCTAGCTACTAACGCAGCCTATTCACTGATCAGGTGCGTTATAATGCTCTTGTGTTGTTATATTGAGGTGTTACCTTGGCAGAAATAGGTTTAGCTTAGGTATTTTTATTCCTTCCATATTTATCTTCTCCTCTGAGTTGATGAGGAGGTATTTTGAATTGTAATAGATTCCCCCTAAAGTGTGAGGTCAGAGACAAAGATGATGGCTGAAATACTTTATAATGTGTTTAGTAGAGATAAAGAGATTGAAAGACTGAGGAAAACCTGAAACAACAACATATGTCAGAAAATATAGTATCTGCCTTGAGTTGGGCATTCCCATGCTCAGTAGCTTAGACAACATGATTTCTCTAGAACAGAGATATGAAGAATCTGTCCACCGATAAGCACAATGTGGAAGTGTCTATCATAACAGGATCAGGCTAAAGAAGTTGTCTCCATAAACAATATCGCAACTTGGGGAAGGGAACACAACTTTGATGATGTAACCTTTTCCCCAAGGTCTTGACTGCCGATTCACTTAAACTGCATATTTCTCAACATGTGAATGAAGGAGCTGTTGTCGAACATGTAAGAAATCATCTAATTACCATTCGATAATGAAACTTGTTAACAGACGCGAAGGTGGCCACCGATAATGATGATGGTCCCTAAGATGCACAGTACAAACTAGCGAGTGTGAATAAAATGAGTTGAAGTCGAACACTCGTAGAATCATTCGACCAAGAGCCAATGATGAAGACTCCTTATCAAACACAAGACTACCTGCCACTGATGTCTTCAAGTATCCAGGTACTGATGGGTTTCTAGATCAAATTCCTAGATAAGATGTTGAAGTCGATAGGAAGAGATCTGTTGAAAGGTAGGCACTGAGGCATCCTACATCAGTAAACACGAAACAGAAACAAAATAATTTTGTTTATGATTGAGATAATGAAGAGTAAATGGGGATTTTGGACGATAAATAATTTATGGCATAGTGAGTGATTTGGTTGATAAGAGGAGAAATAGATAGCGAGATCTGCTTGAACAATAGAAGGCACTGTAACAGGGTAATAGGCAGCTGAGACTTAATTAACACCAAAGATTGTGTTAGGATTTTACCGGTGTAGGGACACTAGGAGATGAAGGCTAATACTCATAGATGGTAGGGTTCGACTAACTACGAAAGAGATTTCTGGGAAGTGCCATGTTCAAGATTTTTGCTGCCAAATCAACCTTTCTGAAATGTAACAGAAGTAGTATCCATTTTTTTCAAATTTTTCCCCGTCTGATTAAGTTTAACGAGTCCAGACAAGTTAACTCGGTGAATTTTTCATATTTAGAGAGTCTAAAAAATATCATAAAAGACAACTCCATGCCCCATATGATTAGGTTTAATGAGTCCATATGAGCAAACTCGGTGAATTTTTCATGTTTAGAGAGTTTGAAAAATATCATAAAAGACAACTCCATTGGGGTACCTTTGTCTTGTCTTGATAACCGAGCATGACAAAGGTAGAATAGTAAGGCCGAAATAGTTCATTTTCCTTGAGTTAGTCCATCAAATCTGGAAAAGTGAGAAATATATGTTCAATGGACGTCTACCTCATTTTGTTATGAGTACGAGGAGACAGGGTAAACTTAGTACTCTTTGTGAAATTTTAATGAGTCCAACAAAGAAAAACTCGATGCCGTCCGTGAAATTTTAATGAGTCACGTGGAGAAAACTCGGTTACCTCTGTGAAATTTCAATGAGTCACGTGGAGAAAACTCAGTTACTTTTTGGTTTAAAGAGCTTTGAAAAAGAGGAAACGAATGGCTCCTTACTCTCTGTCGTGGTAGTTTAGCGAGCCTGACAAAGTCAACTCAAGGTTTTTTTAGTTTTATGAGTGAGAAAAGGTCCCTAAAAAGAAAGCTCAGTGCTTCTTCATATCAATTTTAACGAGTCTGTAGAAGAGAACTCTAGGTTTTTCAGATTAATGAGCAAGAAAAAGACCATAAAAAGAACGCTCGATATCAACTTCGTATAAGTTTAACGAATCCGAAGAAGGGAACTTGAGGTTTTTCATATTAACAAGCAAGAAGAATACCGTAAAAATAATGCTCGAGTAAACATGAGTATCTCTGCATATGAATCTTAATCACTCATCAGAACATCAGTAATAAATCTCAATAGTTGCGACACATGTGCAGCAAGAATTCACAAATTTTGTTGACTATATTAAGAGAGTAATGCCCCAAAATTGGCTATAAGAAGGTCAGAAGACCTTCATTTTCACTGTTTTGAGTGCTGTGAAGGAGCTCTGGGGTGAAAAGGGGTGAAATCTTCAGATGACGATTGCGGTCAATCCAGGCAATATTTTTCCTTCCCGCGAGATGCAGGTAAGAGCTAGAACCTCCTGTTATCATTTAATTGTCTTTTTGTTAAGTTTTGTTGGTTCAAAATAGGAGATTTGTGAGGCCCTAAAAAATGTTTGTGGCTAACGTGGGCCAGTAGTGTTAGAGACGCGTTAAGCGCACTTCCTATGAAGGGATGCTGCGTTAGCGCGCTCTGTTTTACACTATGGCCAGTGTTAGGCACACTGCATTTTTTAGCAACTCATTTCTCATTGTTTTGAAGTGGTCCAGGAAATTTTTAATAGGTTAAAAATGTTGCATTTGTAGGTATTCAGTTGTTAATCATGACTATCTGGTGAGAGAGAGAACATGAACGGGAAGAATGGGATATGATTACGGATTCTGCAAGTTTGATGGCTCTCCGCAGATGCGGTTTGCTAAAATATGCCCATTTAGAATTGATGAGGGGTTAAGAGGACCTCTTGAGGTGACTAATCCAACAATGGGATGAGCGACACCATGTCTTCCAGATTGGGGGCAATGAGCTCTCAATCGAGAAGGATGATGTGTACTTTTTGACTGGCCTATCATGTCATGGAACAAGGCCCAACTTGATGGGATCCAGAGCTGACCCAAATTCCACTACTGATCTGATTCTTGAGCATTGCATACGTGACACACAGGCTGTGAGCAACCGGGTGCCGATCGCACGGGTGACTTTGAGAACACTGAGGTCTATATTATGAATGATTGTTCGCTTGGCAGGTGCCAAGAGTCAGCATGTGGCCACCAAGGCCCAAATGTTATTAGCCTTGGACTGTATGCATCCTCAGGTGTTTGACTGGTGCGACGGAGTTGTTCGTCAGGTCCGAGCAAAGCTTACCGCATGTAAGACCCGTACCCAGAGAGAGTTTGGGTACGGTACACTGATTGTCTCTTTCTTACTAGGCATGTACCACTGATCAGGCCCAGGATCATTATAGCGCCATTAGGCCCATGCGAGCCGAGGCAGGCTCGGTGGGCAGCTTTGCTTCCCCGGACTGGAGAGGTTCCCGCCCGCCACTGTTTTGATGATGGGTTTTTTGATTGGCTAAACTCCCAGATTATTATGATTGAGAATTATCCCTATGTAGGGATGAAATTCACAGGCGATCCAGAGTTAGTGCTGCCCCCTGGCACCCAGTGGGGACTCGATGGTAAGAAGGAAATGATCATTGTATTTCAAGGAAGTACATTGTTTTTTGTCTTTTGAATGTTTATGCAATTTTTTTTTGTTGAAATAGGGTGAAAATTATGTTTGGACATGAAGTGTTTGTTTACTTGACATAGATGTGGCACCTGTCCGTCCAGTTGGAGCCCCTCGCTATGCACGGCAAGGAATGCAACTACCTAGGGCTAGCGCACCAACAGAGGATGCAGAATCTACCGAGGATGGTGATGCACAGGTTTTACATGAACTCTCCAGAAACCTGGAGGGTTTGAGTATGGGTATACCACCCCTTCCTGTATAGGAGGTTCCAGCTCATTTGCAGCGGTATACCGTAGGTGTGCCAGAGATATACCTGGTGCCTCTCAAGAGGATAGCCAGAGCAGTTGTATGTTACCATGATCATCAAGCCTAGCTGGCGGAGCGGATGTATTGGTGTCAGAGCATGGCTTAGTATAGCCAAATTTTTGTAAAACACCCAAGTTTTGGAAGATTTTTTGATGTAACTATTGTACTGGACACGACATATATATATATATATATATATATATATATACATATTTTTTGGTGATTTTGTGTTTTTTTATTTTTTATGTATTTTCAAAGGGATAAAAAAATATATATACTCATGAGTAAATATATTATAAAAAATGTGACAAATGCCAATCTAACACATATTTTTCCAAATAATCGGCTAATGCATTAAATTATCTAGCAACGTGCTCAAATGTGATTGTTTGAAATTGACATTCTAAAAGTTGCATCCTTAAAAAATAATGTAACAAGACTAGATGACGGACACGGTAATTATTGTTTAACTGCATAATGACGAGTTGGGAGTGTAAACTAACCACTAAATTGGAGATGTCACGAGATGTCGCTTCCATGAGGATTTGGATCACTGACATGTACTCGGCAACATTATTGGTGGTGCTACCTAGGAAGATTCCCCCAGAACCAAGAAGGTCTGACTCAGGAGTGTAGAGAACCCAAGCAGCTAAAGCAATGCGTCTAGTGTGACGACTAGCACCGTCCGCATATCTGACGTATGATAAGGAGGGTGACGGCATCTGTGTGAAGGAAAAATATTATACATGAGAAAAAACACCTCAAAAACCAAAAAACATCTAGAAACATCAAAACAATAGGCAAAACTTATATACATAAAATTACAAAGCATATGCCTAGTGTGAAACTAGGCAAAATACTTCTTTAGATAGAGCCCATTGTGGGGCTCTGCGAGTGGAGTTCCATTACAGTCCTAAAGTTCGTAAGCCCCTGTTGAGAGGACTTCAGTGACAATGTAAGGACCAAGCCATAATGGTTGGAGTGTTCCTGCCCCCAAGAGGTCATGTTTCTGATCATAGAGTAGAACAAGATCGCCCTCTTGGAAAGAATGATGCTTGACAGATTTGTCGTATTGAGCTTTGACTCGACACTGGTGAGCTCCAGTGCTAGTGTAGCATCTCGACGAGTTTCGTCCAAATGATTGAGTGAGAGCTATTAGCCACCGATAAAATTTTGTCATACCAAATGGTGGCTAAATGATTTTGGAGCCTTCAAGAAACAAATTTTATTGCAAAAAGTGTTACCTCTTGAAGTCTCATGAAGACATCTGGTCATTAATCTTAAACTTTACTATAGTTTCCATTTCGTACTCTGAAAATTCTGCTATTTTCATAAGTCAAAACACTGCTGTAAAGACGCTTTTCCTCCTTCCACCACAAAACTAACCTTCACTTTTTATCTCTTTCTTCCATAAAAAATCCTCTATTTTTTCATGAGTTTCCTTTTTTTCATTCATAAAAATCCACTTTGTAAGGTTTAAAACCCACTTTTTAGCCTTACTGAAACCCTCGAATCCCTTTAAAAACTCTGAAAAAATTCATAAAAAAACAAGTTTTGATTACTATGGGCTTAAGCCCCTTTGGGCTAAGTCCTAACCTTTCTCCTACATGCCCACGCCCTGGAATCCAGTGCTAATCATGTTCTGCGCTAATCGCATCGGAAATTTTCAAATGCGCGAGTCTTTGCCATGTTCCAAAGTTCTGATGTGATTAAGCTTTGCATCATATAAACTCTGATGCAATTCGCCTTTATATAAATATACCGTGGGCCCGCCTTCGCACTTAAAACATTGAAAAATTCTTTCCCAATCTGTTTTTTCCTTTGTAAAACCCGAAAACCCATTTATCCAAAGTTTGATTTAAAAATGCCAAAATCACGTGTTAAATATCAATGGGTAGATTGAAAAGGCTACATGAAAATTTTTCGATGCGATTAGTGCCCATATATATTAACACCCCCCACCATTTTATTTTCATATGTATTTTCCCCCAGGACCAAGCGCTGAAGTCCCGAGGCGCTGAATCGCATCACAATTTTTCAAATGGGTTGATTGAAAAGCCCAGGCTTGAAGGCTTGACCATGATTAGCCCCTATATACATAATCCTGGGGCCTATCAGAGGTCTATATAAAACCAGGCCCGCAACCACGCGCCCAATTGCATCAGAAATTTTCCTTTGGTGCGTTTTAAGTGTTTACCACCACCGATTGCGATGGCCTGATCGTGCAATTGCATCGGCCTTTTCTCCAATCGCACAATCGCATTCGCCTTTTCTCTGATCGCGCAATCGCATCGCCTCACTCCCGACTGCCGATTGTGATTTCCCCTGATGTTTCACCCGCCGTCGATATGATCTGCAGATCAACGATCTACAATTAATCACATCGCAACTTTCGATCGGTGCAGTTGCTCGCCACCCCCGATTGCGATCCCCCAATTGTGATCCTCTGATTGGATCTAGACTGTCCACGTGTCCAGATCAGACGGTCCAAAATCACTAAGTCTTATTCTTCTGCTTGCTCTCCTTTTTTCCTCTTCTACGTAGATCTCCACCTTTGGATGAAGCAATCCAATGGCCACGCTCTCTCTCGACGCCCTCTGAAGCAATTTACCAAATAAATGCAGGATTTTGCAGAATATAATGGATTTCAAATGTTTTAAAGGGAAAATCAAAGCCAAAGGATGAAGATCTTTCATGATTTGTTTATTAAAGGGATCCATTTAAAAGGTTTCGATACCACGATCTGTCGATGCATCATGAAGCGCTGATACCATAAGAAACCTTCGCGGCCTGCACATCAACAAGACACTATGATTTAAATCACATTTAAAAAGAGTATCAGTTTTTGAAGACAGAGCACAGCAGAATGAAGATTGAAGACAGATTTGGGAACTACGGCTAAGAATGATTATCAAAAGCCTAATTCCCAGAATTAAAACACCATTAAAAGAACATCATAAGTGTTTAAATAGACGAAAAGGCCTCCACCGCCACATCTGAGGCGAATTGATTCCTCCTAGCTACCACAGAGCCACCTGTTGCCTCAAAGCATTAAAACAGAGGCTAAAATTATTGGAGAAAATCATATATTCACCTCCAACACAGCCAGAGAGTTACTTCTGCAAGGGAATAAATGCAGAAATATCTGCAGAGTTACTCCAAACATGACGAAGAGCCTTAAAGTCAACAAATTCTTTCCAGCAAGCTTGATAGTTAATATAAACCAATTAATACAGGAAAAATATCAGAATTTTCTCCATTAAGCCCCTCAAAGGCCGAGAGACAATAAACTGTATTAATTGAACTTAGAAGATATTTTATCCCATTCCACCTCCTCATTTCTTCTATAAATACTTCTGAAGAAGATGAGATAGGGGTTGGTTGTTGGTTGATCACTAGTTGTAATATTGAAACTCTCTGAAATAATACATAGTCTATTGAAATTGAAGAAGAAATTGTAATATTCCCAATTAGCAAAAGCTAATTGGAAATATTAATTTTTGTCAATTCTGCTTTATATAGTTAGCTTATGAATAAACGTGAGTCAAAGGACCACGAATCACTCTAAAAATAGACGCACATGGTAATTAAAGAGGGCCGAATGGGGCACGCAGCAAAAGAGTGCTACCATGGTATCATATTACTGTGGCATGGTGGGTTGAGGCGGTCGTAGGATTCGGGAGCGGCCAATGCCGTATAAAAAGGAACATTTCTTCATTCAGGGATCATGGAAGTTTACGAATTTTAAATTGGTCATTGCGACTTAAGCACGCTGGCTGTTTAGCCTGTCTGCAGCGCTGTTTAGCGTATTGAGTGTCTCCGATCGGATATCTCGCCCTCAACCCCAGGGGACTTCGAGTGCCTACTCGGGTGAGGTAGTTCCATCTGTATCTTTAGAGGAAGACCGATCCACTGTATTGATAGAGGGGCAACGCATCACTTGACTGCGCGACGTCTGTGAAGGGACAACGCGTTATTTGACTACACGATACTATGTGGAGGACACATTCCGTATTGGGGAGAATCTCCAGTGGTGATTCACAGAGGATCTATCTATTAATTATTTCGGAATCAGCGGGAGAGCATAAATCACTGATAAAGGTGACTAGACCGGTGGGAAAGGGGATTCAGCGTATTTAATTTCCGCATAGAAGAACACAACCGCATTTGAGAAGCTCCGGTTGTATTCTAGAGGATCGAGGATAGGATATTAAGTGCAGAAATAGCCACGCATATATTGAGGGAATCTCGGGATCAGCGGATGATCGTATTAAAGCCGATCTTGGATAGCGGAGGTGAGAGAAATTAGAGGAAAGCACAGATCCACAAGGAATTACACCTGGGAAGTGACATAGCCATTTATCATTAGCTAGAATGCAGATCTGAGGCACAGCCGTCCCATGCATCACAGATCTGACATGCAGTCATTCCATGCAACATTCTAGGAATAGATCTTGACTTGCCTTATGCAATATTTAGATGTTTTTCCTTGATCACCGATTGTACTCCTCTGTATTTATCAGATTAATAAAATGGCTCAGCGTTCTCTTATTTCTTGAAGTATCTGTGCACGATTTATATATATTGTATGACTGCAAATCTGTTATTTCTTCCCTTTTGCAATTATATTTCTATACCACTTGTCGTGTTTTCCCACACTCTTAGACAGAGCCTGGAAAGGGCCAGATAGCCTCCAGATCTCATCCTTTTTTAAGAGGTGAGATATCTGGTAAATTCCCTCCCAGTCCATCTCTGGTTAGAGCTTGCTGTGTTTTACAAATATTCCCGAAAAGGAATATCACAGTGGTATCAGAGCATAGATCTAGCTCAGCCTGTGGAGCTGGTAGTCTATTTCATTGGAAGAAAAACCCTAAATCTGCCACAGAGGTAGGAAGTACATAGATATTGAGTGCAGGTTGTAGAACACCTACGAAGAAGGATATTGCGTCAGGGTAATTGACACAGAACAGGAGGAGCCTGCGGTAGAAGTAGAACAGAAAGAGACAATGGCGGATGATAGCGATGAAAAACAGTTTGGGGAAGCACTCCTCAAATCAGTGCAGGATCTGGCAAAGCAGATAGAAGTAATGGGCCAAAGATTCACGACTGTGGAAGCTACATAGTGTGAAATCCCAAAGGGTCACCATGTTGATGAGGGGTTGGACACATCCCACCATTTGCAGGAGAAGGTTGCCGCTCCAGCATCACATGCCCTCGTTCATGATACCATGTCCACTTTTTTATGTACAGATACGGGGTTAGGAGCACAAGAAGAACTAGACCGTATAAGTAAGTATTTTGCTGAGTACCAGGCAGCTGGGCAAGAATTTAGGGATGCCATTTTATTTAAATACTTTTTTCAGATCAAGCGGGATAGCAGACCCTGCGACCATCATAAAGGGCACAGACATTATCATGATGGGGATACCCAGCGTACAGTAAGTTGATTCCATTTTCCTACGTTTGATGGTTGAAACAGTTCGGAAAATTCTTCGGTAGAGAAGCTGGACGTATATTTCCAGCTGAACCAGATGGCAGAAATAGAAGCCATCAAGGTGGCCACGCTACATTTGGAGCGTGAGGCTCAGGATTGGTGGTTCCATGGAAAGGTGACACTTGGGAATTCCTCTGTGACTACCTATGCCAAGTTCACTCGGAGACTGATTGAGGGGTTCAACCGAAAGGAACCAGAGGAGCACTTTGTTGAACTAACAGGGCTCAAATAGACTGGGAGTCCTGAAAAATATATTGTAGATTTCCTACGAATTTCAGTGATGGTGCCAGATCTATCCATAGTGCGGATGATCTACATGTTTTTGGAAGGGTTAACAGAGCCACTACGAGGACTAGTCAGATTCACTATACCAGCCACACTCTAGGATGCCATTGATAGGACTAGGGATTTGCAGGATGCCTTACCCCAGACAAGGACATCCTAACCCCAACAACTGGCTTTCCAGCCATAGGGGAAAGATGTAAGGATTCTGCCCCCAAAAGGGAATCAGGGGAGGGTACAACTCGATGATGATGCCCGAAGGGAATTGAAGAAGAAGAGGTTGTGCTTTACCTATCAAGAACCATGGGCACTAGGACACAGATGTGCAGCCAGCAAGGCACATTTTATTGAGGTCTTCTCTGAGAGTAGCAGGCAAGAGGATGAGTATGAGGATGGGGAGGTAGGAGATAGCCCGATGGATCAAGATCATTTGCCACCCCCACCTTTAGGGGCAGGAGGTACAGCCTTTGCACCCATAGGGGGGACCCTTGCAGCATTACGAGGAGTACCCAAGTATCTGACACTACGAGTTCAAGGGACAGTACGTGGGCAGTGAGTGTCAATCCTAGTAGACAGTGGGGCAACCCACAACTTCATCGATGCACAAATGGTTGAAAGGAGAGGCATACCGACATAGAGCTTCGACGGATTTTCAGTATTGGTCCCAGGCGATCAGACGATGCAGTGTGCCAGGTATGTTCCAGAATTGGCTGTAACGATGGGAACCTACACAATAACTGACCACTTTTTCATGGTTAACATAACAGACACCAATGTGGTGTTGGGTGTATAGTGGCTGATTACTTTGGGAAAAGGCACCACAGATTAGGAGGCATTGGAGATGGAATGGGATGACAAGAAGACTGGGAAGCATGAGAAGATACGTGGAATGCACACTTACCCACCTCAGACTGTTTCAGCTTAGCGGATGGAGGCAGACTTCCGGAAGGGAGATATAGAGTGGGCAGTTGAGTTACAGGCATCAATGACAGGGGCTACTAGGCAAAAAGTTCATCCAGATATACAGGCCATCCTCGACAAGTATGAAACAGTATTTGGAGAGATACCACTGGGACAGCCACTAGATCAGGGGTTTGAGCACACTATTGAGTTAGAACAAGGTGTCCAGGCCATTATTACCATGCCCTATAGGCACCCCAAGGCTTATCAAGATGATATTGAGTAAGCCATCCAGGAGTTGTTGGCTCTTGGGCATATTCGGCCTAGCACCAGTCCTTTTGCTTCTTCGGTGGTGTTGGTGAAGAAAAAGGATGGCACATTGAGAATGTGCATTGACTATAGGGCCCTGAATAAGAAGACCTTGAAGAAAGGGTACCCCATACAACAGGTTGACGAGCTGATGGATGAGCTAAGAGGAACTTAGTTCTTCTCAAAAATCGATTTGAGATCCAGGTACCACCAGATTGCCGTAAGGGAATAGGACATCCCCAAGACCGCTTTCGGGTGCCATTACGGCCACTTTGAATTTTTGGTCATGCCTTTCGGGCTAACTAATGCCCCATCTACTTTCTAGTCATGCATGAACCATATCCTCTATAGTCTTCTGAGGAAGTTTGTGTTGGTCTTTTTCGACGATATATTGATATATAGCCGGACTTAGGAGGAGCATCTCCAGCACATAGAAGCAGTATTGAATATATTGGAGGAGAAACAGTTCTATGCTAAGCTCTCCAAGTGTGAGTTTGGGATGATGGAGATGTTGTATTTGGGACACATCATAGGAGCGGACAGAGTGAGGGTCCACGAGGAGAAGACTAGGGCCATTAGAGACTGGCCAGAGCCAAGAAACATGATCGAGCTTCGAGGATTTATTGGCATCTGCACCTATTATAGGAAGTTCGTCAAGAATTTCTCTCAACTTGTTGTACCCGTTACAGATCTAACAAAGAAAGAGGCATTTAGTTGGTAAGATACAACACAACAGGCTTTTGATAGGCTCAAGGAGGTTATGAGCAGCTGTCCAGTGCTTGCATTGCCAGATTTTACATAGCCTCTTATTTTGGAGTGCGATGCGTCAGGATAAGGGATCGGTGCAGTCTTGATGCAGAGAGGCCACCCTATAGCCTTCGAGAGCAGGAAACTCCTTCCACATGAGTGGTTGTATCCTATATACAACAAGGAGATGTTGGCCATTATGCATGCATTGGCCAAATTCCGATAGTGCTTAGTGGGCAATAGGTTTCGAGTAAGGACTGATCACAACAGCCTCAGGTTCTTTTTGGAGCAGAAACAGCTACAGAAGAGGCAGCAGAAGTGGATAAGAAAGATCTAGGCCTATGACTTTGACATTGAATATCTCAAAGGAAAGAATAACGTGGTAGCCGATGCACTTTTTCATAGACCAGCCACGTTGTCTCTGATGAGCCTGGATACAGATTGGAGGGCTTGACTCTTGGTAGAATACTCCAAGGATATATTTGCATGTGAGGTTCTGGATGGTCAGGTGACCAAAAATAGATATAGGGTGATAGATGAAATCATCTACTATAGAAATAGGATTTACTTAACAGAGGGCTCCCAGCTCAAAGAGAAGATACTTCAGGCATCTCATCACTCACCATTATCGAGACATTAGTGGTTTAACAAAACCTACCGGGCCATCCGAGAGAGGTTCTCATGGAAAGGCCTCAAGGAGGAAGTGCTCCGGCATATCAGGGAATGCGAAGTTTGCCACAGAAACAAGGGGGAGATGAACCATCCCGCAGACTTGTTGCATCCTCTTCCCATTCCGGAGGGGAAATGGGAGAGCATTTCGATGGATTTCATCACCGGGTTGCCCACGGTGCAGGGCAAAGACTGCATATACATCGTCGTTGATCGGCTAACAAAGTATGCACACTTCTTCGCCACATCCACACATTACACTGCAGCACAGGTGGTGGATCTTTTCTTTAAAGAAATTTTTAGGTTGCATGGTCTTCCCAAGACCATCATCAGCGACAGGGACAGTCGCTTTATGGGTGGATTCTGGCAGGAGCTCTTCCGGCTGGTGGGGACGGAGCTGACACCAGGAACCAGCTATCACCCACAGATAGATGGGAAAACTAAAATAGTAAAAAATGGCTGGAGGGCTACTTGCGTAACTATGTTAGTGGGCAGCAGAAAGCATGGCTGAAGTGGGTGCATCTAGGGGAGTATTGTTACAATAACACATATCATATGTCCATCGGTATGATACCATTCTATGCTTTGTATGGGTACCATTCTTTATCTTTTTTTGATATGATGTTGGGTGCTAGCAAGGCTCTAAGAGCCAAATATTGGATCTAGGAGAGTCAAGACATTCTCCACGCTCTCAAGGATAACATGGCTACAGCGCAGAACCAGCAGAAGCGATATGCCGATAAGGGACAAATTGCAAGACAGTTTGAGGTAGGAGACTTGGTCTACCTACGTTTGCAGCCATACCGCCATTCGTCACTAAAACAGAAGGGAGATGAGAAGCTTAAGCCTCATTTTTATGGGCCATACCGGGTGATACACAGAGTTGGACAGGTTGGGTATGAGTTGGATCTGCCCCAAGACAGCAAGATTCATAATATTTTCCACGTATCATGTCTGAAGAAAGCATTGGGGCAGCAGGTGACCATAACGAAGGAGCTGCCACCTACAGATGATGAAGGGCATTTGGTATTACAGCTCGAGGTGATTATTGATGCCAGGGATAGGAAACTACGAAACAAAACCATCCGGGAGTTCTTGGTGATGTGGAAGAATTTGCTGGATGGGGATGCAACTTGGGAGAATGAGAAAATCTTGCAGCATCCATCACTACAGTTGCTTGGGGACAAGGAACACTCTGCGAGGGGAGACTGTAATATTCCCAATTAGCAATAGATAATTGGAAATATTAATTTTTGTCAATTCTACTTTATATAGTTAGCTTATGAATAAACGTGAGTCAAAGGACCACGACTCACTCTAAAAATAGACGCACATGGTAATTAAGGGGGGCCAAATGGGGCACGCAGCAAAAGAGCGCTACCATGGTATCATATTATCGTGGCATGGTGGGTTGAGGCGGCCATAGGATTCGGGAGCGGCCAACGCCTTATAAAAAGGAGCATTTCTTCATTCAGGGATCATGGAAGTTTACAAATTTGAAATTGGTCATTGCGACTTAAGCATGCTGACTGTTTAGCCTGTCTGTAGCACCGTTTAGCGTATTGAGTGTATCTGATCAGAGATCTCGCCCTTAGCCCCAGGGGACTTCGAGTGCCTGCTCGGGTGAGGTAGTTTCATCAGTATCTTTAGAGGAAGACCGATTCACTGTATTGATAGAGGGGCAACGCATCACTTGAGTGCGTCACGTCTGTGAAGGGACATCGCGTTATTTGACTGTGCGGTACTGTGTGGAGGATGCATTCCGTATTGGGGAGAATCTCCAGTGGGGATTCACGGAAGATCTATCTATTAAGTATTTCAGAATCATTGGGAGAGCATAAATCACCGATAAATGTGACCGGATCGGTGGGAAAGGGGAATCGACGTATTTAATTGCCGCATAGAAGAACGCAACGGCGTTTGAGAAGCTCTGGTTGTATTTTGGAGGATCGGGGATAGGAGATTAAGTGCAGAAATAGTTGTGCATCTATTGGGGGAATCTCGGGATCGGCGGATGATCGTATTAGAGCCGATATTGGATAGTCGAGGCGAGAGAAATCGGAGGAAAGCATATATCTGCAAGGAATTACGCCTGGGAAGTGACATAGTCATTTATCATTAGCTAGAACGCAGATCTGAGGGACAATTGTCCCATGCATCGCAGATCTGACATGTAGTCATTCCATGCAACATTCTGGGAATAGCTCTTGACCTTCCTTATGCAAGATTTAGATGTTGTCCTTTGATCACCGATTGTACTCCTCTGTATTTATCAGATTAATAAAATTGCTCAGCGTTCTCTTATTTCTTGAAGTATCTGTGCACGATTTATATATATTGTATGACTGCAAATTTGTTATTTCTTCCCTTTTGCATCTAGATTTCTGTACCACTTGTCGTGTTTTCCCACACTCTTAGACAGAGCCTGGAAAGGGCCAAATAGCCTCCAGATCTCATCCTCTTTTCAGAGGTGAGATATCTGGTAAATGCCCTCCCATTCCATCTCTGGTTGGAGCTTGCTGTGTTTTACAAATATTCCTGAAAATGAATATTACAAAAATTGAAGTCTTGGAAGCCATGATGATGTTGTTGCATGCTTGTTACTGAGAAGGCTCTATCATTGGATCCATGAGCTTAGTTGTTGGTGAAGTATTCTGAATTGTTTAATGTTTTTCCCCTGTTTTCATTATGTTCCATAGCTTCTTACTAGAGTAGGTTGAAAGTTTTAGGCTAAGAAATGACTCCTGGAAGCACCTTAGACCTATTCATCCTTCGCTGTTTTATGTTTTCTTCTGCTGAAGTATTTTAGAGTCTTTAATCTCTGTCTTTCATCTTCATGCTCGTTTATTTCCTTAATAGTTCGAATAGTTGGTTTCAGCATGATTTATGGTTTTCCCTGCTTGTTTTCTGCCACTTAGAAACTGTTATTGAAGTCTCCCTTTGAAGTTTCTTGTTTATAGTGAATCAAGGAGGTATGTTCCAATCTTGCCCTTTGTCCTTGCTTAAACAGTTTCCTTGAAGGTCTTTATAGTTGTAATCATAGATGTGTTAGGTGTTCCCTCTTCTATGACCGCAATTATCAGTGAATCTTTTATGTTTTCTAAGTCATTTGAAATAAAATATTTTAGGAAATAGGGTGTTCCCCGAATCTTAGATTTCATTTTAAAAGTTGTTTTGGAATCATTTTTTGCTTAAAGGTGTGATTTGTAGAATTCATGGTTAGCCATGTCTATCAGAAAGCTCTTTATTGTTCAAATTGTGTTTCCAAATTCCCTTTGTTGAGAATTAAACTTCTCTTTCCAAATCATTGATGTCCATCTCATTCCAAAAACCAAAGAATCCTGTGGCCAAGTTAGATTTTCCCTCTTGTATCCCATATCCATTGATGAGTATGTTATGACCTCTTTTTGACTCCATTGCCCAATGAACCAGATGTTTCTCCATTCTATATATCTTTCCTAGATCTTTCATTTTCTACTATGTCAACCCAACCAAACAAACAAAAAAACACCTGCACTTAATAACTAGTCTAAAATCCATATGCTAAGCACACAAGATAAACCTTTCCAAACAAAAATTTGATAGATCCCTCTCTGAGAACAGGAGGACTAGATCCCAGAACTCTAAATATTGGTTCTGATGTTGTCTTGTCTTTTGATTTTCCAAACTATCAAAACACGAGACACCAACATAATGGCGATCACAGTGGGAACCTTCTGAGTCAGTGACAATCTAAGTACCCCTTAGGACTCCAGAAATCCCTTATTTTCAAAGACTATCCAGTGATTATCAGCCACCTAATCACCACCAACATAATTGTGATCATGGTGTGACCTAGTGAGAATATAGTGGTTTGAAAAGCTTTCTTCAAAATTTTTAGGCCTAGTATAACATAAGTAACCTTCTTCAAGCACTACCTGACAAATAGTAATCATGATAGGACTTAATTGAATCAGTGACAAACTATGTAACCCTTAGAATTCTCATTAAACCTTATCAAACCTTGAAGGAATCAGTTACCAAAGCCATAAGAGTGAACTCTGTATGATTAAACACCTTAGCTAAGTGTCAAATCACATGTAGGACACTATCCTAACCTGTAAGACCGAAATAAGCTCAGAAAAACCCAAAAATATTTCAGTTTGGCTTCATAATAAACATGGTGGTGGAACCATAAAACATTTTACCTTCACAAAAGCTAAAAATTTTCCACCTAGTGACTCCACTGGTCTCCAGTAGGCCTATTACCCTTCCAGTCCTTGTAGACTCCCTTGGGAATGCATTGAGCAATCTCAATCATGCTGTTGGTGGACAAAAAATTTTCAAATCTTCCACCTGGCGACTCCACAATCCCAAAAGACCTAATAACTCCACTGGCAGAAGACTCTGAACTGGTTAGAAAGATACAGTGAGCTCAAACACAAACTCAACCATTACAAGACCTAGACAATGAGAAATATATAGATGTTGATCAAGACTTTATAAAAGAAGGTGAGCAAGACTATAGAGAAAACAATAAAGAAAAATTGTTGGTCATGATGGAGAAAATGGTGTACATGCTTGGGAAAATATTGGAAAGGTATGAGGCTAATTTGAATATTGAAGATCTAGAGTAGCCCATGCTCCTTTCAAATCAAGAACAAACCCAAACATTACAAGATATGTGCGTTGACCAAGATTACAAAGAAATCAATGAAGAAGGTTGTCAGGAAATTCCTGATTATCTACCTATATCTTGTACCATGCTATTAAGAGAACTCCATAACTATATTGCAAAAACTAATAATGAGCAGTGCCTTGAGGAAAACATCAGCCATTTTGAACCTACAAAATCTAAAATAGGAGAAGAGACAACACAACCAGAGTCTCTTCCTTTATGTTATGACTCATTTCAGATTATTAAAAAAGGATGGCATCCTCACAATATACTTGAAACAACTCGTGAACGTTACAGTAAAAGTGACTACCATGAAAATCATGAGGAGTTGTTTGAAATTGAGATAGATCAGGGAAAGGAAGAGAATTTTCAAAATTACCCTACAAGCACAAGTAATCATTCCCTAGAAGAGGCTCAAGAAGACATCCAGCCTCAAAACCAGTTAACACAAGAGTGGAAGGACTGTTGTTCTTCTGTCCAAAGCAAAGAGAAAATTCCTTCTCTTTTTACAGAGGAAGAAATTGATCAGATATTAAATAAACATCCAACCCTCAATTCTTTATTAGAACAAAACACTCCTGCTCATTTATCTACTAAATCTTGTTGTCTTGAAACAGAAAATAAACTTGTAGAAAAGCTCAAAGAGGAACAAAATGAGAACCCAATATGTTTGATTGGTGAAATTGTGTATACTAATGATTTTTCAACTTCTAATCAATCTGACGATGATGATGAGCTCCAAATAGAAACTAATCATGCAGGGCAACCAACAGTGGATTGGTGTCATGAAATTCATTATCATCAGCTTGAAAGCAGCTGTCAGCCCATCCAATTCATCAGAAGTAGCTTTCACATAATTGGGGGTCAGCAATCTACTAGTTGTAATGTTGAGGTTGAAAAGAAAGAGAAATTTATTGAGCAGGATGAAGATAAGGAGCTTCCTCCTAAAAAGGTTGAAGTAATAAGAGATACCCCTGCTCAAGAACATGATGATCTCTTCATGAAGCATAGTCCATGGAATCAGAGCATACCAGAACTACAAGAGGACAACCCTGTAATATATGATGAATCCTCTAGTTCAGATAATATTGAGGATAAAGAAGTTTTTCTTTCTCATAAGAATCTTTGCCTTAATCCAGTGGAAAAAAAAGAGATGATCCTGGTTGAAACACATCTTCCAAACACTCTTAACTAGGCACTATTTCAAGATCCCTACGCTCACTTTTTGAAGGCATTGGAAGAAGGGATCAAGGTCATTAGGAGCAGTGTATTACCAAAAGCGAGAAGATTATTTAGCACTGCTGCTAAAAAACAAAAGGAATGGGAGTGGCCTTGCTTGTCTAGCTTGCCCAAGGAGATGAAAAAGGACCAATCATGGAATCATTTACTAGATTGGTTGTGCTGGAAAAGAGAGTTCATCAGATAAACATGTAAATACTTCAAGATTAGATTAGGTTAGATAGGGACATCAATAAAGCTCAGTTTTGAGCAGTTAGCTAGTTGTTGATTTTTGTCTTGAAAGAAAAAGAAAAATCTAAAAACAATATAAAAGAGAAAAGAGGGCAGATTTTAAAACAAGAAAGGTACAACCCCATACCAAAAAAGAGAAATAAATTCTGAAAGTGTGCAAGCTTAAATGTCACTCCTAAAAACACACTTCTAGTTAGTCAAACAACCTAATCTTGACTAATTAGTTTTCAATTTACTGCTGATAGGATAGTGAATTCGATTTGCCAAACTGCCTAATCTTGGCTTATCAGTAGATAGATTAGGATAGAAATTAAAGGTTCAAACATGCTCAAAATACGAACTTGAGTTTCCAAAGAGAATGAATCAAATTTGTTTTAAATCCTAAGTCACAAAAGATGTAAATCTGGTTCTAATTAGATCAAAATCTGAACTAGTTGATAGAAGAAAAACAACTCAAAACAAGAGTCAAAATAGAGCTGTAAAGGAAAGGGAAAGCCATGGTGAAAAATTTTCAGATCTCAAGCCTTCCATTTTTTATTTAATTTTCTGCAAAATAAATGTCTATGTGCAGCTTGTCTTTCATGCCATGGACCAGCATCAAGTTAGACTGTTTAATCCTGACTTGAATACTTTTAAATTTTTTGTTGTAGAATTTAGAGAATAAAAAATCTGTTAGACTGTTTAATCCTAACAGATTGATATAATAGGTAGAGAATCATATGGGCTCAACTGCTTAATCTGAGTCCATGAAGAAATAAGAAGTAGAACTAGATTAGATTTTTTGCTTTCAAAAAGAATAAAATGTTGTAAGAGAGTTTGCCAATCCAAGTGCACTCTAAGAAGAAAAAATGTTAGATCAGTAGGATTGGGTAAGTAGAAAGCTTGTTGATGAAAGAACCATTTTTTTTTTATGGCTGCTGATATGTTTTCAGAGCAAGATCATCCCAGCAAAGGAAGGGTAGCTCAATGGATCAGGCACAGGTCAGCCTCCCAGAGAATGCAAAGTCTGAAGTTCTTGATGCCTTCAAGAAGGCATCATCCCCAAGTGGAGCCACTGTTAGCCACCGATCAAATTTTGTCATACCAAATGGTGGCTAAATGATTTTGGAGCCTTCAAGAAACAGATTTTATTGCAAAATGTGTTACCTCTTGAAGTCTCATGAATACATATGGTCATTAATCTTAAACTTTACTATTGTTTCCATTTCGTACTCTGAAAATTCTGCTATTTTCATAAGTCAAAACACTGCTGCAAAGACACTTTTCCTCCTTCCACCACAAAACTTACCTTCACTTTTTACCTCTTTCTTCCATAAAAATTCCTCTATTTTTTCATGAGTTTCCTTTTTTTCATTCATAAAAATCCACTTTGTAAGGTTTAAAACCCACTTTTTAGCCTTACCGAAACCCTTGAATCCCTTTAAAAACTATGAAAAAAATCATAAAAACAAGTTTTGATTACTATGGGCTTAATCCCCTTTGGGCTAAGTCCTAACCTTTTCTCCCACATGCCCACAACCTGGAATCCAGTACTAATCCTGTTCGGCACTAATCGCATCGGAAATTTTCAAATGTGCAAGTCTTTTCCATGTTTCGAAGTTCCGATGAGATTAAGCTTTGCATCATATAAACTCTGATGCGATTAGCCTTTATATAAATATACCGTGGGCCCGCCTTCGCGCTTAAAACATTGAAAAATTATTTCTCGATCCATTTTTTTCTTTGTAAAACCCAAAAACCCATTTATCCAAAGTTTGATTTAAAAATGCCAAAATCACGTGTTAAATATCAATGGGTAGATTGAAAAGGCTGCATCAAAATTTTCCGATGCGATTAGGGCCCATATATATTAACTCCCCCCGCCGTTTTATTTTCATATGTCTTTTCCCCTGGGACCAAGTGTTGAAGTCCCGAGGCGCTGAATTGCATCGCAATTTTTCAAATGGGTTGATTGAAAAACGCAGGCTCGAAGGCTTGACCCTGATTAGCCCCTATATACATAATCCCGGGGCCTATCGGAGGTCTATATAAAACTAGGCCCGCAACCAGGCACCCAATCACATCGAAAATTTTCCTTTGGTGCATTTAAGTGTTTACCACCGCTGATTGCGATGGCCCAATCGCGCAATCGCATCGGCCTTTTCTCCAATTGCGTAATCGCATCGGCCTCTTCTCCGATTGCGCAATTGCATCGCCTCACTCACGACTGCAGATTGTGATTTCCCCTGATGTTTCACCCGCCGTAAATCTGATCTGCAGATCGACGGTCTACAATTAATCGCATCGCAAATTTCGATCGGTGCAGTTGCTCGCCACCCCCGATTTCGATCCCCCGATTGCGATCCTCTGATTGGATCTGGACCGTCCACGTGTCCAGATAGGATGGTCCAAAATCACTACGTCTTATTCTTCTCCCCACTCTCCTTTTTGCCTCTTCTACGCAGATCTCCACCGTTGGATGAAGCCATCCAACGCCCATGCTCTCTCCCGATGCCCTCTGAAGTAGTTTACCAAATAAATGCAGGATTTTGTAATTTTTGTGTGTTTTTTGCAGGATCTAATGGATTTCGAATGTTTTAAAGGGAAAATCAAAGCCAAAGGATGACGATCTTTTAGGTTTTGGTTATTAAAGGGATCCATTTAAAAGGTTTTGTTACCATGATCCGTCGGCGCATCATGAAGCGCTGATACCATAAGAATCTTTCGTGGCCTGCACATCGACAAGACACTATGATTTAAATCACATTTAAAAAGAGTATTAGTTTTTGAAGACAGAGCATAGCAGAATGAAGATTGAAGATAGATTTGGGAATTATGACTAAGAATGATTATCAAAAGCCTAATTCCCAGAATTAAAAAACCATTAAAAGAACATCATAAGTGTTTAAACAGACGAAAAGGCCTCCACCGCCACATCTGAGGAAAATTTATTCCTCCTAGCTACCACAGATCCACCTGTTGCCTCAAAGCATTCAAACAGAGGCTGAACTTATTGGAGAAAATCAGATATTCACCTCCAGCGTAGCCAGAGAGTTACTTCTGCAAGGGAATAAATGCAGAAATATCTGCAAAGTTACTCCAAACATGACGAAGAGCCTTAAAGTCAACAAATTCTTTCCAGCAAGCTTGATAGTTAATATAAACCAATTAATACAGGAAAAATATTAGAATGTTCTCCATTAAGCCCCTCAAAGGCCGAGAGATAGTAAACTATATTAATTGAACTTAGAAGATATTTTATCCCATTCCACCTCCTCATTTCTTCTATAAATACTTCTAAAGAAGATGAGATAGGGGTTGGTTGTTGGTTGATCACTTGTTGTAATATTGAAACTCTCTGAAATAATAAATATTCTGTTGAAGTTGAAGAAGAAATTGAAGTCTTGGAAGCCCTGATGATGTTGTTGCATGCTTGTGACTGAGAAGGCTCTATCATTGGATCCATGAGCTTGGTTGTTGGTGAAGTATTCTGAACTGTTTAATGTTTTTCCCCTATTTTCATTATTTTCCATAACTTCTTACTACATTAGGTTGAATTTTTTAGGCTAAGAAATGACTCCTGGAAGCACCTTAGACCTGTTCATTCTTCACTGTTTTATGTTTTCTTCTATTGAAGTATTTTATAGTCTTTAATCTCTCTCTTTAGTCTTCATGCTTTTTTATTTCCTTAATAGTTCGAATAGTTGGTTTCAGCATGATTTATGGTTTTCTTTGCTTGTTTTCTACCACGTAAAAACTGTTATTGAAGTATCCCTTTGAAGTTTCTTGTTTACAGTGAATCAAGGAGGTCTGTTCCGATCTTTCCCTTTGTCCTTGCTTAAACAGTTGACTTGAAGGTCTTTATAGTTGTAATCATAGATGTGTTAGGTTTTCCCTCTTTTATGACCGCAATTATCAGTGAATCTTTTATGTTTTCTAAGTCATTTGAAATAAAATATTTGAGGAAATAGGGTGTTCCCCGAATCTTAGATTTCATTTTAAAAGTTGTTTTGGAATCATTGTTTGCTTAAAGGTGTTATTTGAAGAATTCATGGTTAGCCCTGTCTATCAGAAAGCTCTTTATTGTTCAAATTGTGTTTCCAAATTCTCTTTGTTGAGAATTAAACTTCTCTTTCCAAATCATTGATGTCCATCTCATTCCAAAAACCAAAGAATCCTGTGGCCAAGTTAGATTTGCCCTATGATATCCCATATCCATTGATGAATATGTTATGAACTCTTTTTGACTCCATTTCCCAATGAACCATATGTTTCTCCATTCTATATATCTTTCCTAGATCTTTCATTTTCTACTATGTCAACCCAACGAAACAAAAAAACAAACACCTACACTTAATAACTAGTCTAAAATCCATATGCTAAGCACACAAGATAAACCTTTGCAAACAAAAATTTGAGAGATCCCTCTCTGATAACAGGAGGACTAGATCCTGGAACTCTAAAGATTGGTTCTGATGTTGCCTTGTCTTTTGATTCTCCAAACTATAAAAACACGGGACACCAACAAGAGCAAGCGCTCTTCTGTGGCAGTGGTGCCAGGCAGGAGTTCAACGACAAGTTTGAGTGATGGAATTTCTCACTCGATTGGAAGTACTGCCTCCAGGCCAAATGCGAGTTGGAATGGCGTGAAGCCTGTGGCAGTTTTTACTGACGTTTGGTATGCCCATAACACGGAATACAACTTCCGATGCCATGTGGTTTTATGATTTCTGACCAATCGACGAATCATGGTTTTGAGGACGCCATTTACGGCTTCGACTTGACCATTAGCTTGAGGATAATAAGACGAAGATTGATCTTGATGAAAACCTAGCATGGATGTTAATTCGGTCATGATATGATTCTGAAATTGGGATCCATGATCTGTGACAATAGATAGGGGTACACCGAACTGACAGATTACCTGATTGAATAGGAAGAGAGCGGTGGTTTCGCCATCAGCCTTAAAAGTGGGAATGGCTTCCCCCCATTTCGTAAAATAGTTGACCGCAACCACGATGTAGTTGTGTGCATTTTCTGAAGTGGGATTGCATGTGACGAAGTCAATTCCTCATTTAGCGAAAGGACCAATGGAGATAACCGGATGAAGGGGGGCAGGATGAGCACACATTTTCTTTGTGAAAATTTGACATGGATGGCACTTCTGGACCACTGCAATGCAGTCTTTAAATAAAGTGGGCCAATAGTAACCTGCCCGCAAGATTTTTTGGGCAGTATCTATGCCCGAAAGATGACCACCGCATGCCCCTGCATGGCAGTCATTTAAAACGTGTTCCACTTCATCAAAAGTGAGACAACGTCAGAGAATAGTATCAACACCATGACGATATAGTGTATCATTTAGCACGAGGTAGTGCTTTTCCTGGTGGTGGATACGATTACGGTCGTTGGACGTGAGAGTTGGGCGGAAGCATTGGGTTTGTAGGTAGACGAAAATTTCTCCATAACATGGGTCCGAAGAATTGACCAAGTATACAGATTTATCAGGAAATGGATCGTGAGCTACTTCACCTGGGTTGATTATGGGAAGGTCTGATAATAATTCGGCGAAGACGAGGGATTTCTTTGCTTTGAAAGCTGTTGTAGCACAACTTTACTCAGCAAAAGTCGGGAGAAGCTGTTCTTCCTTGCATCTTCATGCGAACATCTCTTGAAAGGCCTGTTTCTGCCAAGATCTTTCTTCATGGAATTCATGACTGGAAAACAAGAAGAATTCTCCCACACCTGGTTGCTTCAATCATAGAGTCAGTCGAGATCTAAAGAAAGATGTGAAAACATTTATGGACTATTGTGTGATATAATTTGTCACCTCTTATCTGATAAACATGGAACGATTGAATGGATTGAAGCTTCGAAAATTGACAACAAAAAGTATTTTCCTGAACTCATATTGCGTTTGATCATTATGCTTTGTTTGATATGCATCAACTCTGCAGGGAACCTAGCAGATTATACTCAGTTACTGTGGAAAATCTTTAAATATGGTCAGATTACAAAGAATTTTCCTTTCAAATTCGGAGAGGACAGGTTTCAACTATTAAGAAAGGGTTCTTTAAACAAAAAGACATTCTTAATTAATATTTCTAAAGCAATGAGAGGTATTGACAATCCTATGGTGATGATTAATTTGAGCAAATTTCATGAATCTATTCATAATTATAAAGATTTAATAATTCTGCCAGAGAAGAGTCTTGTATTCAAAGTATCTGTCATTCGAGCTATCTTTCAGGAAAAAATGTGCATGTTGGCAATACAGGGCATATTATTGAATCTAGTGCGGCCAAAGAAAATTTTAATTAACGCCAGCCAGTTTTTGATGGCAATACGTGTTCGTTCAGCTGAAGGACGGAGAAGGTTATTTGTGGAGATTGTTCATTCATTCAATGCATCTATCTGTACTCATCGCACTCCTTCAGGGTCAAACATCTCAACAGAAGTGTCCAAAACACTAATTGATGTTGGAGTGATTCAGGCTTTGTCCTGTACACTTGAGGATCTAGGTTTAGATCATCCTGAGCGTGTTAAGATTGCGAATGGCTATCATCAAAGATTGGCAACCTGGTCAACCGACAGCTGATATTTTAAGAGCTTAATTGCTTAAGGAGGAAATTTATATTTGAATCATATATATGGGATAAACGTTTTTGTTATTTGCATTTCTCTCTTAAAATGAAATTCCATTGAATCATTTACTCAGCCAAAGAGATGTAAAACTCGTGATGAATTTTGTACTGTGATTAGTGGCATTCTGCAGGCTGTCTAGTGGGAGCAAATGCATGCTTCGAAGCTCCAGAACGAGTTGCAGCGCTAATCTTGGTAGCTCCAGAAATTGTAGCTCCTTTGACCATTGGGAAGAATTTGAATTCATATGAAAATGCAAGGCAAAGGAATGAAAATGAGAATTCAAGTTCAAAAGCATGAAGATTGTGACATTGAATGGCTTACAAATGATACCATAGAGAACACTTCTCTGAAGTTGCTGGAAAGTAAGGAGAGGTTGAAACGTGTGTTTGACTTGATTGTAATTGACAGCCAGAAAGAGAAAGTTGGTGTTGACAGCACCGTTCAAATCACTGAGTAAAAAAGCAAAGCATCGAGTTTCAAGGATAAGGAGGTGGATCTTAAAAACAGGGAAATCGCAATAGATAAAAATGAGCTTTTTGCATCTGAAGCTCGAAGTGAAGAACAGACTTGTGCAAAAGAAGAAAAGTCCCTTGCTTCTCTGGAACAAGCGGCGAGACAAAAGGTATCAGAACTTTCATTGATTTTGGAGTCAGAGAAGAGTCAGGGATCTGTTTTAAAGGCTATTCTGCAAGCAAGAAAACTATCTACCCAGAATTGAAGGAGGGTCGTGTTTTTGTTTTGATTAGTGTTGGTTCTATTGAGGAAGAAATACTTGAACACGCGAAACAGAAAATGGGGATTGATGCTAAGGTTATCCAGGCTGGCCTTTTCAAACGACACTTCCATAGCTCAATTCAAATTAGTTCATTTCCCATTCAAATCGAACCAGTACTTAGGCAAATCAGGTCAAAGGTTGGAGGTGGATATTTTCCCCACCATGGTTTATCAAAGACTTGGGCAGCATAAACAATATGCGTCTGTACAAATGTATTATGCATAGTGCTAAGTGAAATAACAAGGATTTCTTCCACTGAAGCTATGCAGCATCAACGATTTGGATCATCCAGTTCGATCCAACGGTTTGTGGGGGTATAACTTAAACGAAGTTTATGAGAGCTAGTACCCCCCGTAAATGGTTTGATTTAAACCGATGTTTACAAGATCGACGTCTGTGATGTATTACGGCACCTCCGATTCATTTCATACAAACCGCTGTCATTACCCTCATAGGTGGTTATCGGTTTTCATAAACCATGGGTGGTTTTGTCGATTTATACATATGGCTCTAATGGTGAGCCCCAAAGATACCATTCGTTATTTTCACTTTGCACTAGCGTAGGATCTTATCTTTGGTTTTATATTATATATTATATATAATATTAAAACAAATATTTTGTAAATTAAAATAATTCCAACATTTCCAAGAATAAGTTTCAAAACTGATCGTAACAGTTAGGAAGTTAGTTCAGAAGGCTGATATAAAAGCAGAGATAGGAGAAGGAGAGAGGGTTCCTGGTTTTTGGACCTTGAAGCCATGTTTTTGTACTGAAGAATGAAAAATCTATGAATGAGTATGCAAGTTCCTGTCATTCTGTTTGTGCTGAAAAGTTTTTCTAGTTTACATAATGTTTTCCATCTGTGATTAAAATAGAGTAAGAGCAGCGGGTCTCTTTATACATATGTATTTAAGATTTAAACACACCTTAATGTGTGCTCCTCTATTTTAACTTTGTCTCTACTTAATTCTCTAGGGTTTTGAAATGATAGATTATGTTTGAAGCAGCATATCAGATTAAAATCTTCTTCTATTTTTCTTCCGTTCATTCATTTCAGCATAAGTGGGATATAGCATTGCAGAAAATCCATGGTTTTTTATTTAATGGTTACATAATCAATGTTTGAGGTTTAAAAGCCAGAGACAGATATATTTTATTTTGTGACATAATTTTAATGTCTTGAGCACAGATTCCTTTACACAGCAAGGAATTGTTTCTCAAGGAACAATAGAAGCTGTGAAGACCAAATCAAATTGTTGGAGGATTATGATCGATTTGGAATATTTTCCTCCAATAATTTTTCTAGACAGGATGTGTCACATGGGGTTCTCCAAAGCAATAACCGTAGTCTGTCGTAGAAATATATAGTGTTGGAGTCGGGTGATGGCGAAAACTACCACTAGAGAAAGTTTCTCCACATGTGAATAACATAGTTCAGGTCCGATTAGACCTTCGGAAAAAAAGTATATCACATGTTCACTATTGTCACTGTGAACTTGAATCAGAACCATTCCAAGTGAGGATGGTGAGGCTGCCAGGTAGAGGAGAAAGTCGCATGAGTAGTTGGGGGCACTAAGGAGTGGGGCTGAAACAAGTGCATGTTTTAAACCGTCAAATGATTGTTGAGCTTGGTCATCCCATAATTATAGTGTTCCTTTCTTCAATAATCACATAAATCCTTTCATTATCTTGGCATAGTTAACGATGAATCGACATAAAAAGTTTGCCTTCCCTTGCAAACGTTGGAGTTAAAGGATGGATTGTGGTGTCAGCAATTCAACAAACTCCTTAACCTTATTAGGATCAACCCTAATTCCGTGCTTGGAGACAATGAAACCTAACAGACGTCTAGACTCGACCATAAATACGCACTTACGAGGATTCAGACGTATATTGTAGAATCTACACCTAGCAAAAATTTCTTTCAGATGAGTGAGGTGATCAGGTCATTTCTTGGAATGGGCTGGAAGGTCATCCAAGTAAGCCTGTACAATATGTCGAATGTCATGAAAAGCATAGTCCATAGCCCGCTGAAAATCTGCTCCAGCATTCTTCAGACCGAATGGGACTTTACGATATGAAAATGCGCCCCAAGGACAGATGAAGGCAGTTTTATTCTGGTCATATTTTTTAATTGCAATCTGGTTATAGCTTGAGAATCCATCCATGAAGGAAAAATATTTGCATCGGACATAATCGTTGAGAATCTGATCTATGAACAGTGTAGGATAATTGTCTTTGGGACAAGCGGTGTTCAGATCGTGATAGTCAACACAAACTCGAATGGTGCCTTGTTTTTTATAGACGGGAACCGGATTCGAAACCCATTCTGTCAAAGGAATGGGATAGATGAAACTAGCATTTAAAAGTTTTTCTACCTCAATTTTGATGATGGCTGCTTTGCACGGGTGGACAGGTTTGAGTCGTTGCCGAATTGGTTTGGCATTGTCATAAATCTTGATTTCGTGCTCGAATATAGATGGATCTATGCTGGGCATTTCCTCATAGGACCAAGCAAACACATCACAGAATTCCTTGAAAAAGGATGTGAAGCATGCCCTCAGGATTGCAATCATCTCCAATCTGAATATTTTCCATGATACCCATTTTGACAGAGATATCAATAAGCATTGTCTTAGAAAGATTACGCATGTTCCCTTATGAATCGATAGTTTGAATAGTTGTGTAAGCGGAGGGAACCATCTCAGGTGGGTCAAAGGATGGGATTTCAGTTTTTATCACGTCCGAGTCAATCATCGAAGCGCGATGGTGAAATTCTCCCCAAGGTCATTCTTCTAGAGACATGATCTCTCGAATAGCTTCGTTTGTAGGCAATACTTCATTGAGGAGATCCTTAGAGAGAACTGTGATGGGTGGGAGGTTTGTACCTTTGGTCGAAACCATAGCAGTGGAGGGTTCAGATGTGATTTGGATGGCTTGGTAGGCCAACTCGGCTAGTGAGAGCGGCGTCTGATCTCCGTAGGAATCAATGTCTAAAGGTGCCGGGATGATCCATGGGTCAATAGAGCCATACAAAGTGGTGGATATCATTGCAACCATTTTTGGGATCTGTGGCGGCGGGAGAGGAAAACAACCTAGTAGGGATATGCCTTCAAAAGACCGGTATCGATACTGACGTAAGAGTCAGGGAAGCCTCCTATTAGGGGTACAGTGCTACTTGGTAACATGGCATAATCAGGGGTGCAGAAGGATAACTGATCCACTATGACTATTTTCCCGTCCAATGGAAACAAGATGAGTCGGAAGACCAAATAAACAATGGCGGTCATGGCATAAGACCAACTACGACCAAGCAATAGATTATATTCGAGATGGCGCTCCGACTTCAACGTCCACAGTTACCGTTTTCCCACTCAAAGTGATGGGAAAGCTAGCAAGGTATCCTTTTGGGAGGAACGTGTGGCCTTCAAAAGCTTTGAGGGAATTCAATGGCAGTGTTAAGGTAGGAGAACTTAAATTGAGCCAGCAAGCTTGTGACATAACGTAGGTCAAAGCACCTTCGTCTATGAAAGTGCGATGGATTGGTCTCTCTTTAGACACAACCTGCACCTGGAATGCGAGTTGGTGTGAGAGGAGAGGTTTAGATTTTTCCATATAAAAAATAGCTAGCATGGAATCTTGGGGGTCTATTCTACCAATGGCCCAAAGCAAGGTTTTCCTTTGTGCTGGACAAGTTTGCAATACTTCGAGAGCAAACATAGCTGACGATGCCTACACCAAATCTTCTACAATGTTGTAGTTTTGGGCTACACGTGCATAGGTGTTATGAGTCGTGTGTTGAATTTTCCCTTTGGGAGGATGAATCACGACGTCAGAAGTAGGCCATTCGATATGAAAATCGTTGGGCGGCGGTGGATTTGAACTATTACCAGGTTCTTGAGCATCAATGGTAGGATTTCCATAAAGCTTGGCTCGTGTTTGAAGTTCAACACTCTCAATGCCATAAATGGTGGATGGTCCTTCACCGGAAGGATGTGAACCACCATTGCCCCATTGCTAGGGTTGTGGTAGGTTGTCAACCATGTGTTGGTGTTGCTGCTGTTGATTAGAGAAAGGATTATGAAGAATGACAGGTGTTCACCCAGAATCCTTGTTTGTGATAAAATCGGTGCATTCTTGTAGCCGAGGACATTTGTATGTCAAGTGGTCCTCCACACAGATCTTGCAAGGAAATTTCATGGGTTTATCCTTCCCTTTGTAATTTTTGGTAGCGGATTTTTGATTAGGGTTATTCTGATTGTCCGACTGCTCTTCCAAAGAAGATGTCTTTTTCTTGTTATTCTTATTCTTTCCACTATTTTTTGTGAAGTTTGCATAGAATTTACCTCAGCAGTAGCAAGAGTAGTCATTTGGTGAGGGGCGGTGGCAGCCGAAGATGGGTGGGAGGCTTGCCCTTGAGACTGTTTTGTGGCTACACCAATGATTGTGCCAACGAGACCATCGGCATGAGCTCTGGTTTTCTGAGTAGCTAGAGGATTTGGGTTACCAGGGGCATTACGGAGCAAATCATATAGCATGTCAGATTGTGAATAGATTAAATCCAAATGTTGGGCACGACGAATGCATTGATCTTCTGTAACCGCACCGAAAAGGCCAATGTCTTTAGATATGTGGGGTAAGAGAGACTTAAAAAACCAATTAGCTAAGAGATGATTTGGGATTGGTGCTTGACTAGCCTCCTCCTACGTCTCCATTCATGAATGTGATTGGAGATGTGGGTGGTGGTGTCTTGGTGCAGCGAGGTTAACAGTTCCGTTCCGGTTTCAAATTTGATTGGTAATTGGAAGTTCTTTAGAAAATCTATCGCTAAAGCGCCAAAAGTGTTGATGGCAGCGCGTGGCAATTCAATATACCACTTGGCAGCATTTCCTGTAAGGGTGCAAGGAAACAGTCGAAGCTGGACACTATCATCCACCATGGAATTGGATATAGACCATAGATGAAAGGTAGTGATGTGTGCGTCTCGGTCGTCCCCTTGTTTCCCATCGAACTTTCGGATGTTAGAAGGAATCTTGTGCGGTACTGGAGGCCAGAGCGGGTTGTGATTGATGGGATCATTAGTTAGTTTATGGATGTCGAGGATGTCCAGAGATGCCAAATATGGAAATTTTGGATTTTCCCCTGAATCTAACCAAGGAAGTATGGGCTAACTATTTAGACCATAGGGTCTGCCCATCAATGTGTTACCAGGAGGATAAGTAGGACTTTGATAAAAATTTCCTATAGGTGGAGGGGTAGGGATATATGGTTGCTGTCCATAGGGTATATTGTATTGTGGGGCAAACGGTTGGTTGCCCCCAGTATAAAAGTGCCCTCCCATTCCAGATGGAGGTTGGGGTGGGTTAGTCCATATGGATGCAATAGAGTTTCCTGGAGGCATGCTACTACTTGCATAGTTCGGCAACGACATAGACCCTACACCTATATTTGAACCACTTAAGGGAATAGTATTGACAATAGGTTGTCCCATTTTTCCTAAGGATTCCAGGGGAAGTGAGATGTTCCCTGCTACCTGTGTGCTAGTGACACTACCCCCTAGTCTAGTGGCCAAGGGGTTTGAACTCAGCAAAGGGTTCCAACTGAAAGGGTTGCTAAAAGGAACTGAAGTAGTCACACTCATGGGAGGAGAAACCGTGGGTCCTATAATGGTCACGGTAGGAGTAGATCCTGAAGGATTCGGCAAGATACTGACAGTTGTGATGACCGTAGGGTTGGGATTAGGTATATGTTGACTATTGGTGTTACCAAGTGATGGCATAGAACTGACAACCGGTGGGGAGGATGGTGGCAAACCTGGGATGGTTGCCATTGGCATCGACCCTATGGATGTCGGTGGTGAAATGGATGTTTGTGCAGCTGAAGACATATCTTGGCGTGGTGGAATCTAAACTATCATAGGCCCCAACAGATCAGTGAGTGGAGGATTGTAATGAGGTACAAACCCTTTTGTGAAAGGGTCCTACAGAAATTCCGTATGATATGAGGCTATGTGAAAATCAGGGTTTGTCAATGGAGACTGCTCTTCCGTAGAAGGCACGGGTTCACCAAGGTTTAGTTCTTCCTCAGGAGTTAAAGAAGGTAGACCTTGTTGTCGTCGAGACAGATGGCATGGGTCGGATGACGCCACGGTGACCTGTTTATTTTTAACAAATTTTAATAAATTGTGATGTATTATAAAGTCTCAATGACAATAACCACACACCTAAAAAAGAAAAAAGGACTCACTAAAATAAATCAGCAAGCAGCCAAAATAGGGTGCCCTGTCTAAGTACTACCATTTGCTGGTGATGAAATCTAGTATCACAATAGTATACAGAGAGGGTTGGTCAAAAGTACAGTTATGATCACTCTAGAGCTTTGCTCGAACCTCAGACGATAGGTGTAAGCACTCTCGTGAAGACGAGTATCCTCCTAAAGACCAAAGATAGAGTGGGTCCGTCTGTTTCAGGTACCAAGACAGCCCGTCCCAATCACCTTGTATAAGTCCCTAAAACATATGGCCACTAAAGATACCTTAAATCACCGACATCATCAGGGGGGTCCACGGTCAAGGATAACATGCTATATGGGCAGAATACCTAGATCCTCGATCTAGTTTCAACATCCCCAAAGGGAAACCCAATATATAACACACCCACCGGATGCAGTCAAAGGCAGGCTACCTTCTTGTGCACCCAAGTGTTGTCTCGCACTGAGCTCCGGTAAAGGAACGGTCCCGATAATATGAGTGCAGTAGGATTTCGCTCGCTAATGACTCTAGTTTCAAGTTTTTAGATCTTGGGTGATTTTCTCACTTTTCCTAACCCAAGATCCTAGCCGGAACTACTGTTGGTGTGAGCTCAAAAAGAGTAATGTGACTGATTTTATTATCGCTTGATTCTTAGTGTACTTGATTATTATTCTTGCGGAGGGGGATTGGATGTATGAAATGTAATAAGACTCTGACTCAAGAAACCATCCAAAAATATGCTCTAAATATTCAATTCGATGAAGAGTATTTCTACAAGGAGAGGTTTCCTTTCAACATCCATGCACTAACATTGAAATAGCACAGTTCAACTTTAAAGATTCAGACTTCTATCTACCTCTTCTTAACAGTCTATGAACTGAAATTTTCAGAATTAACTTAGCTAGATGCAAAAAAACTAAAAAAAAATTCTTCTCTAAAAAGTAAATGCTTTTGACACTAACTTTTCAAACAAGAGTAAACAAATAGAAATGCCAGCTTAGTAAACAAGCACAGGGATTCAGTCAAGGAGAGATACTGATGGCCAAAAAACTCTATAGCCAAAACAAAATCACAGCGGTGAACAACAAATTTTGGCTGAGTAACTCACTATCTCTAAGTAAAGATAATGTTAATCTGGAGACTAACGCACTGTATTTAAGTAGTGCCAGCATTATAACGCACTGGAAAACCCACAGAGGTAGCGTTAGCCAGGGTAAAGTTCTTCAGATGGTCAAACAGAAACATGATTGAACTCTGCAAGCTTTTGAAATGTCTACTGGGCATAAATACTGGTCGGAAGGGTCTGTGAATAGAGGAAACAAGAAAGGAGGAAAGAAGTAGTCAGGAAACTATGGGGACATCCCTAGCGGAGTCGCCAATTCTATTATAGGGTAAAATGCTTGGGTTGTTGGTTATCTAATATCCCTCTCAAGGCTTTCCAGTGCCCGAGGCAGATAGTAAGATTAGTTTTATAGTTCACAAAGATGGCATATACATATTCATATTAACTTAAAAAAAATTGATGGAATAAGATGGAAGATTACCTCTCTAATGATCTTGGAGTCTTTTGGAGAGCACTGAACAGCGAAGCAGGGATCCTTATTCAACAGCTCCAAATATCGACTCTGCAATCAATCAAAGCACTTGTGTAATCTCTACCATAACATACATTTCCTATCAATTAAGTCAATATATAATAAACATTTAAACTATGCGCATCTAAGCCATTCATCTCATGCTATATAAGTTATTAAATAACAATGACAATATCAACGCATAGAATGGACAAAACAGATACAGTTCTATTGATTTATGAAAAGGAGGATTACAACTGTCGGTTGTACCAAGCCCTCCTCACCCTTCCAATCTCTCTATCTCTGAAAGTGGCGATGTCTTGATCAACAAGTTCTCAATGAACCTCTTTGACTTTTGACCTTCACACTACAACAATGATCTCCACTTCACAAGTATTCAAAAACTTTCACAATCCTTCGACCTTGAACCAAGACCCTTCAACTCCATTTTATAGGAGATGGAGAGAGCAATTATTACCCTTCTCTTTCCAACAGTTCTGAATAGAAAAAACCAATATGTTTCCTCAACTTCCATGCTTTTGCCTTCCTTGATAGTTTAGTTGTTTATCGCAAGGCCCAATAAGAGATTAGTGCTTTGCAGTTTCCTTTTTGTACTGACTCTCTTGTGAGAAAAAGATGGAAATTCAAATCATTCTCCATGGGTTTTTCCCGTTCCAAAATCAAAATATAGGTAACGCTACCCTCTAGTGTAAACATAGCATTGCCCTAGCCACTAGCGCGGCCTATTCACTGATCAGGTGCATTATAACACTCTTGTGTTGTTATAGTGAGGTGTTACCTTGGCAGAAATAGGTTTAGCTTAGGTCTTTGTATTCCTTCCATATTTATCTTCTCCTATGAGTTGATGAGGAGGTATTTTGACCTGTAATAGCGAAAAATTTACGAAAAAGTACTTATGGAGTTTTCTTTCATCCTATTTTTAAAACTCTCTAAATATAAAAAAGGACTGGGCTCTCACTTTCGTTAGGCTCGTTAAAATATAAAATAGCAACAGGCTTGTTGATCATGGTAAGAATCGAGTTTTATTCATCGCTATACTTGTTAAATTATTAAATAGTGATATATTATTCACCTGAAGGGTTGAATTATAGATCAAGCATATGTTATCCTCCTCAAGATTGTTAAAAAATAAAGAGGTATTGGTCGAAAAATGACTAGGGAAAATTTGGGAAAGTGAGTAGAACCTTTTTACGGTAGCAGGTCGCTCTTGAACATGACACTTCACTCCATCAATGTGATTGTTTGGGTTGGGTAATCTTCTTGACAGTTCATTCATACCTATGGTTCATCATACCTTCACCTCATTTTTGGGTAAATGGTGCCAAATCATCTCAGTGTCACCGATATGTTCAAGAGAAATCATCCAATGAATACTCATCCTTCTGCAATACTCATAAACCTTCATTCTCATGACAGTCATCCCTGAAAATTGATATATAAATTCATACCTTTGTCTCCGAAATCAGTAACTTCCGTTTCGCAATAAGGTGGCTTCCTGTTGACGACAAATAATTATCCAGGAAGTTCACTTAGAAACATATGATTCCAGTACCATGAGGCTTGTTACAGTATCAACAAGATCCTCACTTCTGGACCTTTTACCAAAAGATTTTGTTTGGCGTTCGACATCAAATCATCTATTCACGCCTTATTAAATGTATTGCAGTACCTTGACAACCATTGACATCAATATTGGTTCTCTCGTGTTTGTTAATAGCTCTCATCATTAGCTGGTAATCAAACAATGTCTTACCATGTCCGACTACAAATTATATATTTGCATGGCTAGACTTGTACCCAAATGATCGAGTGAACGAGATAAGAAGACCCCAGATCTAGTTTCATCCATCCAGGCTGCGATTTTAGGATTGTTGTACACATCATCTGTACAGTGACCTTACATACAGATTTTCATCTGAACATGTGCCTATATTTGTAGGCATGTCTATATTGCACAACATTCCAATGCAAACGGATTTCTAAATTATGTACATGATCAGGAGATCATATCCAAGTTATGCAAATTGCTCAAAAATGAAAGTGTTCAAAATTGGTTTTAATCTAAATGACCAGAAGGTTCTCATCGTTGCAATTCTGGTGCCGCGAACGATTCTCAAAACCGAGCTTGTATGCAAAAGTTATTGATCTTTGAAATCGCCCAGTAAACTCCAAAAATGAGTTGACCAAGTCTGAATTTCAAACTTTGAAAAAAGAATATTATTTGGAATATTCAAAAGAATATTCCTCGTCCTCTGGAATATTCCATTTGGGCGTATTATGTGCTAACAAGTGGTAGGCCCTTATTTGAAGTTGGTTTGAATTTTGGATATTTTGGCCAATCAGAGGGTGCCACGTGGCAAGCCTGGAGGCCGCCACGTGGCCTTAGGAAAAAGTAAATTTGGCATATCAAAATTTTATTACAATTGGCAGGATTCGACCTTGGGTCGCTTGCCTACCAGCCAATAGGCCCGACCGGGTGGGCTGCATGTTAGAACTTATTATACAAAGGGCACAAGTTCTATTTGAAGTTTAAAAATCTTTATGGCGGAAAACTTAAGGGGCTAGCCCGACCCTCCAGATGACCATAGCCTGTGACCAGGAGCCAAGTCCCGGCGGTTACAGTTAAAATTCTGCCTGCAAGCCTTGCATGTGGCCAGCATGCATAATTTAAATGTAATGGTCTTTCAACCGTTGTGTAGGCAGTTAATGCGGCGATTAGGGTGGTGGTCACATATGACCCTGCCCCACTTTAAATTTAATGCTAATTAAACCATCCGCCAAGTTTGGAGTGGAGTCTGCCAAATTTAGAAATTGGCCAACTTTGTCAACTTTAACTGGAGTTATCCCACATTTAGTGGGGTTTTGGGGGGACATTGGGCTTTTTTCTTGCATAAGCCATAACTCCCTCATTATTGAACCACATTGGATGAAATTTTAGTCAATTTTGGGTCTCTTCGACCTCTTGAAAACTTTGGAATAGGTTTGAGGTTGAATAGAGGTCATCTTCAATCGCTTTTGTTTTAGGGAAAATGAAGGGGCCATCAGGGCCACCATGAAACAAATTCAGTTTGAGGCCTAACCAGGGGAGTTACAGTCCTTCTCCAGAGTTCCAATAGTCTAAATTGGATAATTAAGATGTTCTGAATCTGATGAGATGGTTTTCAAAGCCTGTAGAGAATGTTTGAAGGCTAAAAATCTTTAGTAAAGTTCCAGGGGTCATTAGTGCTAGCTTTTTCCAGCAGTAGTGCAGGGCTTAAAAGAGCTCTTTGAGACCATATGCAGTGAACCAGTGGTCATTCTTGACTGAAAAAATAATTATAAATATATTTACATAGGTTTCAGCAAGTGTTAAATAATTTTAGAGGTCAAAAACTTAGCAGAGACATTTTGATTAACCCTAGCGCCAAGGGGTGCCGATAGGTGATTGAGGCGAAACCGGAGCATCCAGAGGCTATTTTTGATGAAAAAAACTCTATATTGAATATTTCAGTCATTTTGGAACCAATGGAAGTGGCTTCATAACATTTTGATAACTTCTAGAGCTTGAAAAGCTTATGTGAAGTTCTGGGTAGCCCTGGGCAAACCGTGGAGGATAGCCTATTTGGGGAATGTAGTGCTCAATTTGAGAAATTTATCAATTGATAGTTGATGTATGATGTTTATTGGATACATCAGGAGTGGTTTCAGTGATATAAATATAATTCTAAGGGAGTTTTTGCCATTTAGAAGCTCAAAGAAGCTTAGTGCGCCAACAGAAGGAATCTTGTCACCAAGAGCCTAAAGCTTTTTACAAAGTTTGGACAGCTAATTGAGGGATATTTATGGTATTTTTAGTCCTTTGGATCATTTTTTTATTCATTGGAATTAATTATTTACTTGTAAAAAACATTTACCATAATCCCAAAGAGTTGAGTCATGTTGACAAAGCTCAAAGGAGACATGGCCCACGAGATTTCGGGTGAAATCCAAGATTAAAATTGTTGTTTTGTTTGAATGACTATTTGTTGCATTATGTCGCTGTCATAAATGTTAAATTACAACAAGAAAAAATGAATTTAAGACACATAAACAGTAAAAATTCACACACCACTTTCAAGTAAATAATTCCGCAAAATTCTCAAGAACAAGCTAGATCACTTTTAATTTAAACTGAGTTGTAGTTTCTTGAAATACATAGAAGTTATCTAGACCATTTTCAGATCAGGTTGGTATCATATCACTTGGTTGCTTGATTGACATAGAAGTTGCTTTATTGTATAGCTTGAACGATGTTTAAACAGTGTAAAAGATTTATTGTTTTACTGTTTGAAAACTGATTGTTGTTTGAGTTTTCTTAAGATTTGGGGATAGCTACTGATTAGCTAAGTCTTGGAGAGAAAAAAAAAGGAAGAAATGGCTGAAGGCTTCTTCCTTACCCCAAATTACCTTAAGGTCACCATTGGAACACAAACCCTTTTGACGATTGTTTGTTAAGAAGTTCTTGGAGTTTGTTGTTGTTTGGCTACTTGAATAAGAGTTTTTCTTTACAACCATTTGGTTAAAAAAATCTTTGTCATTTGTTTTGAAAAGCTTTGAGAAATTTGTTAAAGTTACTTTGTTCATTGACATCATAATGAAAACTTGTACAAGTGAAGTTTCCTCCTTCACAAGATTCTTCGATGATGATATGAAGCGTGATTTTATTATATTGAAGGACATGGTGCAGATTTTGTTTAAGGATAAAAGAGAAAGCAGTGAACTTCATGAACAGTTGCTTTCCATGAAGGAATAGAAGGAAGAAATTCTTCAAATATTGCATGATATGGAGAGGCAACTCCATCAACCCCAAGAGGCCTTGACCAAGAAAAATCATGAGGAAGAGGTAATCCATTCTAACTTGTCTTCAGTTTCCTCTTTAGAAAAATGTGTTGGTTCTTTTGAAAAACATATGAGAGGTATAGGGTCCAAATTAATGATTAAAATGGGCTATGAAGGAAAAGGATTAGGAAAGCATGCACACGGCATGGTTGATCCCATTTCGGTTGAGGAACGACCCAAGAATCTTGGTCTTGGTTATGTGCAGTTTAATGGCGAAGACTCCAAATCCTTGAAGGCGTGTGATGCTTCTTTAAAGAGAACCTTTATTCCAAGTTCTAAGATGAAAATATGTCAAATTTGTTTCAAAGATGATTTTCGTTGCTTTAAGCCTTTGTTGCAGCAAGAAGATGGTAGACATGTAGCTTATGGCGAGCGTACAAGTTCATACAATTTTCAAGACAAGAACGATGATGTTAGTCTGTAAATGAAAGATGTAGCCTCTACTAGTTCATCTTCTCATGAAGACAAAAAGGATGAACATTCAAAGCAGCACAAGAGGTATAAATCTTCTCATGATCAATTTGATTGTGTTTCTACAAAGCATGATAATTTTGCATGCTTAAATGGAAGAAAGATTTGTTGTACATATTGTGGTTGATTTAACCATCATGTTTTGAGATGCTGGAAGAAGAAGAAAGCATACAAGAAGCAGATGAGGAAAATGCAAATTTCAAAGAAGGTGCATAATATTTGCATATATTGCCAAAAGAGGGGACATGTCGTCTCCCATGGTTGGACTTTGCATCCAACTAGTCTTCCAAAGCACATGCAGAAAGATGACATAAAGATTAGCGTAAGTGGAACTAAGGATTCCATTATCAATGTGAAAATGGAAGATTCACATGAAGAAGTGTTGCAGCAGCAAAAGTATCCATGGAGGTGGCTTGGAAAGAAGTGGATGGACTTCTTAAGACAGTAATATATACTCCTTTGTACATATGCACATTTCAGTTGTATGCATGTATTCATGTTGAAAAGTTTGATGCAAGATTTCTTATAAATGCGGTTCAGTTGAAGAAATTTCTTTGTTGTTGCAAACATTCACTGTGGAGGTGTAAAAGATGAGTATGATACTCACTTATATTACAACAATATCTTTTAGTTCAGCTCTTTTAGTCACCCACATGTTTTTGGGTTTATGCACTTGTTGGTACTTGAAAGAAAGAGTTGAAGGTGTACATGTGCATAGAAGTTGTATGTGTAAATAGCAAACTATAAATAGGTTCACTGTACATTGATACATGCACATGTGGTTGTCAAGATGTATCATGTTGTTTATCGACTTATCTCAATTGTGTCACACATGTTTGTTGACTTGTGTCAATTGTGTTGCACACTTTTTACATTGATTTTGTGTCAATTATATAGCACATATTAAGACAACTTGTTGTTGATGTCACATGTTGCATGACTTATGTTTGAGCCTCCTTGGATCATTGATCAAGGCAACGATGTTCAGATTCCTTTTGCAAATTTCTAGCCAGAAATTTTCTGAGTGAGTGCAAGAAAGGCAGCTCTTGACAGGAGGAAGGGAAGTGTGAATTGCTTTCTAGTTGAGGTTCAAAGTCATTAGCCATGCAGGGAAAGTGTTTTGAGGCTGAAGAGAAGATGGTTCAGTACTCTCATTTTCTATACAGATTAGTTTCAGTATTCCATAGAGATTTTGGGGTCCAAAAGCTTCTCATTTGGGAGGTGTGATCAAGAGATCATGTCCAAGTTATGCAAATTGCTAAAAAATGAAAGTGTTCAAAATTGGTTGCAATCTGAACGACCGGAAGGGTCTCGTCACTGTGATTCAGGCGTCGTGAACGGTTCTCTAAACTGAGCTCATATGTAGAAGTTATTGAGCTTTGAAATCGCTGAGTAAACTCCAAAAATGAGTTGACCAAGTTTGACTTTCAAACTTTGAAAAAAAATTAAAAAAGAATATTATTTGGAATATTCCAAAGAATATTCATATTCCTCTAGAATATTCCATTTGGGCATATTATGTGCTGACAAGTGGTAGGCCGTTATTTGACGTTGGTTTGACTTTTGGAGATTTTGGCCAATCAAGGGTGCCACGTGGCAAGCCCGGAGGCCGCCACATGGCCCCAAGCAAAGTAAATTTGGCGTATCAAAATTTTATTACAGTTGGAAAGATTCAACCCTGGGTCGCCCGCCTACCAGCCAACAGGCCCGACCGGGCAGGCTGCACATTAGAACTTATTATACAAAGGGCACAAGTTCTATTTGAGGCTTAAAAATATTTATGGCGGAAAATTAAGGGGCTAGCCTGACCCTCCAGACGACCACAACCTATGACCAGGAGCCAAGTCCCGGTGGTTATGGTTAAACTTCCATCCATAAACCCTGCATGTGGCCAGCATGCAGCATTTAAATGTAACGGTCTTTCAACCGTTGTGTAGGCGGTTAATGCAGCAATTAGGGCGGCGGTCACATGTGACCCCACCCACTTTAAATTTAATGCCATTTAAACCGTCCGCCAAGTTTGGAGCAGAGTCTACCAAATTCGAAAATTGGTCAAATTTTTCGACTTTAACTAGAGTTATCCCACATTTAGTGTGGTTTTTGGGGGACATTGGGCTTTTTTCTTGAAAAATCCATAACTCTCTCATTATTGAACCAAATTGGACAAAATTTTGGTCAATTTTGGGTCTCTTTGACCTCCTGAGCACTTGAACATTATTGAGGTCGAACAGAGGTCATCTTCAATAGCTTTTGCTTCAAGGAAGATGAAGGGGCCATCAGGGCCACCATGAGACAAATTCAGTTTGAGGCCTAACCAAGGGAGTTAGAGTCCCTTTCCAGAGTTCCAATAGTCTAAATTGGATCATTCAGATGTTCATAATCTAATGAGATGGTTTTCAGAGCCTGTAGAGAATGTTTGAAGGCTGAAAAGCTTCAGTAAAGTTCCAGGGGTCATTAGTGCCAGCGTTTTCCAGTAGCAGTATAGGGCTTAGAAAGAGCTGTTGGAGACCATATGCAATGAACCAGTGGTCATTCTTGACTTGAAAAAATAATTATGAATCTACTTACAGAGTTTTCATAAAGTGTTAAATACTTTTAGAGGTCGAAAACTCAGCAGAGACATTTTCATTAACCCTAGTGCCACGGGGTGCCGATAGGTGATTGAGGTGAAACCGGAGTAGTCAAAGGATATTTTTGATGAACCAAAACTCTATCTTGGCTATTTTAGTCATTGTGGAACCAATGGAAGTGGTTTTAGAACATTTTGAGAACTTCTAGATCTCTAAAAGCTTATGTGAAGTTCTGGGCAGCCCTGGGAAAACCGTGGAGGATAGCCTATTTGGGGAATGTAGTGCTCAATTTGAGAAATTTATCAGTTGATAGTTGATTTATGATGTGTATTGGATACAACAAGAGTGGCTTCAGTGACGAAAACATAATTCTGAGGGAGTTTGTGCCATTTAGAAGCTCAGAGAAGTTTAGTGCGCCGAAAGAAGGAATCGTGTCACCATGAGCCTAAAGCTGTTTACAAAGATTGGACAACCAATTGAGGGATATTTATGGTATTTTCAGTCCTTTGGATCATTTTTTTATTCATTGGAATTACGTATTTACTTGTAAAAAACATTTACCATAATCCCAAAGCGCTGAGTCATGGTTGCAACGCTCAAAGGAGACGTAGCCCACAAGATTTCAAGTGAACTCCTAGATTAAAATTGTTGTTGTGTTTGAATGATTATTTTTTGCATTATTTCATTGTCATACATGTTAAATTACATCAAGAACAAATGAAGTTAAGACACATAAAAAGTAAAAATTCATACACCACTTTCAAGTAAATAATTCCGCAAAATTGTCAAAAACAAGCTAGATCATTTTTAATTTAAACTGAGTGGTAGGTTCTTGAAATACATACAAGTTATCCATACCATTTTCAGATCAGTACATGTGATTAGATTTTTTATGTGCTAAAAATGGGAATGCCTACCCTAAGATATTCTTGATCAAAGAGGATATATCATGATGTAATGTATTGTAAGATTGATGCAGGTCAGCACTCCACTTCATCTCCAACCCATCACAGTGTAAATAATCTCAATCAAAATATTGTTATTATTATTCTCACTTCATGCTTTATGGGGCAATTTTTATAGGTCAATTTGGGCACCATTCCCAATGACCTGGTTAACTGGGCATAATCTCCAGGACCGATGAATAAGGGTCTATCATTCCCTATCATTTCAGTTGCTATATGCCCTAAGACAAAGAACAAGAAAAATCAACCATGAATTCCAAATTGCAAAGGTTTCCAGGATTTGAAGTTTATAATATATCATATGAGAGCTCACCAACATTTCCTCTTAAGGGAATAAGTTCATTGAATATGCAGGTTAGCCCCATTCAAGGCTAATCTGCAAAGCACTTCCCGACACTCAAAGGTGCATTGGTCACATTGGGAGCGAAATTCTCATTGTTCCGGAATATCCACTTGGCCAGTGCCTTCTGGAAGAGTTCACATGTGTCAAACTTCGAATCCATGTGTCCATTTGACCTCTACAAGATTGGGAACATGCCTTGCCTATTATTAGAAACTCATTTATTGTAAAAATACCTTCAGATCCTCTATAAATTGAGCACAGATCCTAGTGCTTGGTAAGGAAGAATTTGAGTAGAGAAATGCTGGTGGAATTTCAATTGAGGAGTTGATTTGTGTAACATGTTGTTGGAGAGATCTGCATTATGATGAGGCTAGGATGTTGTTGGAGATGGTCACTTCAAATCAATAATTAGGTTGTAACCTCCCCTCTATTCATTAATAAAGATTACTACTTACTTTTCCACATGCATCTGTGTAATTTTTGGCTTTCCATATTATGAACTCTTATTTGATGTATATGGTTTATGTTTCATTGATTTAACTAAATAACTTGAATAGACATCTGTATTATTTCTATCTTCTGTTGTTTAGTGTTCATTCTTGCAGGAAGTATTTTGCACATCTAGCTGGAATTTAAAGCTACAACAAAAGTGACAGAAGGAGATTTGGAAGTGCTTGGATTCCAAGTAAGCTTCTCAATTCATTCTATGTGTCTGTTTATAGTTAGGAAAAGTAGTTGTAATGTATTAAACCTGTTGTTCTAGATAAGCACCTATCTGGGGAAGAATGTTTTATTCGTAATTCATAATTCCACATAACAACCATAAAACAAATTGACAGCTCACGATGTTGTGAGCACCCTCGAGGATGGAACAAAGATTCTCTGCAACCAAGAACTTAGAAACACTACGGTGAATAATTAGTACCTGAAGGGTCAAGAGAAAGAATCAGGAAAACTGACTTTACGAACTGAGAATCCCAAAAGAGTTAACCCCAATGGTCGAGTCAAGGAAGTTACCTGCTTAAGAAAACAAGGAAAAGAAAATCATTACCAAAAGACCATGTTGACTAAGCTAGAAAAGTAGCGAATAAATATGAAGAAAAGAAAAAAGACAGTGTAAACATATTACCTATGTAAAAGACTCTTCCGAAGGTTCAAAAGCGAATTTTTGTGGAAAAGCCACAGAAGAGAGTTAGTCCTAACAACCGGAGGATGGTGTATAATTTATTTAGAGAAATTATCATAACTTAAAACACTACCTCGTCTCACATGCTATCATGATGAGGGGACTCGGCACTAGAGCCGGAGCCGCTTAACCACAAAGTAAATTACCAAGCCTCGTAAAAAAAAAACGAAAACATCATTTAAAAACCATAAAGTCATGCAGAGAGTTGAACATAGCCCCAAGGCATAGAACCACCGACTCTCCTGCGAAAATAATTAGCCTGAGAGGCCTATGTAACCGAATAGCAGCCCCATTCCAAAACAACAGTTAAGTTTCAATAGTGATGATATTGAGGTTACATGTTCGCATTGTGCCTTGAGAAGCCAAATAGATCCGAGCGGAGCCAAGGCATGCCTATTGGCAGTGACAGGTCGAGACGGGGTTGTAGAGAAACATGACGGAGGTCGGCAACAAATGGAACGAAACAGTTAGGGTTTGGGGAGGTCAATACTCTAAACGAGTACTCCATCAAACTCCACCATAGATTCAACCCTTTGAAATCCGACGACGTAAAATCCATACAGTTTTCAACCAGAGTTAGGGTGATGTAATGGCATGTAGAGTACTATCAAATCCAAATTTAAGACACAAATATCCGACATAACCATTATGCTATGGAATAATTTCAATCAAGATTAATATAAAGATTGACAATAAGTATATCGTACTTTCGCATTAATGCTATGGTTCTTGTTTACTCTATGAGTATAAATAAGTCAAATTCAAATTATGTTTCCAAGTATCATGTCGAAGATAACAAGTTGTCACCTTCGAACTTGTATTAATTTACAAAACTTTATATTATTATGTCAATATAAAAAAGAAGAAATATGAACTCGAAAGTAAATACAGATATAAAAATACAATAATATTTTTTAATTAAGTCTTTGATAAAGTAAAAGCTATTATTTATTTATTATTATGATGTACATTACACCAACTCTTTTATATTTCACCATTTACTCATTCATGTCACGAAGTAAAACAAAATTAGTGAGTAATAAATATATTATAAAATGATTTTTAAATATTTTTAATTTCTTAAATATTTGGGTAGGACTTCATTATAGTATCATCCCACTCGAGTCATCCAAGTTGGAGGAGCATTTGTTGAATGGAGTCCACGAAGCCACCGCCAAACTCAATGCCACGAAAGTCCATGTTTAGTTACATGTGGTATAGTCTTATGAGTAATTATGATGGAGAATATATATCTATATATATATATATATATATATTTAATCAATAGCTATTTTATTACCACACAAGTGTTATACGCAATTTACAAGGAGTTGGAATGAAAGAAATATATATATATATGTAAGTAAGAAAGTAAAAATAAGGATGGTCTATTACCTTGAATATGAAGCAAAAACTATAAAACAAGGTACACAACCTTTGACAAAGATAAATATAAAATAAATATTATATTATTTTGGATAAGAAATATATAATTTTTTTTTTTTTTTTTTTTTTTTTGGGTATAATTAGGTTTGTTTAAGTGATGATTTACTAGTTATGAAGTATTTTGTAAATTATGTAATTCAAGGTCAAAGTTTCTATGATTACTTACTTTATACATAAAAGAAGTTTTAGTATGTAATTTAGTGGTAAAACTTGTTTTTCTATCTAAATTTGGAGGGGCATTACATTAATAGAAGTGTGTAAATAGATATCATTAATATTTGAAGATAACACATTTCTTTTTTTTTAGTTTTTTGTGTGGGATATATAACTTAGTTGGATAGAAGTTGGATATAATTATATTTTTGTAATTAAATTTTTTTAATTATTATAATTAATTTTTTTTAATAAATTTTACAATTATTTTACTTGAGCAATTTAAATAGTTTCTTTGTTATCATTTTTAAATTAAATAAATTTATAGTTTTATGAAAATAAAGAATGTATATTTTTTAGAGATATCATTTAGAATACTTAGAAGAATTTGTATTTTGAAATATATCATACCATGTACCAATTAATATGGAATTTGGTGGATGTTATGAGCTATGATATACTTAGAAACTGAGCATACAAGCTATATTTCATTAATCAACTCAAGTTACATATATACATGAGTGTATCCATCCCGCATGACACACTCTTCCACGGTGTTAAAACTCTCTGACAAAGGGAACATATAACAAATGGGTATGCATGCCTCTCTGGGTCTTACAGCATGTACAAACAATAAATGACATGTAGATTTGCTTCTAATTACAAACTGTGACTCATACTCATGGTCATGAGTCTATTCCAAGAAACTCACACAAAACAAACTCTCACAAACTTGACTGTCCACTTTCATTGTCCATCATCCTTTAAATGTTGTCACTGCTCCTTTACATCATATTTTGAAATGTTCACATCTTGGGCATCTTTGCCTTTGTCAATTAGAACTTGGAACTCCATCCTTAACCTATCATTTGTTAGAGTAGTCAATTCTAACAAAAATAACTCCATATTGAGGTGACTAATCTCAATATGTATATTGATTTCAGTTCCAAAATATGTCCATCATGAGATATTTCATTTTCCCAAACATACACAAACAATCATGCTTTCAAAAAAACAATACCAAATGATAATGGAAATGTTCAACATATGGACACGCCATTCACTGCTGCGAAAAGACTACCCCAAATTTCAGTTCACCAGAACTTTGCCCACACTGTTGCTGAGAGCAGATCCAAGATCATACACTGCACATTGTCTTCGATCTGATCCCTATCAGATCACTGAAAACTGGTCGCTCCACGTTGCTTCATGAACAAGCACGAGCAGCACCCTTTCACCTACTTGCTAGTTCACATTTTGACAAGCAGTAATTCACCTCCACTGCTCAAGCGCTCAGCCTTGAGGAGATACAATGTAGCCACCAAGGCTCAACTCAGCCACGAAGGCTCACCATAGCCATGAAGGCTCAACATAGCCACGAAGGCTCACCACAGCCGCAAAGGCTCAACTCAGCCATGAAGGCTCACCATAGCCACGAAGGCTCTCCAGCCACCCAGGGCCAAAAATCTGCCACTAAGGCACACCAGCCACAAAGAGGCCACAAGCCATTAAGGCTTACTAGCTCTTCTCTAGAGCATGCAATGACACATAGGTCAAATATGCAGTAACGTCGCCACAGTAACGCAATCACAACAAACATCCATGCTCATTGCACCATATTCAGCTCTCCATCATCGTCGATGGACATCTGGTGCCGACACAAGAGACTTCCAAACATGCCTTCTCACATTGGTTATCAGGATGCAACAACAAGAATCCCAGGAGCGACACTTTCCATTAGCTGCATCCTAGCTGGAGGAGATTGTCTGCAATTCGTTGTTGCTAACTCCCACAATTACCTCGATTCCCATATTTTGTCTCCTCATAATAGCAACACCCACTGTCATTTACCTCAAGCAGGCTTAGAATCGATTAAGAGCATCAAGAAAATAAATGCATGTTCTTCTATTTCGGATGACCTCAAAATTTAAACTAGTTAACTTCGAAAGTTTATACCAATTTCCAACACTTCTAATGCCAACTTATGCTCAAAGTCAAATTTCGAGAGATTTTATAATCATAACTGGACTGATTGCATTCAAATAAGAAATTGTCGTGAGCGCACAAAGACATTAAATGGAATGAATTCAACCTATTCAACTCCATGAAGAGAGTCCAGATTGATTTCATGCCAAATTCACCTATGCCGCTACTCGATGTCGATGTTTATAATGAAAACGCCTGGTTTCCATAAATGCAACACAAATCAATGGCAATGTCAATATACTTACGGATTCAACAACAGCAGCAGAAAAAAATGGGTACCCTTCTCCAGCCCATATGTAATTCTCTGCCTACCAATTTCCCTTTCACCACAAATGCCAACAGTAGCACTGCACAAGAAGCGCATGACAGCCCTAACCTTGCTGAAACTGTGAGAAAATTATGCAAACAGAGTCGATTGACAGAGGTGCTTCGAATTCTGTATGCTATGGACTAGATTGGTATTTGGATGGATCCCTGCACCTACGACTCTCTTTTACAGGTTTTCCTCGAAACTTAGAAACTCACCAATAAACATTGGTTGCACACCAGAAGATTTAGATTTTCTAGATGCTGTCGACTGAGACCCCAAATTTCCATCGTAAGCTTCGGCCTCAGAGGTATATTGATGCTGCAAGTGATCCGCATTTCAACTGCAATGCTGCCACTATTGGCATTCAACACTGTGATCCACATTTTGGGCTCCGAGAATTCACATCCACATTTCGGGCATATCGGTTGGCATATTTGGTGACATATTAGATCATATGCAGATCCGAATATGATCATGGTAGTCCAGAAACACAGAGTCGGTCGGCGGTTCCTAGAGCCTATTCAACACCCTCAAGACGAAGACGCTGGCTCAATTCCACTGACTGAGCAATTAATGATCTTTAGCTTGGTAGGAGTTGCAGAATATGCAGATTGAAGGGATGCAACGAGAGCTTGTGCATCCTTAGCTGTTGAGGTTCCCATTTTCACTTGGATCTCTCATCTTCGATCACTGCCTGGAACTTGAGCAATGAAACCTCGCTGAAATATTTCGAACGCAACAGCAGGATATTTCTCAGCAATTTCATGGCAACACTGTTATCTCTTACAAGCCAACTTCATGTTGAATTTGCAGCAATTTAAAATGGAGCTCAGAACACAGATCAAATGACGCTCCAACGATGCTCCTTCAACCTGATACTACGACCTCCTCAGCAGTTATGACTTCACTTGATAGCGCTCCTCTCAAGTTACGTAGGCTTAGCTAACAACAGCGTCACGGTTCTCAATCTTGCCCACACATGCTTTAGGCTCTTTATTTCCCTCGGCCCAGGAGGGGCCAAGGTTAGGCCCAGGCCCAAACGGGCTCCAATACCAACTTAGAAACTGAGCATACAAGCTATATTTCATTAATCAACTCAAGTTACATATATACATGAGGTACAGTCTCAAGATAGGGAAGCTATCTTGGATGCACAATAATTTGGTTGAGAGAATATCTCAAACTCACACTAACTAGGAACTAACCTATAGAATAGGAATAGACTCTATACATAGAGAGAACCACAATTGAAGACAAGTAGGAATTACATATTCCAACAGATATGTGACTATATAATGAATGAGGTAGTTTCCATTACTTACTTTTTTGGTTAGTATTATTATCTTTTGGAAATAAAATATATTATTTAAATATTATTTAATGTATAATTGATTATTATTCTTTTTTTTAATTTTATAAGTTATAGTGAGTTTGATTTCTTTTAAAGTACCTCTTGTTGTAAGATTGGCAGTGCTACATCTTCATCATGTCTAATATATAAATTGATAAACTATTTTGATTTTAATAAATATTAATGTTTATGATAATCAATCATCTCTCTCTCTCTCTCTCTCTCTCTCTCTCTCTAAAATATTAATGTTTATGATAATCAATCATATCTCTCTCTCTCTCTCTCTCTCTCTCTCTCTCTCTCTCTCTCTCTCTATATATATATATATATATCTATATCTATATCTATATCTAAGTTAGCTCAAGTAACCTGCATTAAGTCATAATGTTATTTAGTAATCTACAAGTTAATTCACAATAAATTTTACTTATCCATAAAATTACAACATATACAAAACAAAACAAAAAACCATAAATCTAAACTTCAAAGATTCTCCAACATCTTATAATCATCTAGTATCATAACAAATTAACATTATTCATCCAACCCATGAAAGATATAATTATAAATTTATATTAAATACAATATTTTATAATATTTTAAAGCATTATATTATATTTATGTTAAATAATTATTTTTTTTTAATTAAAAATTAAAAGATAGTTAGAATGACCTTCATTATGCCATAATGTTATATAGTAATCTACAAGTTGATCGACCATAACTTTTACTTTATCCATAAAATGATGACATATAAAAGACCAAAAAGAACACATAAACCTAAACTACAAGGATTCTCACACATCTTATAATCACCAACTGCCACAAGAAATTAACATTATTAATCTAACCCATAAAAAATATAATTATAAATTTATATTAAATAAAATATTTATAATATTTTAAATAATTCTGCTATATTTATGTTAAATATTTATTTTGTTATTTTAGATAAAAAATATATGTAAGTTATAATAAATTTTTTAAATTATATATATATATATATATATATATATATATGAATGATTACATAGAGTTATAAAATGTAATTAAAAAAACGTTAATAGTCTTATTATTAGAAGTCATATATTTTATTTACGTTTTATTTTTATTATATTAAAAAAAAAATATGAGAAAGAAGTTCTAGTTTTATTTATTGAAATAAATAAATTAATATAGTGTAAAAAAAAAATTGTTTTTGTTTTAAAACAAATAATTTATTATTTTATTTTTTATTTTAAAGAGTAAAATTTAAATGTTATTTAGGGATCACAAATTTAACTAAATATGACAGTTTATTATAAATTGACCAATTTACTGAAGTACAACAATTTATTAGAAATTACTTAAGTATAACCATTTATTAGAAATTGATTTATGTCAATGGATTCAAAACTAATTAACTTTTTCAGTGCTAAATATCTTAATAAAACATCATATCACCTAAACTTTATGTTTCATAGGTAAATAAATTACTAATTAATAAATATACTATAAAATAATTTTCAAAAATATTTCTGCCATGTGTGTGAGAATATGAACATCGAGGATGAAAATCAGTTCGTCTTAGACTGAACCACATTAGAGCTCATTTTCATAATCTTCCTAGCCATTTAAGATGTCAAAATTATAGTGAGCTCTCCAAGATTTTTGAGCATAAGAATAAAATCTTAAATCAAATTAAATAACCCTTTTTTAAGTCTTATAGACAAAAGATTAGTGTCACTCGAGGTTAACTATCATCATCATCATTATCATCAATACTAATATAAATTTCATTTCTCAAATTGAGATTAATACAAAATCAAATAGCCTATAATTCTAAATAATTCTAAAAATAAAATGAAAAAACAAATTATAATATCAGTAAAGCTCTATAACCCAAAAAAAAAAACCATTATATATATAATGAAAAACATTAAATCAGTAGAAAACTCCATTTGATTTTAGATTCCATTATCATCCTTCCATTATTGCATGGAACATTAACATATTACAAATCTTTATTTAAATATTCAAGCCCCCTGATATCATATAATATTCCAGACTATCATTATTTATATATTTAAATGTCACGGCGGCGGGCAATTTCCACTATCGTTGCATGTGTACCCCCCATCCGGGGGGCACTGGTTGCAGTCAGGCACTGTGTAACGTGAAGGTGCCTGCGCACCTGAATGTCCGATCAGCAGGAACACGATGGCAATCCATATAATAGAGGCCAAAAATAGCTTTATCATTTGCGTAGTCATTTCTGGCAAAAAAAAGAAAAAAAGAAAAAAAGAAAGAAAGAAAGATAATAAAAACACACAGAAGTTAGTGGCTAATGGCCTATCCTTTGCTAGCAATTACATGAAACCATCTGCCAATATAACAGCCCGGGATCAAACAAAAATAAATCACACAATCTCAGAATAAATGCTTAATAAAGTTAACAAAATTTCAGTTCCAAGTTGAATCTAGAAACCTTGGATAGGAAGAAGTAGCAGGGCTCATAAAACTTAAATCTAAAAACACAGGATGAAAAAAACAAAAAAAATTGAATTTAGAGAAAAATGTGAAATTTCATTAATAACGATAAAAAAAAGAAGTATGCTATTATACCATATAAAAGTTTTTGTATGATTGGCAATGTTTAAAAATTTATAGAACAACATCATTATATAGCAACTAGCAAATACAAATCAAGGTAACCTTACCAATCACTATAGGTAGTTTATTGAGAAAGGAAACTTACCCATCACTATATGTGGTTTATTGAGAAAGAAGTTTTGGAAAAGAGTAACTCTAACTCTTAATAAACACATACAAGAAAGACAAAATAATTCATTAAATAAAAGGCAATAATAAAAAATGTTATTGGGTATATATTTATTTATTGAGTCAATATTTATTTATTTATTTAATAAGGGAATATTACATCATTATATAGCAACTAGCAAATATTACTAATCACTATAGGTAGCTTATTGAGAAAGGAGACTTACCCATCACTATATGTAGTTTATTGAGAAAGAAGTTTTGGAAAAGAGTAACTCTAACTCTTAATAAACACATACAAGAATGACAAAATAATTCATTAAATAAAAGGCAATAATAAAAAAAGTTATTGGGTATACATTTATTTATTGAGTCAATATTTATTTATTTAATAACGGAATATTACTTAATTTTTCTTTTAATCTAAATATTTATTTTATGGTCATGCATAAAATATATTATGGTTGCTTTTTTACTTCAACCTAAATCACAGGTTCTTGCTTAACAAAAAAGCCAGCTATTTTTTAAAATAAAATTAGGTATTAATCTAGACACACTACAAATTTGAAAATTGTATATGCATATAGTTAGTTGTAACTCTATTATATATAAAAATAGTGGTAACTCAATCTATATAATTTTAATATGTATGGTATAACTAAAGATATACTCAAATATAATAAATAATAATAATATTTAAGAATTAAAATATTTTCTTAATATACAATTTTTTTTAATATATTTAAGTCTATAATTTATTGAAATATTACATTTCTAGTTTATATATATAATAAAGTAAAACACAATTTGAATATTAAAATACATTATTTAATTTAGATATGTTTATTTTATATATTTAATTGTTATATTTAATGGAAATATTATACTTCTAATTTAATTGTTTATAAAATTTAATATATATATATATATATATATATTAAAGATTAAAATATTTATTGGTTACACATATGTTTTTTCTATATATTTAGTTTTTTATTTAATTGAAGCTTTACACTTTTATTATAATTGTCTTTTAATATAAAATTATATAATTAATATATTAAAATTGTGAAGATAAAAAGATATAAATAGAAATGATAGCTATTATTAAAATATAAATGAAAAATATTATTAAAATAAAATTAGTGCTATGCAATGTAAATCAAGTCAAACACTCCTAACATCTTCCAAAAGCTAGCTTAACTTATTGGTCTTTCCCTTATTGTTAAGTTTGACATTTAGAGAGAACATAGTTTAATCAACCTTAATTATTTTTTAAAGGCATCAAGTTTTATCCTTTAAGGTTTTATTGTTATTTTATAACCTCTTTGAATTAAGTGTTACTTCATAATGCGCTCTAAAATAATTTCAATAGAATTTTAAACTAATTTAGTGAAATTACTCATCTTTATGTTTGGTATGCTTGAGATTGCATACCTTATCAAATAAATTTTCCAACTAATGAAATTTTGTGAACTTCTAATTTAATCATTTTTGTTCACAAAACCTTATAGTGACTTCTGTTACAAATATGAATTATTACTATTTAAATTTATTTAATGTGATAGAGATATTGTAATTTTTTTCTGGAATATTTTGTTTGTAATTTTATTAATAGAAACAAAAGTACAATAAAAAAAATGAAATTAAATTGATTTATTTTTTGTACTTATTTTTAGTTTTTATTACATTATTAATTGATCCTACTCAATGTTTTTTATTTTTCTCCATCATGATTAACATCCACAAGATCAATATCGTCTATTTTTTTATCTAATACATCATTTTAAGGGCAATGCAAATTGAGCTAACATTTACAACTGCTACAACATCTTATACACATTTGGTTGCTGAGGAACGATTTTTCATTCACAAATATGATACAGATATTTAGTTGGATTGAGATCAAAATGATTCTAACATTAGAGAGAGGAGTTGAGAGGATCTCTCAAAATCCACCTACAAATCTGAAACCAACTCCAAACCTCTGTGGAAGCATTATCATCCAAGTCTCTCCCTTAATACTTACATGCCAAACACATATTGCAATTCAAATATAAGTCAAGCATTCCCACTTTCAAATCCCAAGGACCATGCCCTTTCTCCACAACAATGTTCGAGCTTCCCACTTGATACATTTAAGGTACAATTGTCTTTGACCATATTTGATGAACTTGTAAAATCAAAGAAAATTCATTGTGTCAAATTACATAGCTCATTGTAATTGTAAGAAAAAATAACCAATTAACTGAACCGTTCTATGGACATGCTCCCATATGTGAGATGGCATAGCTTGTTGTATCTCAAATTTGTCTAGGATAACTATCTAGGGTGCTTAATGTGGTCAAAAATTTAATCATACAACTTGATGTGCCTTGCACACAAGCAACATATAAGAATAACTTGTAGCTAGTTTTTCTTGCTTTAGATAACCCATTAAATTTAGAATAGTATACAAAAATAACCACTTATTTGAATTATATTGCTCTTTTCTATTGTTGGTTCTTCATGAGGTAAAATGTTACAAACCCAAAATGAATATAAAGTGAAAAACAAGTAATGAATAATAACAAAAAGGTAATATGGAACCTATGGGATGTACATTGAGGTGAGTGAGTGGTATAACAACTACACTCATTGGTATGCATGCTCTATGAAGATATGAAACTAACACGAATAATTTTGGGTCTCTCGAGGGAGTTGCTTCTCTGTTTTGTCCCAAATTAGAATTATATATAGTGTGTTTGTTTTTTTTTCAAGAACAAGGGTTTTCCAAAAAATGAAATCTAAGGTGGGACTCGCTCCCCCTTCCTTCCAAAATATTCTTAGAGGGAAAATCGACTAAAGAGGTAAATAAATTGGTAGTTGACTGTGAGAATGTGTCATTACTGTGTAGACTTTTTCTTGAATATGGCCACCTCATTCAAGAGTGTCCCTTGAAGAATAAGGAATAAAATGCAGGTGGTTTAATGATTAATGATCGTTTTACAAGAGTTCCCAATCAACATGGTAATCAAAGTAATCAAACCCCTATTAACACAAGGGCCTCTAGGGAAAGAAATTCTTTCTCTGTGCTTGAAGCTATGGAGGAGGACAATCAAGATATTCATGCAACCAAAATGGACATTGTTCCATCTCATAAAATATTGGAAAAGATTACCTTGGAACGTAAAATGGGTACTAAATATGAAAATATACAAGCTACGTATGATCTCAATGAATTCTACTATTTTGAGGAAGTGGTTCCTCTCTTAGATCATAATATGTCAAACCTCTCAAAAGAGGAACAAGTATTAGTTGTTGATATTTTGGGGTAGCATTGGATGTGCTATATCTACGATATTTTGTGGAGGAGGTCGACTACGTGAGATCTCCAAGACCGACAAGGCGTTTAGAAGAATTCCATTAGGTTTAATCTTTTTAATTAAGGACCCTAAGTCTAACTTAGGAAAATTAAAAGATTAAAGTGAATTAAATTAAACATGTGATGAGAATGCCTTAAGTGACATGGATCAAGGAGCTTCTAATCTTAGCCATTGATTACATATTAGATCACGACCATTGGTTTGCCAATGAGAAAAGTATAAGAGAAGGGCTTGGGGTGAGTTGGAGGACACACACATTAGCGGAGTACTGCAACTAAGTTAAAATTTTAGGGCGTGGTTTACTAAGAATTTCAGAAGAAGTTTGCAGTGGGGTGAAGGGTAGTATTGTAAAGGGTGTTAGACTCCTGTAATTTAGAGTATCACCAGGTGACTGATTATTTCTCATATTTTTCATACTAAAAATAACATTCCATCACTATGATTTTTTTTCTAGGAAAGAAAGGGGAATCCTCAGTACCAAGAGCTTCAAAAGAATTCGTCTGCCATTTTCAGTTCAAGGAAGAAGGAAAGGGTTTCTGAGTAAGGTTAATAGTGAGGAAAAGTCCATAATTCCCTCATTCTGTCTGTATGCCTTCATATTACCTTCATTTGCCTAAAAACATCTGTACTCCAATGCTCTAAATCCCCATTTGACCCTAAAACCCACACACACCTAACCTTCTCAAGCTTATCCTTGTATAAAACCCACTCATTATCTAAGTCCGAAGTTCTATACCATAGCTCTTCCTGCCCACCAAACAATCATTGGTATGCAACATAAACCTTACATGTTGCCCACACTTCGCAGCGCGTAGATATTTAACCTTACCTCTTAAGTCTTATACTAAATCTGTTTTTCCACCGATGTGATGAAGTGGGACCCGCCATACCTTTAACGCATTATCCAAACTGCATGAAAAACTTCATATTTCTCAGTTTCTTTACCTTTCGCCAGTTCACACCCTTCAGCGCTTAGCGCGTCAAATTTTTCACTTCACACATTTCACAACTTACCCCTTTACAATGCACGCAAGTTAAAAATTTTACTTCTGATATGTGGACTGGCGGGACCCACATTTTCCCTTGTACAACTCCAAGGCTTGGAATTTTTTCATATTATGGGTTAGGCAACCTTTTCCATGTTTTAACTGAAAATCACTTGCCTGCTTGGAGAAACTTATGGTAGGGTCCATCTCCAAATCACAAATCACAATGTTTTAAAGATGGACGCAGGAGGTAAATGTTAAGATCACCGAAGTGCTATATGTGATGGGTGGGGCCCAATGGTAGATCACAGATTTTAGAAAACAAGTGCAAAGAAAAATGTTAGATTTGTCGATCTATGTGGCAAGGTGACATGGAAAGTGATATGGCATAGGACGTGGCAGTGAGGTGGCAGGTGACGTGATAGTGACGTGACCTGGACCGCATACCGCACATTGCAGATCTCACAGGTTAAGTTTATGGTTAAAACTTAAAATTTGCAAAGTGCGACAGAGGCCCAGACGTGATGTAGTTCCAAAGGCACATTCCAAAGGATTTTGAATTGGCATTTAGGGCCTTTTTCAGTGTTAAATTGCATTGGAGGAGGAAAAGGGATTATAACATAAAAAGACGTGAAACGTCGAAGCAAGATGTGCGACGACAGTGAGATCCAATCGCAATGTGCACATCACAAAAGATAAAGGATAAATGCAAAGATAAGAGGTTAAAGTTTTTGAAGTGCAATGTGCGACAATGGTGGGACCCGATCACAATGAGCACATTGCAAATGTTAAAAGACAAGTGCTAAGGAAAATTTGAGAACAATGCAATGCGAAATGTGATATTGGAGCGGATGCGATGTTTTCCAGAACCAAGATCTAAGAATTTTCAAGTCTAGGCAGACCCACTTGTTCCTCGCCACATCAAATCTGTGTAAAATTCCCACAACTCTCCACCATCCCCACTCACCCCCGCACATCGTATGGTTCACAGTGCCTTTCGGCCTCCCCGCATCTGCCGAAAGTTAACAAAGGAGGGGGGACTGGAATGGGCAATATCCCATACCGCTTGTTCGGCTACGTGTTGCACTCAGTGCTATTCTGTACCCCCCTCTCTAATACGACTCACCACTCACAACCCCCTCCAAAAAGCCCTTCGCATCACTCACCAAACCACTACGCCTTTTTACCGGTGCATGTACTATCCGTGCCACGTTTGCTCCCACTGTCTGCTTCAATCACATCCCCGCCCGTTAAGAAAATTGTTGCATCATAAAGGGTCAGGACATTATCCAATGGACCCGCGCCACCTCCACACCACCACATCACTATTTTAAAATCCAAATGTTGGCATAACTATAGAGTTTACTCTACCAGTTTTGTCAAACTAATACAAGAATCGAATTTGAGAGTATTACTCGAGAAAGTGTGAATTTCAAAGAAGAGTTTTCAGCACTCTATGAAACCAAATTACAGGGCTCCTTTATATTTTTAATCCCAGTAACTATCCCCTACTGTCATATCCCTTCCCTGGTGCTGACCCATAATCATTTCCCTACCTCGGTTCCCCTCTCTGCCATCCCTTTCTCCATTGCAGGATTGTGAAAGAAGAATCATTCAAGAGAATGCCTCCAAAGCTAGATCAACAGCTTTTTAATCCTATGGTCTATTCACAAGTGGACCTCGATCACTTGGCACTAGCAGACAAAGACTACAAAATCCATGAGACAGAGTTTGATTCTGATTTATTTGATGTCTACCTTTGGTTTGAGGACCAATTTCTCGAAGGAGCCAATGACATTAACCTATGGGAGACCTATTTACCTCTTTACATATTCCAAAAAACCCACAGTTTCCCAAATTTCATCAGGAAGTGCCAAAGTTTTTATGACATTAATTAGAGGATCGTAGTCGCCACAATAGGAGAAATCATGTTTTCCATCAATGTCGAATCCATCCAGCAAATGATGCAGTCCCCCACTCTTGAAAAGTGGTCCCTTTCTCATATGAAGCCCTCACAGAATATTATCAAAAGCTTGACCCTGCGAGGAGAGCCAAAACTTTGGAACTTTCCTTGACCCCTGATACCCCAATGCCTACAAAAAACACTCCTTATCCCTCATCTACCTTTTCTGATAGTACGATGCACATTTTGTCTATTTTATCTTATTTATTTGGTTATCACACTGATCAGTGGGTAGATGAGACTGTGATATTTTTATTGTCCAATCTTTCCCAAGATGCTAAACCCACATTCATGTTCAACTATGCTCAGTTTCTTGCAGAGGGCATTCATGAACAGTTTTTAAAGTTTGATATTGAGGAGGTTTTCAAATACTCCTTTGTGTTGGTATATATGTTTGTCCATTTCCAGTCTAGAAGGTTTCAATTCCATATGACTAAGGTAAATGAAGATAATGAGCCCTAATCTTTCATGTTCTGGACCACCCTACTATTAAAATATTAGAAGGATTATACATACAAGGATTTTGTGGATTTGTTTGAGCACCCACCCATCAGCACACTGAGCAATGCAACAGAGCCCAGGATAGATGAACGAATCAAGAAGACCATGCAGTTAACAGAGCAAGTGAAGACAATAGATTGGTATTTGTACCAAAACTACATAGAGATTAGAGTCTATGGAAATGAGCTAGCCCCTTACAAATTGTCAAAGTTCCTCTCCCTGAGGGTCTTTGCACTAGAATACATAAGGCAAATGATACATGACGATGAGCTCCACTTTGTCTCTACAAAGAAGAAGGCTCAGTTCAAGGTCAAGACACAAATTGGGCCTTTCATCTATAAGAGAAGAGAAGTAAGAGAGGAGGAAGAAAAGATACTGAGAGAGATGGGCTTCAACCATAGTTTCACTTGGTCTTATGACCCTGTAGTGGTTATCTCCAGGAAAAGGGTGGAAAACAAGTCCACACCCTATGTTCAAACACGCATGCCTTCAATCAATCAATATTCCAATCAAACAAAATGGGTGACTAATACCCTCCAAGAAGAAGAAGAACAAGTGTTCTCCACTCCAGGCGTCCAGACCCCAACACCACAAGGAAGGAAGAATGTAGAAGGAAGAGAAGACAAGGGGAAAGAGAAAGAGCAAGAGATAGGGAGAAAAAGGCCAAGAGAGGATCAGTCACCTTCAGTGACTGATACCTCTAGTAAGGAATTCAAAATAATATATAGGAAGAGGACCCGAGTTCATATGAAGATTGACCAAGGAGGAGAATCAAGGCAACAAACCATGGTTCATATTGCAGATACCCCTAGGTGATCTCTAGTGGGTGGTAAAACAATGGCCTCCCCTACATTTATGGCCAGAATTCCTTTGTAGCAGTAGGAATTGGAGACATCTACTTCTAGACCTGCCATAGAAGGTGAGGAAAAATCATTTTATGACACATTCAAGGAAATAAAATTGAGAAATGAGGTGTTGAAGACTAAAAATTACAATCAATTATGGAACCAGACCCCAAGCTCACAAAGCAGGCTACTGTCTTCCTTTGACACTGAGAAGAGAAGGATGCAGATGGTATTTCTAGAAGCCTTGGTCCCACAACCCCAAGGAGAAAGAGATTACGAGAAGGCATCTTTTGAATTTAATGCCAAGGAAATTCATCTAATCGACCAAATGGAATTACACAAGAAAAATGGAGAGATGGTGGCCTCCACCTTGACAAGTAATTCTATGAGCTTGTCAAAGTTGCAAGTATCCATCTCCAATTCTCAGTCACAAATCAAGATGGATAATATATCTTCCATGGCTAAAGAATCAAGGATCATGTCTTTAGAGGAGTTAATAGTGAAGACAGGTCATGACCCAACAAATGTTCAAGTTGTGTAGGAGGTCTTAAAGAAGAAGAATGTTGACATAACAGCCCTCAGGAAACAACTCAAGATGCCAGCAACAGAAGACCCCTTGGCTAAAGGCATTGAGGAAGATGACGAACATAAGGTAGAACTATTGAAGTTAGTTGTGGGACAGTCTACCCAAATCAAACAAATGGAAAAGGAGATGGAGAAGCTACTAAAGGAAAAAGAAGAAGCAGCTTGAGTGATGCTCATCCTAGTAGAAGCTATCCCCATTTCAGCAATCCCATCAGCTGATCCCACAACTGCTGGAACATCTAGTGGGACAGACCAGTTTTTAAAGGCCATGGAAGGTATGACTCTACATTCACAAGAGATCCAAAGATTGGAAGCACAAATTGGTATCCTGAAAGATCAAAAGGCCAGGTCTAAAACTGCCCATGAGATATCCAAAAAGCAGATTGAGAGATTGGAGAAGGTAGAGAAACAATTTTCGCACAATAGAATTTTGGGCCAAATGAAGTTGATAATTTGCAACACAATCATGAAGACAGTGGAAGAAATTTTTCACTCAATCCACATCATTTGTGAATAAAATAGTTGGTGGACAAATGCGTAGTCGCTACCAAAAGAGAAAATCAGGAATTAGGAAACATGCCAATCATAGCCCCTAAAATCATACAATTCATGAACCCAAAAACCAGCTATGAACTTGAAGAACTAGATGTAGAAGACAGAACAACAACCATATCATAAGTAAAAAGGGTCATCACTAAGACGAATTTAGTAAGGAAATTAGAGGAGAAGTGTCACGAGTTGGACTTGGCCATCAACAGATTCCTGAACAAGATTGAACCCCTGGTTGCAAAAGGTTTTCCCTCACTATATGTAATTAATAACAAACTGGTCCAAAGGGGAGATTATATAACCAATCTCAAAGAAACCGCTAAGGATACCACAAAATTCACCAACATCAAAGGAAATATGACCAGGAAAGTTTTCTGGGATCTCTTGAGCAATGACATATTTATTCTACATGAGTTGAAGCATGTTTTTCCCACCAAGCCTACTTTCAGAAAATACAGAGAGGTGGACAGAGTATACCAATAGGTCATAAGCACGAGGATTCCCAATAAAAAGGAGTGGAATATCCTATGTATGTTCCATGATTGAAAAGACATGGTAGATACATCAGCCCATCCATCTAGTGATTAGCAGTGCCAGCATCAAATCCTCTTTAATGATCCAGTAGGGATGGCCCAAAAGAAGAGCCAGATGTTAAATTCCACCAACCATTGCCTCTTCCCAACTATATCATCCGCCTCCAAGACAAATTTTTGATTCACGAAGAGTCGCTTGAGTTTTTCATTCGTGAAGAGTTATCATAATAAATTCTATAGGCGTGTTTGTCAAATATTTTGTTGATTCATCCACTCTCTTCTGCCTCTTCACTGTTTTCTGCACTGCCCTCATTTTCTTCACTATTTGAATTTTCTTTGTTTGACTCCTCACTGTTTTCCTCTTCATTGCCAACATCATTATTTCCTTTAGTTTCCAAGCTTTCTTCCTCATCACTGACCTCTGTCTCTTCATTTCCTTCTTCTTCACTACTTGTTTCATCATTACCCTCTTGCTCATTGTCATTTGATTGCTCATTATCACTTCCCTCATTGTCTGATGCATTGTGAGAGGGTGATAAAGGAGGGTTGTCTTGGGGTGAAGGAACATGTGTAGATGGAGAAACATGATAATCAGGAGATGATGGAGGAGTAGGGACAGGAGGATGAGATGATGAAGGCACATTTTGCTGAGGATGGGGTTGTGGGTTGGTGAACACATCATGAGAAATGAAAATCTCCCATGGAATACCCTTCTACTATAATTGGTGCAACACAACCATCTTAATCAAAGAATGATTAAATAAGCTTTGCATCTAATGGTGATAGTCTCTCTTTTGTGAAATATAAGACATTTTGTCAATGCTCTTGTAGAGGTACTAGGGTAGGTGCAGCATCCTAACCCTAGTGAAGTGCATGAGCAACCTGATGTGATAGGAGTAAAGCCTGGAGAACCTTCCCTCACATGTAAAATATTTCATAATAATCCTCATCATAGGTGCATATCTCTCCAGTAGATGTGAGAAAGGAAAAGTGGATTTATTGTAGTATTTGTACCTAGGTTTTAAATATGGCTCATATTTTCTCATGTCAAGGTTGGCCTGTTCGAACCATTTCTCCCCTACACTAGGTATCCCAGTGGCATTTTCAATAGCATTAGAATATAGCTTAATGTTTACCCCTACAAGCTTAACTTGTTTGTCATGCAAGTCAATGATGAAAATTCTTGTCAGATCAGGGTGGTTTTTCACCTACTGTACCTTCTCACAAAATTGATAGTAGCCTACATTTTGGAAGCATGAGACTGTTAGGGGAGATCCATTTAGGTCCATTATGTTTAGTGGTTGAAACCTATTGATCCTCCCACCTTTATGTTTATGTCTCCTTGGAACTTGGCCTTCTCCTTCACTACCACTATCCCCTTCTCTTGACATTTTAAAAATTATTCCTTTGAAATGCTAGTACTTCTTATGAAACTGATATGAAAGAGGGAATAGGAGTGGTGATGAAAAAGGAAGCCTTTTACAGGGGAATGAAATGAATGAGTGAGTAGGTATATCAAGATGGATGAGAGACTTAGAAAAAATTGATCACCACCCCTGCTGATTTGTAAAATCTCTGCTTTGGCACTCCTTGCACTTATGTCAATTTTGAAATGGAAGAGGGCAATGTAAGGTCAACTTGTTTGCAGTGTAAAGGATAGATATTTATGAAGGAATGAGTTTAGGAACATCTTAAGTGAATGGAAAACCTCCAAAATGAAACCACCTCAATTTACCCCTATTTTGACTGATAGTTCTTTATAGGCAGATGAGGAAGGCTTAATTAGTGATTTTAGGCATGAAATTTAGTTTATCTCCTTAGGGTTCCATTCCTTTAATCAAATGATGAAAAAAATCTTGAGGGGGAGTTGATGTCTTGTACTTACCCTCACAAGCACTTGAAGAAACCTTGGCGATGATTTAAAAGGTTTTTTGAGTTGATTTGGTGTAGGAGGCCCTCCTAGCCAAGCGCGTAGCGCCTGGGTGAACGAGGAGTCGGGTCGGGAAAAGGTGCAGCACCTTGTGTGAGGCGCGCAGCACCAAAGGTTTTTTTTGCTGGGTTTGTCGAGTGATTTGGGCAAATGCGCAACATGTTTCCAGCCACGCAACGCTTTGATAAAACACAAGGGAGAAACTACCAAGGGTGCAACGCCCGACTCTAAGCACACAACATCGACCTTAACGCGCAACGCCTCAAAAACTCTGCCCAATTTCCCTTGAAAACTCACGAATTTTCTCTCCTCAACATTTCTAAATTTTTGCAAGTGAAAAATGATTTGCTGAAGTGTTGATATGAGTTTATATAGGCTCAAGGATTTTAAATTAATCTCTTACAACCCACTTTCCTAATGTTATTAAGCCTCTTTCATTTTTTACTAACATTCCTTTGTCACTAACTCTCTGACCCTTTTTTTCTCTACAGGTTTCCTTGAGTTACGAAAATTGCTCTTCTTTTAACCCTACAGTATCTAACCTATTCACCTTGACACAAAATCAGCCTTTAAAACCTCTTTGTCTGCACCATGAATTTTAATCTCATCCTTTGTTTATTTAGGCATGAAAACTCACTTTTGGTAAGTTTGGAATCTTTGCACAGAAGTAGCTTTAAAAACATATCTTGTTTCCTCCTTAGAGCTCAACTTCAGGTTTTTAATCTTTTGACTACTACTACTTTGTAGGTTACTAAAATGATGATTCGACCTTTCTTTAACTGATGCTATTTACCTTCTCCTTTTGCAGGTTTTTCTTGAGTCACAAAGTTTATTTTCTTTGGCTTGTTTATGTCCTTTAATAGTTTCACTTAGCAGGTGTTATGAGAACCTTGAAGTGGCTCTTCCCCTTAATCTTTAAAGCATGCTAAATTCACTTTTGACAACTTCAGGAAATTATGCACTGGAAATATCTCCAAAATTTCTTTTGTTCTTACTTTGGAGCTCAAATCATCTTATGTTTCGCAGGTGAGTGATAACCTTGGGTTCACCTTTCTTCCTGATCTTGAGGCATTCTAGGTTGAGCTTGGAAACCTCTAGGATGCTTACACACACTGGCAGCTTCTAAATCATCCTTTACCTGCACCATGGAGGCTCAAACTATCTTTTGATCATTCATGTCATGACAAAATCCTTTGGATAAGTTTGGAATCTTTACAAACATTGACATATTCAGAATCCCTTAGCTATCATCATGGAGTTTTAAAATCATCATTTCACCTTCTGTGACAATTTTCCAAAACTCTAGGTGTCTGGAATTCTTGAAAACAATTATCAGTGTTGTGTTATAAGTTCTCTATCGCCCTTTCAAGTTCATTCATTTCTGTCCAGTTCACCTCACCTTTTTCCCTTTTTGATCAATAATCTCTGAAAAACTTCTCTTCATGTTTGGTTTGTAGTGTACCTCCTCCATGGCTTTTTGCTGCATTGGATCACTGCTTGGTACACTGTTGGACCTTCAAGTTCAAAACCTTAGTTCTCCTTGAAACCAAACTGCTTCCCCTCTCCTTGCTATGAATGTCTTTATTGAGGAGCAGGCCTCTTACCTTACTAACTCTTTGCTGATACTCATTTTAACACTCTTGTAGAAGTGTCAAAATTCACATTTACCTTTTTCAGAACTTGAACTTGATAAAGTGGCCCTCTTAGGAAATTTTCTGATCTTTCTTGGAAAACCATGTGCTAATATTATATTATATTTGAGCTAGCTTCTAGCATAGGAAAAGCAGTGCCTGAAACACCTAATGATGACCCTACAACCTGTGAAACCCTATTGACCTAGTGGGAGGGTCCTTTGACCTGGTCTTTGACTGAAAATTGGCTTGGAGTATTCAAGTGTAAAAACAGAGTATTGACAAAGTGATGTATTGAAGATCCAAAATCCAATGTACTTGATTTATCTAAAGAGCCTACAGAGATAGTTTTGAGATCATCGCTTGGGAAACCTAGTGAACATGGGAAGGAATAGGCTTATAGGTAACACTAGATGTAAAGTGGAGTTATGGGGAAGAGAAAAACAGAGTGCTGAGGTCATGTGCAGGAAAAAGGATGAAGATGAGTGACATAAGCCCATAAGGAGTCCTCTAGGAGTGGCAGGGTGACCATGAAAAGGCAAGGTTGATAGAACAGTGAAAATTTTCCTATAAGGATAATGAAGGCAGTGAGATATCTAAAACTCAAAATATTCAAGGAATTTTGTTTTTAGAAATCTAGAACCCATCTATAGTCATCCACAGATAGAAAAATTTATTGATGACTAACAGTAGGAAAAAACGAACCAACAACCCACACAAAATCTACAAATGATGACCGTTGAACTGAGGGAGGATGAACCACACATCAACATTGTAACGAGCATTGGAGTTATGATGGGAGATGATAAAGAAAAAGGTAAGAATAAAATGGAAGATACATGGGTAAGAAAAATCGCAGTAAAAGCCTCTAGGTTCAGTATTTAGAAGGAAAAAGAAACATTCATGGAGGTGAAGGGAAGCTTTATGGATATCGGAGCTTCAACATCTAGTGTGCAACTGAAGTTAATTACAAAGAATGATTGCGCTAAGTATCTACTCTGGTGCAAGAATTTGATCCAAGTATCTTAAGGTTGTTATTACAGACTTGCATGAAGTTGTTGAGGAATCACAGGGTTGTCGAAGGACTACAGGAGTTGATATATTACTGTTCTGAGAAAGAAGTACTATGAAATGATCTACACAGTGAACACTTTACATCAACATAAGAATATAACGGGGAAGGAAATGAGACTAACTCTAAATATCAAGGAATATGATATGGATCAGGTAATCCTAGACTTAGGATATGATGCCAATGTGTTACCTAAGAAAACATGGAGTTATTGGGAAGACCAAATTTTCAATGGTCATCGATCTATTTGAGGATGGCCAACCAAAAAAAGATCCTCCCTATGGAAAGGTTACCTAGCGTTGTAGTTGATATTGAAGGAGTGCATGTTGTTGCAGAATTCTAGGTGATTGAAATTGTAGATGATAGAAACTCCTATCTGGTGCTGCTTGGATTGGATTGGGCTTTCAATACTCTGGCAACAATAAAATTGAAGAATAGAAAAATGGTGTTTGAAAAGGGAAATATGAGGGTCATTGTTCCTTTAGCCCCATTAGAAGGAGTTCGCTATACACAACATGTTTGGGATGAGTACTACAACACAGATGTCGAAAAAAATTATGAGATAAAAGTTAAGGAGGAAGATTGGATTAATCCCACTGCAGAGGGTAAATTAATTTGTGAAAATCACAGTTCCTATACTTCATATTTCGAGGAAGAAATGGAAAATTGGAAGAATAGGTTACATGAAGTATCTACAAGATGATGTGCCATAATCAAAAGATCACTTCCTTGCATAACTTTGGAGGTATGTAGTGTACCTTCATTAGGGGAATTGTGAGATCTAAAATGGGCCTCCTAATGAAATTATAAAATAATAGTGGAAATAATAAAATGAGATTAGATTACATCATCAAATTTTAGAGGGAAAAGGAAAAAACTACTTTTTTTCAGCTCATATTTTCAACTTATCTCCCTACGTGTTTACTCAAATTTTGAGTGGGAACACTCGTTGGATACATAATTAAATTCCTCATCCAAGGAGTACCCATGTTGCATACTTTTGATGGACCATGCTACACAAAAATTAGAAATACATGAAAAAACATGATTTCAATCACGATTTTCATGTATTTCTCACTTTTTGTGTAGCAGGGTCCATCGAAAGTATGCAACATGGGTACTCCTTGGATGAGGAATTATTTTTTGCATCCAACGAATACTCTAGCTTGATATTTGAGTAAAACCTTAGGGAGATAAGTTGAAAAATTAATTTAATTATTTAATTATTTTATAATATTTTTACTTGTTACCCCAAAACTGGTGAATAATCCCCCATGGTAGACATCATCATCTTGAATCCTAATGGTTCTTCTATAAATATTATTTTGGTTGTAAGATTTCATTAGGAGGTCCATTTTAGACCTCAAAATTTCTCTAATGATTATGATGGGATAGGAGATGTAAGGCTTTTTCTTGATGAATATGAAACAGAAATAGCAAAAGAACAAAGGTTGCAAGCTTTGGATGTATCCCTAAGATCTACACCTGCTAGATGGTGGGGTACTCATAAAAGGCATATAGGAAATTGGGAGGAGTATCGAAGGCTGATGTCGGTCATATGTTGGCCAATAGATACAAAATTCAAAGTAAAGTATGGCGGTAAGGTTGACCCCTGGGAGCATATTCATCATTGCACTTCAGTTTTCAAATAAGTTCAAGAACAAGATTGGGCACATGGGTTTATCCACACACTAGAAACGATTCCTATGAATTGGTATCTTGACATAGAATTGCGACATGGAACTGTGAACTAAAAGGATCTAGTTGAAGGATTCAGAATAGAATTTAGTTTTTAAGATGATTGTCCATGCATATATTTAGCCCTTCATAAAGTCATAGAAAATGGTTTTAAGAAAATAACTTCGCTAACATGGAAGTAGCTAGATTGGACCATGCAGTTGGAACAAGCATTGGAGTGCTATAATGTGATTGCAGAAGAAGATGATGAAGATCCGCGCAGTATTGATATGACAGAATCAGAAGGAAACCACAAAGTTCTTGGACGAAAACCTCAAATACTCAATATAGCGAAACCCTAAAAAACAAACAAAGTGAATATCGACTCAGAAGAAGAACCAAAATTTGAAATGATTGGAGATTATTGGGATGAAGACACGGTTATAAAAATTACAGAGATGTTGCACGAGTATCAGGAGTTCTTCCACATGAAATTTTGTGAATTGAAGGGCATATTAGGGGAATTATGAGGTACGAGGATTCCCTTGAAACCTAAATTGAAGCGAGTAAAGAAAAGAACCTATAGGCTAAATTCAAAATACAAGGAAAAAGTGAAGGAGGAGTTAAATAAAATGATCAAAGTTGGGATCATCGAACCAATCCAAGAGTCTGAATGGGTAAGTCCTATGGTGGTGCAGGAAAAGAAGGTAAAGGATGAGATTAGGATATCTATAGAGCTAATAAATTTGAATGATGCATGCTTACATGATCCTTTTCCCACACCATTTATAGATGAAGTATTGGACAATGTCAGAGTACAAGAGGCCTATTCTTTCACATATGGCTTTTCGGATTATCATCAGATCAAAATTGTGCCAAAAGACAGACATAAGAAAATTATTTCTACACAATGATGCTCTTACCAGTACATGGTGATTATTTTTGGCTTGAAGAATGATCCTCCCATATTTTATAGAGTTTTAGTTGTAGCTTTTAAAGAATATATACACAATTTTTCGAAAGTTTACTTTGATGACTAGAAATTATTTGGGCTTTTGAAAAATCATGTTGTGAGCTTGAGGTTGATGCTGGATACATGAAGGCAGTACCAAATATGATTAAATTTAAAGAAGTGTATATTTTGTGTACCATTTTGCATACTATTGGGCCATGTAGTTTGTAAGCAGGGATTAATGGTGGATCCCGCAAACATAGCATTCATTGTGAACTTGTCATCACCAAAAATAGTGAGAGAATTGCACATGACACTTGGACACACTAGCTATTGCAAAAATTTTATAAAGGGGTATGCACAGATAACTGCAACAATGGATATGTTATTGAAGAAAAATGTCACTTTCCAATGGGATGAGGAATGCTAGAAGACCCTCGATGTGCTAAAAGAGAAAATGGTGATGGTGTCTATTTTAGTTTTCCTAGACTGGATAGGAATTTCATGTACATGTTTATGCATATTGCATAGCATTGGGTGTAGTGTTGACACATCCCAATGGAATATTACATCATTATATAGCAACTAGAAACTAGCAAATATTACCAATCACTATAGGTAGCTTATTGAGAAAGGAGACTTACCCATCACTATATGTAGTTTATTGAGAAAGAAGTTTTGGAAAGGAGTAACTCTAACTCTTAATAAACACATACAAGAAAGACAAAATAATTCATTAAATAAAAGGCAATAACAAAAAATTTTATTGGGTATATATTTATTTATTGAGTCAATATTTATTTATTTATTTAATAATGGAATATTACATAATTTTTGTTTTAATCTAAATATTTATTTTATAGTCATGCATAAAATATATTATGGTTGCTTTTTTACTTCAACCTAAATCACATGTTCTTGTTTAACAAAAAAGCAAGCTATTTTTTTAAATAAAATTATGTATTAATCTAGACACACTACAAATTTGAAAATTGTATATGCATATAGTTAGTTTTAACTCTATTATATATAAAAATAGTGGTAACTCAATTTATATAATTTTAATATGTATGGTATAACTAAAGATATACTCAAATATAATAAATAATAATAATATTTTAAAATTAAAATATTTTCTTAATATACAATTTTTTTTAATATATTTAAGTCTTATAATTTACTGAAATATTACATTTCTAGTTTATATATATAATAAAGTGCAACACAATTTGAATATTAAAATACATTATTTAATTTAGATATGTTTATTTTATATATTTAATTGTTATATTTAATGGAAATATTAAACTTCTAATTTAATCGTTTATAAAATTTTAAATTATATATATATATATATATATATATATATATATATATATATATATATATATATATATATATATATATATATAGATATATAACTTAAAGATTAAAATATTTATTGGTTACACATATGTTTCATCTATATATTTAGTTCTTTTATTTAATTGAAGTTTTTCACTTTTATTATAATTGTCTTTTAATATATAAAATTATATAATTAATATATTAAAATTGTGAAGATAAAAAGATACAAATAAAAATGATAACTATTATTAAAATATAAATGAAAAATATTATTAAAATAAAGTTAGTGCTATGCAATGTAAATCAAGTCAAACACTCCTAACATCCTCCAAAAGCTAGCTTAACTTATTGGTCTTTCCGTTATTGTCAAGTTTGACATTTAGACAGAACATAGTTTAATCAACCTTAATTATTTTTTAAAGGCATCAAGTTTTATCCTTTAAGGTTTTATTGTTATTTTATAACCTCTTTGAATTAAGTGTTATTTCATAATGTGCTCTAAAATATTTTCAATAGGATTTTAAACTAATTTAGTGAAATTACTCATCTTTATGTTTGGTATGCTTGAGATTGCATACCTTATCAAATAAATTTTCCAACTATTGAAATTTTGTGAACTTCTAATTTAATCATTTTTGTTCACAAAACCTTATAGTGACTTAGGTTACAAATATGAATTATTACTATTTAAATTTATTTAATGTGATAGGGATATTGTAATTTTTTTCTAGAATATTTTGTTTGTAATTTTATTAATAGAAACAAAAGTACAATAAAAAAAATGAAACTAAATCGATTTACTATTTGTACTTATTTTTAGTTTTCATTACATCATTAATTGATCCTACTCAATGTTTTTTATTATTCTCCATCATGATTAACATCCACAAGATCAATATGGTCTATTTTTTGATCTAATACATCATTTTAAGGGCAATGCAAATTGAGCTAACATTTACAACTGTTACAACATCTTACACACATTTGGTTGCTGAGGAACAATTTTTCATTCGCAAATATGATACAAATATTTAGTTGGATTGAGATCAAAATGATTCTAACATTAGAGAGAGGAGTTGAGAGGATCTCTCAAAATCCACCTACAAATCTGAACCAACTCCAAACGTCTGTGGAAGCATTATCATCCAAGTCTCTCCCTTAATACTTACATGCCAAACACATATTACAATTCAAATATAAGTCAAGCATTCCCACTTTCAAATCACAAGGACCATGCCCTTTCTCCCCAACAATGTTCAAGCTTCCCACTTGATACATTTAAGGTACAATTGTCTTTGACCATAGTTGATGAACTTGTTAAATCAAAGAAAATTCATTGTGTCAAATTACATAGCTCATTGTAATTGTGAGAAAAAATAACCAAGTAACTAAACCGTTCTATGGACATGCTCCCATATGTGAGATGGCGTAGCTTGTTGTATCTAAAATTTATCTAGGATAACTATCTAGGGTACTTAATGTGTTCAAAAATTTAATCATACAACTTGATGTGCCTTACACATAAGCAACATATAAGAATAACTTTTAGCTATATTTTCTTGCTTTAGAAGACCCATTAAATTTAGAATAGTATACAAAAATAACCACTTATTTGAATTATATTGCTCTTTTCTATTGTTGATTCTTCATGAGGTAAAATGTTACAAACCCAAAACAAATATAAAGTGAAAAACAAGTAATGAATAATAACAAAAAGGTAATATGGATCCTATGGGATGTCCATCGACTTGAGTGAGTGGTATAACAACTACACTCATTGGTATGCATGCTCTATGAAGATATGAAACTAATACGAAGAATTTTGGGTCTCTCGAGGGAGTTGTTTCTCTGTTTTGTCCCAAAATAGAATTATATATAGTGTGTTTGTTTTTTTTCAAGGACAAGGGTTTTCCAAGAAATAAAATCTAAGGTGGGACTGGCTCCCCCTTCCTTCCAAAATATTCTTAGAGGGAAAATCAACTAAAGAGGTAAATAAATTGGTAGTTGACTGTGGTTCTTCATAAATTCAGAATCATATTGTAATGGGTGATTTACGAAAAAATGGGTTTTGCCGACAATGTGTACCCAAAGCCCCACATAACTGAAAATTCACAATTCGAGCTAAATTTTCTCGACGATGAGAGGAAAAAAATGATAGATCATGATTTTATTTGTAATTTTATTTCAATTTTTCCGGCAAAAAATGAGATCAAATATCGGTTACAAGAAAATTATCGGCGAAAGGGAGAGGTATATTTGTGACTTGGCCCCAAAATCTTTTCACAGTCATTTTTCAAAACTAGAAGACAAAGATAACATTTTTGGAGGGCCTTATTTGTTAGAAAATTAAGAACTCTATATAAGGCACTAAGAAGCTTGTTTTAACCAAGAAAAGGAGGAATTTATAGTGATGACACTATGGGTTAGCTTATATTCCTTACAAGTTCAGTTTTGGTTACTAGAAAGTTCTCAAGGCATAGGTCAAGTCTTGGGTCATTTTTTGAAGGTATCGAAGCTTTAAAAAAGGGGGATGAATACATCATACTCTCAATTATGTTTGTGTATGAATATCTCACAACCTCAAATTCCATAGAATTAGAATAACAAGGAGACATTTGGAAACAACCCTTGGATTATAAGAATGCGTCATTACTGTGTAGACTTTGTCTTGAATATGGCCACCTCATTCAAGAGTGTCCCTTAAAGAATAAGGAATAAAATGCAGGTGGTTTAATGATTAATGATAATTTTACAAGAGTTCCCAATCAACATGGTAATAAAAGTAATCAAACCCCTAATAACATAAGGGCCTATAGGGAAATAAATTCTTTCTCTATGCTTGAAGCTATGGAGGATGACAATCAAGATATTCATGCAACCAAAATGGACATTGTTCCATCTCATAAAATATTGGAAAAGATTACCTTGAAACATAAAATGGGTACTAAATATGAAAATATACAAGCTATGTATGATCTCAATGAATTCTACTATTTTGAGGAAGTCGTTCCTCTCTTAGATCATAATATTTAAAACCTCTCAAAAGAGGAACAAGTATTAGTTGTTGATATTTTGGGGTAGTATTGGATGTGCTATATCTTTGATATTTTGTGGAGGAGGTCAACTACATGAGATCTCCAAGACCGACAAGGTGTTTAGAATAATTCCATCAGGTTTAATCTTTTTAATTAAGGACCCTAAGTCTAACTTAGGAAAATTAAAAGATTAAAGTGAATTAAATTAAACATGTGATGAGAATGCCTTAAGTGACATGGATCAAGCAACTTCTAATATTAGCCATTGATTACATATTAGATCACGACCATTGGTTTTCCAATGAGAAAAATATAAGAGAAGGGCTTGGGGTGAGTTGGAGGGCACACACATTAGCGGGGCACTACAGCTAAGTTAAAATTCTAGGGCATGGTTTACTAAGAATTTCAGAAGAAGTTTGCAGTGGGGCGAGGGGTAGTATTGTTAAGGGTGTTAGACTCCTGTAATTTAGAGTATCACCAGGTGACTGGTTATTTCTCATATTTTTATTACTAAAAATAACATACCATGGCTATGATTTCTTTTTTGGGAAAGAAAGGGGAATCCTCAGTACCAAGAGCTTCAAAAGAATTCATCTGCCATTTTTAGTTCAAGGAAGAAGGAAAGGGTTTCTAAGTAAGTGTAATAGTGAGGAAAAGTCCATAATTCCCTCATTCTATCCATATGCCTTCTTCTTACCTTCATTTGCCTAAAAACCTTTGTACTCCAATGCTCTAAATCCCCATTTGACCCTAAAACCCACACACACCTAACCTTCTCGAGCTTATCCTTGCATAAAACCCACTCATTATCTAAGTCCGAAATTCTATACCATATCTCTTCCTGTCCACCAAACAATCATTGGTATGCAACATAAACCTTACATGCTGCCCACACTTCGCAACGCGCAGATATTTAACCTTACCTCTTAAGTCATATACTGAATCTTGTTTTTCCACTGATGTGATGAAGTGGGACCCACCATACCTTTAACACATTATCCAAACTGCATGCAAACCTTCATATTTCTCACTTTCCTTACCTTTCGCCGGTTCACACCCTTCAGCGCTTAGCGTGTCAAATTTTGCACTTCGCACATTTCACAACTTACCCCTTTACAATGTGCGCAAGTTAAAAACTTTACTTCCGATATGTGGACTGGTAGGACATACATTTTCCCTTGTACAACTCCAAGGCTTGGAAATTTTTCATATTATGGGTTAGGCGACCTTTTCCATGTTTTAACTGAAAATCACTTGTCCGCTTGGAGAAACTTATGGTGGGGTCCATCTCCAAATCGCAAATCACAATGTTTTAAAAATGGACGTGGGAGGTAAATGTTAAGATCACCGAAGTGCTATGTGTGATGGGTGGAGCCCAATGGCAGATTACAGATTTTAGAAACAAGTGAAAAGACAAATTTTAGATTTTTCGATCTATGTGGCAAGGTGACATGGCAAGTGATATGGCACAGGACGTGGCAGTGAGGTGGCAGGTGACGTGATAGTGACATGACTTGGCCTGCATACTGCACATTGCAGATCTCACAGGTTAATTTTATGCTTAAAACTTAAAATTTGAAAAGTGTGACAGAGGCCTGGACGTGACGTAGTTTCAAAGGCACATTCTAAAGGATTTCGAATTGGAATTCAAGGCCTTTTTCAGTGTTAAATTGCATCGGAGGAGGAAAAGGGATTATAATGTAAAAAGACATGAAACGTCAAAGCAATATGTGCGACAACAGTGGGATCCAATCGCAATGTGCACATCAAAAAAGATAAAGGATAAGTCGCAAAGGTAAGAGGTTAAAGTTTCCAAAGTGCGATGTGCGACAACGGTGGGACTCGATCGTAATGAGCACATCGCAAATGTTAAAAGACAAGTGCTAAGGAAAATTTAAGAACAACGCAATGCAAAATGCGATATTAGAGTGGATGTGATGTTTTATAGAACCAAGATCTAAGAATTTTCAAGTCCAAGAAGACCCACTTGTTCCTCGTCACATCAAATCTATGTAAAATTCCGACAACTCTCCACCATCCCCACTCACCTGCGCACATCGTATATTTCACAGCGCCTTTCGGCCTCCCTGCATCTGCCAAAAGTTAACAAAGGAGGTGGGTCTGGAATGGGCAGTATCCCATACCGTTCATTTGGCTACGTGTCGCACCCAGGGCTATTCTGCACCCCCCTCTCCAATACGACTCACCACTCACAACCCCCTCCAAAAATCCCTTTGCATCACTCACCAAACCACTACGCCTTTTTAATGTTGCATGAAATATCCATGCCACATTTGCTCCCACTATCCACTTCAATCACATCCCCTCCCGTTAAGAAAATTGTTGTGTCATAAAGGGTCGGGACGTTATCCAACGGACTCGCACCACCTCCACACCACCACATCACTATTTTGAAAGCCAAATGTCAGCATAAATATAGAGTTTACTCTATCAGTTTTGTCAAACTAATACAAGAATCGAATTTGAGAGTATTTCTCGAGAAAGTGTGAATTCCAAATAAGAGTTGTCAACACTCTGTGAAACTGGATTACAGGGCTCCTTTAGATTGTCAATCCCGGTAACTATCCCCTACTGTCATATCCCTTCCCCGGTGCTGACCCATAATCATTTCCCTCCCTCGGTTCCCCTCTCTTCCATCTGTTTCTCCATTGCAGGTTGTGAAAGAATAATCATTGAATAGAATTCCTCCAAAGCTAGATCAACGGCCTTTTAATCCTATGGTCTATTCACAAGTGGACCTGGATCACTTGGCACTAGCAAACAGAGACTACAAAATCCATGAGACAAAGTTTGATTCTGATTTATTCGATGTCTACTTCTAGTTTGAGGACCAATTTCTTGAAGGAGCCAATGACATTAACCTATGGGAGACCCAGTTACCTCTTTAAATATTCCCAAAAACCCATAGTTTCCCAGATTTCATCAGGAAGTGCCAACGCTGTTATGACATTAATTAGAGGACCGTAGTCACCCCAACAGGAGAAATCATGTTTTCCATCAATTCCGAATCCATCCAACAAATGATGTAGGCCCCCACTCTTGAAAAAGTGGTCCCTTTCTCATATGAAGCCCTCACAAAATATTATCAAAAGCTTGACCCTGCGAGGAGAGCCAAAACTTTGAAACTTTCCTTGACCCCTGATACCCCAATGCCTACAAAAAACTCTCCTTATCCCTCATCTACTTTTTCTGATAGTACCAAGCACATTTTGTCTGTTTTATCTTATTTATTGGGTTATAACGCTGATTAGTGGGTAGATGAGGCTGTGAATGTTTTTTGTTAAATCTTTCCCGAGATGCTAAACCCACAGTCATGTTCAACTATGCTTAGTTTCTTACAGAGGGCATTCATGAATAGTTTTTAAAGTTTGATATTGAGGAGGTTTTCAAATACTCCTCTGTTGGGGTATATATCTTTGTCCATTTCTAGTCTAGAAGGTTTCAATTCCAAATTACTAAGGTAAATGAAGATAATTAGCCCCAATATATCATGTTCTAGACCACCCTGCTATTAAAATATTAGAAGGATTATACATATAAGGATTTTGTGGATTTGTTTGAGCACCCACCCATCAGCACACTGAGCAATGCAGCAGAGCCCAGGATAAATGAAGGAATCAAGAAGACCATGCAACTAACAGAGCAAGTGAAGACAACAGATTGGTATTTGTACCAAAACTACATAGAGATTAGAGTCTATGGAAATGAGCTAGCCCCTTACAAATTGTCAAAGTTCCTCTCCCTTAGGGTCTTTGCACTAGAATACATAAGGCAAATGACACAGGACGATGAGCTCCACTTTGTCTCTGCAAAGAAGAAGGCTCAGTTCAAGGTCAAGACACAAATTGGGCCTTTCATCTATAACAGCAAAGAAGTAAGAGAGGAGGAAGAAAATATACTGAAAGAGATGGGCTTCAGGCATAGTTTCACTTTTCCTTATGACCCTGCAATGGTTATGTCCAGGAAAAGGATGGAAAACAATTCCACACACTATGTTCACACACGCATGCCTTCAATCGGTCAATATTCCAATCAAACAGAATGGGTGACTAATACCCTCCAAGAAGAGGAAGAACAAGTGTTCTCCACTCCAGGCGTCTAGACCCTAACACCATAAGGAAGGAAGAATGTAGAAGGAAGAGAAGACAAGGGGAAAGAGAAAGAGAAAGAGATAGGGAGAAAAAGGCCAAGAGAGGATCAGTCACCTTTAGTGACTAATACCTCTAGTAAGGAATTCAAAATAATATATAGGAAGAGGACCCGAGTTCATATGGGGATTGACCAAGGAGGAGACTCAAGGCAACAAACCATGGTTCATATTGCATATACCCCTGGGTGACCTCTAGTGGGTGGTAAAACAATGGCCTCCCCTACATCTATAGCCAGAATGCCTCTGTAGAAATAGGCATTGGAGACATCTACTTCCAGACCTACCATAGAAGGTCAGGAAAAATCAGTTCATGACACATTCAAGGAAATAAAATTGAGAAATGAGGTGTTGAAGACTAAAACTTGTAATTAATTTTGGAACCAAACCCCAAGCTCACAAAGCAGGTTACTGTCTCCTTTTGACACTGAGAAGAGAAGGATGCAGATGGAATTTCTAGAAGCCTTGGTCCCACAACCCCAAGGAGCAGGAGATTACAAGAAGGTATCATTTCAATTTAATGCCAAGGAAATTCATCCGATCAACCAAATCGAATTACACAAGCAAAATGGAGAGATGGTGGCCTCCACCTTGACAAGTACTACTATGATCTTGTCAAAGTTGCAAGTATCCTTCTTCAATTCTCAGTCACAAATCAAGATGGATAAGATATCTTCCATGGCTAAAGACTCAAGTATCATGTCTTTAGAGGAGTTAATAGTGAAGATGGGTCATGACCCAAAAAATGTTCAAGTTGTGGAGGAGTTCTTGAAGAAGAAGAATGCTGACATAGCAGCCCTCAGGAAACAAATCAAGATGCCAGCAACAGAAGACCCCTTGGCTAAAGGCATTGAGGAAGATGAGGAAAATAAGGTAGAGCTATTGAAGTTAGTTGTGGAACAGTCTGCCCAAATCAAACAAATGGAAAAAGAGATGGAGAAGCTACTAAAGGAAAAATAAGAAGTAGCTTGAGTGATGCTCATCCTAGTAGAAGCTGTCCCCATTTCAGCAATCCCATCAGTTGATCCCACAACTGCTGGAACATCTAGTGGGACAGACCAGTTGTTAAAGGCCATGGAAAGTATGACTCTACATTCAAAAGAGATCCAAAGATTGGAAGCACAAATTGTTATCTTGAAAGATCAAAAGGCCAGGTCTAAAACTGCCCATGGGATATCCAAAAATCAGATTGAGAGATTGGGGAAGGCAGAGAAACAATTTTCGGAAAACAAAATTTTGGGCCAAATGAAGTTGATAATTTGCGACATAATCATAAAGACAGTGGAGGAAATTTGGCACTCAATCCACATCATTTTTGAATAAAAAGAGTTGGTAGAAAAATGCGTATTCGCTACCAAAAGAGAAAATCAGGAATTAGGAAACATGCGAATCACAGCCCCTAAAATCATACAATTGCTGAACCCAAAAACCAGCTATGACCTTGAAGAAATGGATGTACAAGACAGAACAACAACCATATCATAAGTAAAAAAGGTCATCACTAAGAGGAATTCAGTAAGGCAATTAGAGGAGAAGTGTCATGAGTTGGACTTGGCCATCAGCAGATTCCTGAACAAGATTGAACCCTTGGTGGCAAAAGGTTTGCCCTCACTATATCTAATTGATAACAAGCTGGTCCAAAGGGGAGATTATATAACCAATCTCAAAGAAACTGCTAAGGATACCACAAAATTCACCAACATCAAAGGAAAGATGACCAGGAAAGTTTTCTGGGGTCTCTTGAGCAATGACATCTTTATTCCATGTGAGTTGAAACATGTTTTTCCCACCAGGCCTACTTTCAGCAAATACACAGAGGTGGACAGAGTATACCAATAGTTCATAAGCAAGATGATTCCGAATAAAAAGGAGTGGAATATGCTATGTATGTTCCATGATTGAAAAGACACGGTAGATACATCAGCCCATCGATCTAGTGATTAGCAATGCCAGCATCACATCCTCTTTAATGATCCAGCAGGGATGGCCCAAAAGAAGAGCTAGATGTTAGATTCCACCAATCATTTCCTCTTCCCAACTATATCATCTGCCTCCAAGCCAATTTTTTGATTCATGAAGAGCCGCTTGTGTTTTTCATTCATGAAGAGTTATCATAATAAATTCTATAGGCGTGTTTGTTAAATATTTTATTGATTCAGGCCTTGCATGGCCACACTTGTCTAATTTCAGTTTGCTTGTAATTAATGTAGTTTTCCAAAGTAGATTAGGGCAACTAACTTAGTTTTTAGTTAAATATTGCTAGAATTTCCATTATCAACGGTTGGATATTGTTAGCCCCTACATTTTAAGAACTACTATATTGGAGCACTGTAATTTTGGAGCTGGACATCAATAATCAAAGACCGTTTACAGGATTCTTGAGCTGTGTCGAAATGGTGATGCACTACTTCTCTGTTTAAATGTTTTCATTTTTTTCTCTACTGTGCATCTGCTCATCTAATTGTAAATCAGAAATATTAGATTAATATTTGATGTCAGAACACCTTAATTCTGTCTACATTTACAATCTGAATGTTTTCTACTGAAGTCTATTAAAGAATTATTAACTGACCTTTAGTCACTACTGAACCTCACTCTTTCTTTCGCCTCATAATTCATACAACTCTTAAGATCCATTTAGCATAGTTAGCTTGCCCTGTGATTCTCTTTAATGTTGATGTGTCATTCTAGCCTTTTGACTCCATATCCCAATGGATTAGTCCCTCTAGCCCTATCTTTCCAACCACACCATAAATCAAACAAGCAACCCCCATCACTGTAACTAGCCTAATATCAGCACTTATAACCATCAAGTTAAATCATAAAAATAGAGAGAGCCCTCTCTGAGTCTAGGAAAGATAGGTCCTAGACTCCAAAGTAGTTTGATGCTATCCTCTGTTTTTTGTTCTTTCCAATCTCACAAATTATGGAGTGAAAACATAATGGCGACCATAATGGGGAGGGGAGTTATTGAAAAAGTTTAATATTTCATCAAAACTCAGAAACCCTAGTGTTGGCGAGGAAACAGGTCTCGCAGGCAAGACCTAGGTTCAAGGGTTGAGGCCAACAAAGGAATCGGCTATAGTCTAGAACCACGCTGGCATTATCACCCTACTCCGTGGAGCAGAGAGTCTCACCCAAGGTGTGCCACAACCACATGCAGAAGGGGAATAGATTGATACCAGAGGAAGGATCCGTAACTCATTATTATCATTGAATTGATTGCATAAACATAGGTAGATACAAAAGAGAATTCATAGAGCGAACAGGTATTAAGCAAATAAAATTTTAAATCACCATAACCAACATGCATACATATGAATTACGCAATAGGACAGCAACCTGCAATTGTATTTATATCTTCATCCACATCCATAGTTACATAGCTTCCGCAAGGAGAGCTCACAGTATGATACAGATGCCATACATAACAGAAAGGTAAATGAGGGAACCCTAGAAACTACATAGATATCCTGGCCGATCTCCTTTAGTCGCTCTACATTCCTTCTCCCGTTGCATTTTCTTCTTTCGGCCAGGTGACTGCTATTTATTCACCCTCTTTCGCAACTGTTAGTTCCTCCTTTTGTTCTTCTTCAGCTGCTTCCAGCTTCTCTCTTGTTTTCTGTGTGTTCCGCTTTCTGTCTTCTGCTGTATATCCTCATGCATCTGCTTTCTTTAGCTATCTCTTGCTTCTGTGCCTCCTCGATAGCTCCGCGGCTTGCTGTAGTTGCGACTTGGTCGCGATTTCCATGTGTCATCATGTCGTAACCCAAAAAGCCCTCCTATATTCAAAATTCAGAATATTCAAAATGGGTTTCCAAAACAAGGGCCCCAACAGGCCCCACCCACAGTTTCTTGCCTCGTCCCCAAGTCAATCACAAATGACATTCTCTATCTCCATTTCCCCGCTTGATCTCGTGCCCTGTTCACCCTGTGTGCCTTCATCTTGTTCTCGTTCTCGTTGTACGCCTTCAGCTTGTTCCTCTTATCATTGTGCGCCTCCAGGTAGTTGTTCAAACAAGGGCCCCAACTCCGGGACTCTACGGAACGCTGTAGCTCTAAGCTTAGTGAAGGCCGACACAACTTTCTGTCACCCCTGCATCAGTGAATCTGTTTCTTCAGCGATCTTGGTGGTAGCAGCCTCCTCTATGTGCGCCGGGACAGCCCCGAACACCATGTTAAGTTGGATCTCGGCCTCGGCGGCTAGCTGTTGCATTGATCTGGCACTTTATTGAATGGGCGGACGGAGTTCACGAATTATCCGTTTGGCCATGGGTGAGTTGGCCTTGGTTTGCTGAATCTGTACTTCGAGCTCGTCCGCCTGGGCATATAATTGGTCCAACCACACAGGGTCCGCGGTCTCCTGAATTTCCCTTGAAATCTGCTGCAGCTGCGCGGAAATGGGTTGTGTTTTGACTGTAAGGGCTAGTGAACACTCCTGAAGACTTTTCAGGAGGTCGTAAGCCTCGCATATTGTAGAGTTAAGGGTCGCCTGCATTTGAGCGGCCTGGCCCTGCTTAGCTGCAACCTGTGTGGAATATACAATCTCGGGGTCGGGTACGCTGGCCGTGTGGCTAACGCTACTTGAAGCTCTTGGTTCTCTCTGTGTAGGCCATTGTAGGTGATCCAGAGGTGGAAAGCCTGTGCGATGAGGCTGGTCTTCATGACATCAGGAGGTAGCTGAGGATAATGAGCCCCGACATGCGGCCATAGTTCGGAAAAAACATGAGTGACATTGCTTATCTGTCCTTCCAGCTACTTCTGTTCTGTTATGAGTTGGCCGCGCTGTTCAGTAAGTGGGGAAATTTTTTGTTGCTGCTCGTCACACCACTGCTGGAGGTTCGAATGAATTCTTTCGGCTTGATGGGCCACCCTTTGAATAAATAAGTACAACTGAGCTGTACCCCAGGTCTCTAAGTTGGCGGTCCCGGAAGTGCCCTGCTCCGGCATTCTTTCCTACAAGGGTTTCCCACTGGCAACTGATCGATTAGTATGCTCAGGAGGGGATGGTGGCGTGGCCTCTGGGTGTGCAGAGTCAGCCATATTCAGATCTGGCCGTTCGTGCTGATCAATGTGGCCCGGTTGTGGAGGGACCGTTGGCTCAGGCTGAGCCTCAGCAGAGTCGGACACAATGTGTGTTTGCTGTGTGAATATATCAATAAGAGAAAGGTGGGGTTATACCACTAGGTCGACCGGTGGTATGACTGCGGCAGTACTAGAGTCAACCTCGGCGCCGCGGTCCCCACCCAAGAGTTCCCGGATGATGGGGTCGGACACGGTAGCAGATGAATTAGATGGGGAAGATGAAGTGGCAGACATATGAATAGTGGATGGAGCGGTGGACAGTGTGGTGGAGGGATGTGGAAGGCAAATATTGATGAACTCGGATGGGTCAATGAGGGGTTCTTCTTGAATCAGCACCCCTTTTCTTGGGGGCAGTGGTGGATCATCAGCAGTGAGTTCCACCACCGGATTTGCCTCGATGGTGTGGGCCCTCTTGGCTTGAGGGGCGTCTGGTTGATCCGTAGACTTTATTTTCTCACCCATCGGGGTTGTGATTGGACTAGCAAAGGTAAACAGGATAGTGGGGATGGGGGAGGTGAGAGGAGCAGTACGGGGGTGCGAAGTGGAGCGAGTGAGCTGAAACTCAGAAAATAAAGGGAACGGAGCAACACCGCTAGAAATAACTTGGGCCACCGCATTGAAATTGCGTACCTGTGTGTTGAAGTGGCGGACGACAGGGACGAGCGGTTCGGGGAGTTCCTGTGGTGGCGCTGCCGCATATGTCTCAGCAGGCTGTTGCAATGGCAACATCCGCTCAAAGTTGTACCTGGGGATCCCATCGCGGGTTTCCCTCATGACCCTTGGCCACGAACAGACTTCGTAGTGGAAGGTGGCATCATCCAGCTAGAATTTCAATGGCGTCATGCGAAAGGTGTCCTCCGACACGCAAGTGGGTCGAAGGTAAGTATACCTGTGACTTACCCCGAACCACACTTGCTCGCTATACTCATCCAACAAGTTCTTGGGCACCCGTTGCTGGCTGGCCACCACGTCTGTCATTAGCCTGTACCAGGACCGAAACACCTCTGCATTCACCTGTTTAGTGCTGGGGTCTGCTGACACCTTCCATGGAGTAAACTTCATCACGAGGGGCTGGCCCTTGGGAATCTCCGTTGGGAACCGGACGAGGGGAGTGTGCCATTTCCACATGGCAAAAGCAATGATCAAATATTCATAAATAAAACTAGTAGCGCGCTTATAGTTCTCCTCTCATGCGTCGAACAACTCTTTTAACAAGAAGGAACACCAATTCAACTTGGTGCCCTAGACACAGTGCTCTGTAATGGAGATAGTGTCCAGAGTGCATTCGCCCTTGGTGTAGTGCCTCATTGTCTTGCTGGCAATGAGGTAGCAGGCAAATCTAATCTCGGGCTTGTTAATGAGGTCTATCTTGGCTCCTTCCCCCCCCCCCCCCCCGAAGGGTGCCATATTTGACATAGAGGTCCGTGTCTCCCGACTTTCATGCACGCTTAGAGGAGGTCTGACAGGTAGTCGAGACGTCTGTGCCATTCTGCGAAAGCGCTGTGAGACGATGAATATCCTCAGCATGAATGGGAATTTCCTTGTTCAGCAACAAGGACCCTTTCTGAATACGGCTGAGGAGGAAGCGTGTGCACTGCAGAGCCGGTCCTGTGGTCCCAAAGACTGGAATATTTCTTAAGTTCATTAGGGACGATTGCTGAAGGCCCCTGAACTCTGGTAACATTCGGTTGGCTGAGTTTCCGACTGGGGTGTAGTAGTGCTCCATATACACCTTCCAATGGAGGGACGGGAATTCGGTAGCGTCTGAAAGGTTTGCATCGATCAAGGTTGCATTATCATATTTCCCGACAAGGGACTCGGTCTTGTGAATTCTACTGTTAAGCTCTAGTTCAGTGACAGCTGGGATGGCCTTCGGCATTTTGGCTCAACGCTGATAGACCTATAGAATTCACCTTGGTCTCCTCTCTTGGTTCTATGCGTTTTGAGAATTCAACTGCTCTCGTGCCGCTACAATTGCTAATTCAAACTGGTCTAGCATTCTCATGCTTTTGGTTTCCATGTAAGTTATGTCATCACCTCGCACGAGTGGAGTTGATGAGACCCCCTAACGAGTTAATTCCTGCTGGAATTATTTTCTACGATAATCGTGCGATCAATTGCGTGCCAATGGGTATTCTGATAGTTGCTGACGGTGGCATGGGGAAATGGGCGGATGCGACGGCTGAGGTAACTGCAGATGATGGCAAAATGATTATGGCAAGGTTACTTCCAATTATGGTAATTTATGATGCAAATCTAGACGATCCTACGGACTGACACAAGTACTAGCTGACATGACCTGGACTGACACTGACATGTTTATGAAGCCTACAGGGATGACATGCTGGACGTGCCCCCCCCGACCACAGTCGGTTGCGGTGCGGTCCCGCAATAGAGCGACTATTGACAAATAATGCAGGAACAAAAAACACGACCTATACTCATCTCGGTTGCGGGAGATTTATTCGACTACGCTACTCTATGGGTGCTCTCAGTTGCGAGAGTTATTGATGAATGTTGAAATAAACTTACTCCTAGTAGGGTTTCAGGTGTGCGCCATTCACCCATCCCGGTAAAATAGTACCATCCAGCTGAGCCAAACGAATGGCGCCGGACTCTCTAATCTCGATGACAATGTAAGGTCCTAACTAGTGCATCTGCAGCTTTCATGGGAACTTCTGGAACTTGCTGTCGTATAAAAGGACCTTGCCGCCAACCTGAAATGCTTTATTCTTGATGTGGCGATCGTGCCACACTTTCTGCCTTTCCTTTTGAACCTTTTGGTGAAATTCAGCCAGGAACCAGGCCTCGTCCAGTTCCTGTAATTCATGTAGGCGCTCGTGGAGCGAGGATTCTTCCGAGAACTTGAGAGTCGTGGTAATTAAAAGACCTGGTACGGTGAACTCGGTGGGGATCACAGCTTCCCGACCATACACCAACTGGAACGATCTCTGATTGGTCAAGCGCTTCACCATAGTCTGGTAGGCCCAAAGTGCAGCTGGTAGCCGTTCATCCCAGTCATCCCGCTGGGCGTTACAGATCTTCGTTAACCCCTTTTCAAGAATTTTATTGAACGCTTCAATAGTACCATTTGCTTGCGGGTGGTACAGGCTGCTTTTGTGATGCTGAATCATAAATGTGTCCAACAGCGACTTGACCGTGTCATTAATGAAATGCATCCCTTGATCGCTGGTTAAACTTCGTGGGCAGCCAAACCTATTGATGATGTTCTCAAAGATAAACTGTGCTGCTGTATCCACCGTGCAATCTCGTACCGCCACCGCCTCGGCCCATTGGGTGAGGTAGTCGGTTGTGGTAATGATGTATCGGGCCTTGGAGTGTTTGGCGACCTAGGCTATAGGACCTACAAAGTCGACGACCCATTTCTCGAACGACCACAACACATGCACTGGGTGTAACGGAAGCTCGTCCCTGTGAGAGGGACGCCCCGTTCGCTGACAGAAATCGCATCCCCTAACAAATGTCTTACAGTCTGCATGGACCGTCGGCCACCAGAGGCCAGCCTGGAGTACCTTCCTCGCAGTGGTTTTTTCCCCAACATGGCCTCCCGCAACTCCACTGTGGCATTCCCACATCACAGCGTCACGCTCATGATCAAGTACGCACCTGCGCAGAACCTCATCAAGGCCCAGTTTGTATAGCTGCCCCATAATCAATTGGTATTCGGCAGTGCAGACGACCAAGTGGCATTTCTGAAGTGTGGTGTAGTACTGAGGGCACTGCCCCATGGTCAGATAGGTGGCAATGTCGGCCAAGTAATCTGGGACAGCTTTGACTCGGAAAAGGTCAGCATCCAGCAGTAGATCGTTGAGAGAGCCATCGTTCTCCCCTGTCTTAAACTTGGATAAATGATTGGGCCCGACATTCAACCTCCCGGGCTTGAAAATCACCTCATACGTGAATTCCTGGAAAAGTAGAAGCCAGTGATAGATGCGTCCTCCCAAAACAGCCTTGTTCACCAAGTATTTCAATGCAGAGTGGTCCGTGAAGAACTTGAATTTTCCTCCTAGAAGGTAGTGGCAGAATTTCTGGATTGAATACACCATTTCCAGGGCCTCTCGCTCGGTCGTGGTTTAGTTCTTCTTCGCTTTAGACAACTTGTGGTTGGCAAAGTAGATGGGGTGGTCAATTGTCATCTCCCCGGGTTGTGCCAAGATAGCCCCAAGTGCAATACTATATGCATCGATATGTACATGGAACTGCTTATCCCAGTCTAGGTGAACCAAAATAGGCGCCATTGCCAGCTTTTCTTTTAGAGTTTTGAGGGCCACCCGACACTCCTCCGTCCACTGGAATACTTCAGACTTCCGCAGCAGCTTTTCTAAAGGGGCAGTGATCTTTGCATAATTTCGAATAAACCACCTGTAATATCCTATGTGCCCAAGCAGTGCGTGCAACCGCTTCACCTTTTCAGGGGCTTCCATGTGGACTATCACTGTGACCTTAGCGGGGTCGACGCAGACCCCTTTCTTGCATACCACGTGTCCCGACAGCGTGCCGAAAGGAACTCCAAAAATACATTTCTTCAAGTTCAAGGAAATCTGCAATTGGAGGCACCGATCAAAAATAATCCACAACAGGGTGGCGTGTTTCTTTAGAAAACTGTAGACAGTCCAATCGTCCATGTGGACTTCTAGGAACTTGTGGATATACTCTCGGAAAGCAGCGATGACAATCCAGGAAAACACGGCCGAAGCGTTTTTCAAGCCAAACGACATTACATGGTACGCGAACGATCCCCATTCGGTGGTGAATGTCACCTTCGGCTTGTCCTCTTCCGCAATGCGCACCTGATGGTAACTCGAAAAACCATCCGTGAAGGAATAAGCTTCATTTCCCACAACATGGTCCAAGACTTCATCGCTAAAAGGAGTGGGAAATGGATCATGGATGCAGGCGTTGTTCAGACTTCTGTAATCGACAGAGACACGTATCTCTGCCTTGTCCTTCTTATTCTAAATGACGATAGGACTCACCTACTCTGCTTCTTCCACTGGAAAGATGAGACCTGCAGCCAGCATCTTGTCAAACTCCATCTTGACCTTTTCTTTGACCCATGGGTTCAAGCGATAGGGCCGATGCTTTACGGGCCTGGCATCCGGTTTCAGCACAATACGCATTTCGCCAAGGTCACCCTTGATACCCTTTATATCTGCAACCGATGAAGGGAACAAGTCTTCGTATTCCTGGAGGAGGCTGAAAATTTCCTTTTTCATCTCTTCGTCCTAGTAATCGCCCACTGTAGCCAACTTAGGATTTTCCTCCGTACCGATGTTTAACTTCTTTGTCTTTAGTGGCTGTAAATGGATTCCTTTGGTGGTCGGTTCTTCGTTGATGTTCCGCTCGCATTCCTTCTCTTCGAAATACAGGTGCCTGAGGTCCTCCAGACTATCATCGTCCGGGTCGCCATCAATCCGTTGGTAAGCCAACTCGCACCTGGCCTCCGACCATGATGCAAACGTGCCCCCAAAGGCCTCTAGGTCGCGGAGAAACAGTACCCCCTTGATAGCTTGTACTACCCGGGTCACTAGCTCTGTCTCCCCCTCGAACGAGAAGCACCGAACAAACTTGGTCACGACTTCCTACCATAAGTTGGTTCCCCGTTTCCGCTCTTCTTCTAAGTACCAGGCCTAGGAGATGGTATCTAGGGAGTGGATGAACCGATGTACCCACAGCTCTTGCGGGTATCCCAGGCCTTGCCACTATTCCGCACATCTCTTCAGGTGGTCCCGTGGATCGGAAATCCCTTTGTACTTGTGCGTAATTTGAGGGCCTTCGTCTTCCTTGAACCATGCCCGCAATGCCGTCGCCACACAACTCCACTATGACAGGGTGTTGCAGTGGTTCCTCCACCACCTTGCTGACGTGGACTGTAGTGCAACATCCAAAAGTGGTATCCTACGGCCTTCTGGAGCCATGTCTTCCACCTTCACAATAAAGGTATTGACAGCCTGCATGTTCGACAGGGTGAGATATTCTCGAAACTCAGCGTCGATCCAACAGACTCAAGCAATGGCAGCACATCTCCGCGTACTGATCTCGTACCCACCCTGCTTCTAGTCTTCCCAGGCAAGTTCTGAGCCCAACTCCAAGCTTTGGACACTGCGCCAGCTGACAAAGCCTATTGCGGTCGGGTTGATATAGTCCTCCCACTTCTCTGCAGTCATCTGGTAAAGGTGGTCCATCATCTGCGCGTTCGCCCGGTTGTCCACATTTTCTGTATATTGTGGGCCTTGATACGGGTCAAGGGGCTGAGTGACCCGAACCTCTCCATCCTCGAAGATCATCAGCTCCTTTTTGAGGTCGATGATGACATAATTCTCAAAAGCCCAATCGATGTCTAGCAGGGCGGGGTAAGGATCCTTGTCCCCATAATATCAATAACCTCAAAGTCTGTATAAGTCTTCACCCCCGCGATGTCGACTTCGACGCCTTCGAGTAGTCCAATCGGCACAATACAGTACTGGTTCGCCATTCTGAGTTGGATTCGCGAATAGGTCAGTCGTGGCCATCCAAGAGCCTCCCACGTCTTCCGCGGCAGGATGTTGACGTCAGACCCTAAATCAAGAATGGTGTCGCTGATTTGGAATCCCGCAACCTATGTGTTCAGCCGGAACTCTTTTCTCGTTCGTCGCTTTTTCCGTTTGACGCACTGCACATACTGGGGTGCTGGGTCCCTAGATTCCCTCGGCCCTATATTCCCCTGCAGTGCGTCTTGCAGGGTACGCTTCAGCTGGTCCCGCATCGAAGCATTGTCAACAATCTTGAGGAACAATTAAAGCCATTCCTCAATCAAGGTCCCTGGAGCGACCTGGTCTCCGGAGCCAGTCGTCGGGGGTACCTCAAGCCCCCCAGCTTCCCTCAGCTGAGCAAAAGCCTCCACAGACTCCTGTAAGTACCATTTTTGCGCGTCCGGCCGGATCAGGTGGGCCGAGGAGGCAGGCCGAATAGCCCGGTCCGGCTCCTTTCCATGAGCGTCCTCTCCCGTCTTCTTGTCGCCCCGTGTGACGATCGCTACATTTTGCATGGCTGGAATCGCGGTTCCGCGTGGCTCGGAGTTTACCAAATTCGTGGCCCTTTGCCGTGCCCATTCCTACCACTTCTTGATGAGTTCTGGATAGTCCTCCGTGGCACGGGCGTTCACATGACACTGTGAACACCAGGGACGTTGGGGAAGGGGACATTCCCGAGCCACATGACCCTCCTAGTCATAGTTGTAACATTTCACCAGACCGTGTCCTCCTATGAGGCCTCCACGCATGTCGCTGCCTCTTCTCCTGGGGGCCTCGTTCACCCTGTAGGAGGGACGGTCCAATCTATCCACAAGTGCATCGAGAGCCCTACACTGCTCAGTATTATGAGGCATGGAAACACAAAACTCATAGTATACATTGTTTGGGACGGTGGAGTACTTCTGTAGGATCGGGCACATCTGAGGTGGATGTCCCATTGTCCGGAAAATCTCGCAGTATTCCGTGGCGGTTGCATTCAGTTGAGGTGGGAACCCCACATAGGGCTATTGCAGAGGGTATATGCCCTATGGACTCATGGCTACGCCACCCACCATGGGGGGACCCCCCTGGATTGCCGCGACAGAGGGTCCCACACCCGTGCCACGCAACCTAGGACATTCAGTTGCGACATGGCCTTTGACTAGGCAGTGAGTGCACCAAACGTTTGGCCTGGCCGGTCTTATAGGTTGCATCTCCTTGAGCTTCTCTGTCAGACTAGCGATCTGGTGCTGTAGTCCCACTAAGGAAGGATCCTATGGAGCCGGCCCCCCGTGATATTCCCGAGGGTAGCCCGCCATGGCCTCTATCTTCATGGCCTGTTCTAAAGAATCCTGCAAGTTGTCAATCTTCTACTGTGTGAGGGGGGTTTGTGTCAAGGGAAGCAGAGCCTTGATGAACCAGTCCCTCTGATGATTTGGATCAATCGGGTAGCTGAGTTTCCCGATCGCGTCCTTGAATCGCCGCATCAACTTCCATGCGATCTCTCCTTCTTTCTGCTTAATCTCCCAGAGCTCGGACAAACCCTGCTAGTCCGTCTGGGGTAGTTTGAATTTGCAGACAAAATATCGCTTTACATCCGCAAGTACTAGATTAGGATGGGCCTCTGACCACTTGATAAACCACCGCAAAGCTCTCTCTCTGAGCGTGGTTTGGAACTCTATTAGCTTCCCTGCATCCGGCGTCTGTCGAGCCCTCCAAATGGCTTCACAGAGATACCAGTGTTGCTCTACATCATCGTTGCCCTGACCAGAGAATTCTAGATACTGGGTGAATGACCTGGCCATATTTACTTGTGGAGGGTTAACTAGGATAAATCCTCCGAGTCCCAATTGCATAATTGTTCCACTGGGGAATGCAATAGTGCTAGTGATGCTGCTAGTCACGTGTGTCACCGTCGACAATGACCTGCTATGCAATCGACTTAATGATTGTAGCTTAACGAAAATATTACTTAAAGGTTGATAAAGTACCAGGGGAAGGTAGGGATCCTTGCCATGCAAAGTGTTGGAAGGAGGGCTGCTTGGAGAGATGAATGTCGTCCGCTCTTTAAACAATCGCTACATTGTGACGTACCATTTGCCATCGGAACCTTCTTCGGGTTGCCCTCCTGCATCGTCTTCGTCAGTCGTCGTCTCTCCTTTTCTCCTAGCCGAGCTCCCATGCACCTGCCATACTCCCATAACGGTTCCTTCTCACTCCATGGTATCTGCGGGAGTGTCCATAATCCCTATCCGTTGAGGTGCCTCCTCTTGATTCTTCCAATCATTTTCCCATCGTCTTAACTCCCGCATCACCCTTTCTCACCACCTGTCGGCGATCTGCACCCGCCGATGTGCATGTCGCTCCCTTAACCTTCTCGCGGCTTCAACATCCATCCCCACTCCCCTCTTCACACTTTATGTAGCATCGGTCCCTTCATCCCTTTCCCTAGCACGGGAGGTTTACGCTTCCATGCCTGACTTTTGAAGTTCCACAAGCCCTTTGTCCACCATCAAGGCCTTGATCCACAGTGGAATCTCCTTGAGCAGTTTCCCTCTTAACCCAAAATGGAAGATAGCTTCAGCCTTCGAGAAGGATTGGTAGCATTCTACAACAAACTCTATAATATACCCGTTCAAAGTGGTCTCTACCCAAAAATCCACCGTGCGGGTCAATTCATTGTCCAACCGATTCAGAGCCACTAGATCCCCGTGCACCCACTTGCGGTTTATCTTCCGCAAGATATCCCTAGGCACCTTCGTCTATAAACTCCGCAACCAATTATAGAGGTCACTAGGGAACTTCCCCCAGAGGATCTCGTAAGTATCACTGGCAGAATCTGAGAAAAGGACGAGATCCTTAAGCACGCTTTCCTTTTGATTCGTCAAATCCACTTGCTGAGCAATGAACTGGTCCAGATGGTTATCCCACCATCTCCATATTTCACCTTCATAGATCCTCGATACCATGATCTAGTTCCCCTCATAACATGTAGGTCCCAGCAACAGAACAATTTGTTGGCGAGGAAACAGGTCTCGCACGAAAGACCCAGGTTCAAGGGTTGAGGCCAACAACGGAATCCGCTATAGTCTAGAACCACGCTGACATTATCACCCTACTCCTGGGAGCAGAGAGTCTCACCTGAGGCGTGCCACAACCACATGAAGAAGGGGAATAGATCTATACCATAGGAAGGATCCGCAACTCATTATTATCATTGAATTGATTGCATAAACATAGGTAGATACACAAGAGCATTCATAGAGCGAACAAGTATTAAGAAAATAAAATTTTAAATTAGCATAACCAACATTCATACATATGAATTACAAAATAGGACAGAAACCTACAATTATATTGATATCTTCATCCACATCCATAGTTACACAGCTTCCGCAAGGAGAGCTCACAGTCTGATACAGATGCCTTACATAACAGAAAGGTAAATGAGGGAACCCTAGGAACTATAGAGATATCCTTGCCAATCTCCTTCAGTCGCTCTGCATTCCTTCTCCTGCTGCATTTTCTTCTTTCGGCCAGGTGATTGCTATTTATTCACCCTCTTTCGCAACTGTTAGTTCCTCTTTTTGTTCTTCTTTAGCTGCTTCCAGCTTATCTCTTGTTGTTTGTGTGTTCCGCTTTCTGTCTTCTGCTATATATCCTCATGCATTTGATTTCTTTAGCTATCTCTTGCTTCTGCACCTCCTCGATATCTCCGCGGCTTACTGTAGTTGCGACTTGGTCACGATTGCCATGTGTCATCATGTCGCAACCCAAAAAGCCCTCCTATATTCAAAATTCAAAATATTCAAAATGGGTTTCCAAAACAAGGACCCCAACACCTAGTCAAAATATTGTATGATTCAAGTATGTTCCAAGATTGGTATCTGGTTTTTGATGGTGGACAACAACTGAACACAAGAAATTTGAAATCATCCACCTAGCGACTCCACAATTTTCAGTTGACCTAAGGACTCCACTAATAGAAGAATCCAGATTAGTTGTGAATATATAGTTGGTGACTTTGCTAGGGAATATACAGTGACCCCACTCTCTGACTGATTGACAAGATGGATCCAATAATATAACACAGGTATGCTCCAATGAACATAGATCACATTCTTTATTCCCACTTAAAATGCCTCAGGTAAATTGGCAAAGAAACCTTCCTATTTTCCAAGATGAGAATGTTGATGATGCTTCATTACATCCCATTAAATTTCATATATATTCATGGAAGTTGAAGGTTGAATGGAATGAGGATTGCCTCGTGAATATGTTCATGGCAACATTAGAAGGGAAAGTGATGGAATGGTATGAAGGTTTGGACCATGGTAGTTTGTTTTCTTTAAAATATTTCCACAAGGTATTTTATGAGCATTATAAAGAATATTATCCATATTTATCATTAGCTGAAAATTGTTGTGATCAATCTGAGGATATAATACAATAACTTGTAAATATTGATGAAGATTTAGGAAATTGGCATCCTGAGGATCTCTTAGAAGCAATTCAGGAATTTCATTCTCAAGTTAACTATCAGGATAACGAAGAGAAGTTAGCTCAAAATGAAAGCAACCAGGAAATAGAAGAATATCCACAAGATCTCTTCATGGGGACAAATGATAATTAATATGATCTTTTGTGTGAGGATAAAGAAGAAATTTAGCCTCATGATCAGTCTTCACAAGAGAAATAAAACAACTGTTGCTCAATCCAAAGAAAACGAAGACTCCCTCCTCCTTTAACCGAAGAAGAAATAAATCACATTCTAAGCATGCCAGCCTCTAAATTTTTATGTAATGAAGAGATTATTTCTATTTGTTCTATTGTTGGTTTATGTACTGAGGAATTTCCTCATGAAGAAACAGAGGAATAGATTTATATTGGTGTTGTTCTACCTTCTCAAGAAGGCCTATGGCCAAAAAGTGCTCCTATTCATCAAAATGACGGCCTTAAAACATAATTCAGCCAACTCAGTCAAGACATATCATGTTTTCTTGAGGAAAACATGGTGGTATATAATGAGGATGACATGTCAGATGACCATGAAGAATGTGTAGAGATTCAATTTGAGAAGGATCCTGAGCATGATAGAGTGGAACAAGGAGCAACCATAAATGAAGCTTGTTATTTAAATCCTCAGGGCCAGGTATTGTTCCAAGGTCCTTTTGCTGGTTTCTTAGAATCATATAAAGAATGAGTATGTTATGACAGGAATCATTTGTTGCAGATTTTAAGGAAAATTTTAAGCAATTTTGTCCATAGGAAAGTAAGATGGGAGTAGCCCTTTTGTTTTTCCAACCTAATAAAAAAAGTGAACAAGAATCAATCATGTAGTCATTTAATTGATTGGTTGCATTGGAGAAAGGAGTTCACTTAGTGTATATATCATCTCCAAGTTAGATTAGGGTAGGTAGGTGTGAAAACAAGCTCAACACTCTGAGCATCTTTCAAATTTTAGCTTAGATTTCTTTTCATTTTTATATCGGTATCTTTCAAAATTTAGTTTCAGCTTAGTTGTAGTTTCACAATTCAAGTTTTCAAGGTGCAGCAGTATGTTTAGCTTAATGGATTGCAATGGATAAGGGAAATTGTAGTTTTAGTTCAGATTTCAATATGCTAATAAGCTGGCTGGCGTAGCATGTGGTCTATTTTTATCTGTCAAAGTCAGGAGAAACAATCAGCTAGTTTCCAGTCACAAAGTGCATGACATATCAAGATACAAGTTGTGGGATCAACCCAATAGATCAGACTACTGGTCTATAGTGTTATTGACACCTCCTGAGGAAGTTTCCATCCCCAGCTGGAGCCACTGTTAGACTCCTGTAATTTACAGTATCACCAGGTGACTATGATGCAGAGCATCTAAAATAAATCAGACACTTGCACAATAACAGATAGCATGTTCCATTTTCATGAAATCTTCAAATAAAATATCCAAATTAATCTACTTAGATTTAGCTCAAAATACATATGAAGGTTTAACCAAACAATAAAAAAAATACTTGTTTATAATAATAACAAGAAAATTACAGATTCAAACCATTTTTCCCGAATATTACAATTGTGGGCCTCTTGACTCTTTCCCTTTACATAAACTCTCACACCATTTCTCTCTATCTTACTCTCTCATATTCTATTTTATATTTTTTTTCTATCCTCACACAAACATCATATTTATACATGTAGGTTTTAACCCTGAACATAAATTATCTATGCACGAATCTTATAACATAAAATAAACAATAGCAAGAGCATAAAACATAAAACAGATAAACACAGAGATTTTTCCCCTGGATCCCAAATCGGGACTACCAGCTTGATTTTTCCTTATAATCCTTTTAGTGTTACAACACATATATATACATGCCGAAGCATACATAAACCCCAATCCATTAACCCTGGATTAGAACATAACCGTAGTTCCCTTGACCGGATCTACAAAATACCAGGGGCTGAAAAACCATCGTACCCAAAACCATGTGCAAACTCATGCACAAAACATGGGTGGGTCCGCATATGAGTGGGACCGCATACCAAAAAAAATTTCGCAGGGGCGTTGCCCCAGACCCCGACAGGGGGGGCTGCCGCCCCCCCTGTGACCCCCCTGCTGCGCCCGGCGCAACGTACAGCTCATGGGGCTATTCGTGGAAAGAATATAACACATACACAACATTCTCCCACTTGTTGTTTTCTTTCCACAGGGGGCCACAGGAGAGCTTAGTCATTTGGCCAATTCTTCAACACCCATTGTTTCTCTACACCAAGAGAACTTCTGAGTGCTCACAGACTTCGTCAATGCATCTGCAACATTATTCAAAGTGTCCACCTTTACCAGCAACACCCTTTTAGCCTCCATATCTCTAACAAAGTGATATTGAACATCAATGTGCTTTGTCTTTGAATGATAAGCAGGGTTCTTAGCCAAGAAAATTGCACTTTGGCTATCACAGTCTATCCTTATAGCTTGTTGTACCAACCCCATACTTGAACACAATCTCTGCAACCAAACTGCTTCCTTGCTTGCATGAGTGGCTGCTATGTATTCTTCCTCTGTAGTTGAAAGTGCCACTACAGACTGTCTTTTACTCATCCAACTGACTGCACCTCCAAATAGGCTAAACACATACCCACTTGTAGATCTTCTTTGGTCCAGATCTCCAGCCCAGTTTGCATCAATAAAACCATGAATGTCCAACCTTATTTCTAATCCTGGTCTTCCTTGCTGGCTTCATCCTCAGTGCCACGCAAATGTCTGGCCTCTTCTGCTGTCCCATGCTCCCTTCCACCAGGTTTGACATAAACTGCTCCCAATACTCCCAGCGCATGTGCAATGTCTGGGTCTGATACGGTCATTGCATACATGGGCTACCTTTACTGATGGAACACGGACATATCCTCCTCTTCTTCTTGTGTCTTGGGACATTCGACGACGACTTGCACCTACGGGGAATAGGAACTTTCACCAGTTTACTATCCTGCATATTGAGCCTCTGCAATATAGTCTCGACATACTTCCTCTGGTTTAACCAGAGCTTCCTCTTTGCCCGATCTCTCTTAATTTCCATGCCCAAAATATAGTTTGCGGCACCAAGATCCTTCATGTCGAATTTGGAGAACAGTTGGGTCTTCAAATCTTGGATAATTTCTTTGTCATTTCCAATCAACAACATATCATCCACATACAAGACCAAATAAATAACACGGTCACCAATTAATTTGAAATAAACACAGTGATCCTCCTTGCTCCTAGTGAAGCCAAGTCCCCGTATATAGGTATCAAATTTCTGATACCACATCCTTGGTGACTGTTTTAACCCATACAGAGACTTCTTCAACCTGCATACCAATTCTTTCTTACCCTTCACCATAAAGCCTTCAAGTTGCTTCATGTAGATCTCTTCTTCTATATCCCCGTGAAGAAATGCTGTCTTCACATCCATCTGTTCTATCTCAAAATCAAATGCAGCAGCAACAGATAAAAGTAATCTAATAGAAGTAACCTTGGCAACAGGAGAAAAAATATCACCAAAATTAATTCCCGGCACCTAGGAATAACCTTTTGCTACTAACCGAGCTTTGTATTTCTCCACCTTGCCTTCTACATTCATCTTCTTTTTAAACACCCATTTGCTCCCAATGGGCTTTCTTCCAGCCGTCAACTCCACCAGATCCCATGCATCATTTTTTTTGCAAGGATGCCATTTCATCAACCATGGCCTCCTTCCAGAGTTTTCCATCCTCTGAATCTACTGCCTCCCTGACAGTTCTGGGTTCATCATCAGTTATAGTTAAGGAAAAACCTGAACAGAAAGCAAATGGACTATACCTTTCTGGTTGCCTTCTTTCCCGAACTGATCTTCTCAAAGCTGGAGTTTGTGGCTCTTCATCTTCTGAGTCTTCTTCTGTTGTAGAGTCTGATTCATCCTCCTTTAGCTCAAACTCTATCTTCTCAGGTTCCTTTGGTAGGATTTCATGTTTAACAACATCTTTCACCTCTCTAAACACCACATCTCGGTTGTACACAACCTTCCTTGTTTATGGGTTCCAAAGCTTGTAACCCTTTAAACCATCCTTATACCCAATAAAGATGCACCTTTCAGATTTATTATCCAACTTGGTCCTTTTCTCCTTTGGAACATGTACATATGCATCACGTCCAAATACCCTTAGATGTGAAAGAGAAGGTTTCTTACCAGTCCATACCTCATGTGGGGTCTTATCCTCCAACACTGATGAAGGTGATCTGTTAACCAGATAGCATGCAGTCTCCACTGCCTCTGCCCAGAATTCTTGTCCTAAACCGGTACCATTGAGCATGCTTCTTGCCTTTTCCATCAGTGTTCTATTCATTCTTTCTGCAACTCCATTTTGCTGAGGTGTGTATGGAGTAGTCTTCTGCCGTGCTATACCACACTTCTTACAGAACTCTTCAAATTCCTTCTTGCAGAACTCCCCACCATTATCTGTCCTCAGCGCTTTTATCTTCTTCTCTGTCTGGTTTTCCACCAGAGCCTTAAATTCTTTAAACTTGTCAAAGACTTCAGATTTCTTCCTCAAGAAATATATCCATGTATTCCTTGAGAAGTCATCTATGAATGAAACATAGTACAAAAACTTTCCCAGTGATGGAATTGACACAGGTCCAAACACATCACTGTGCACAAGCTCTAATATCTTGTTCACCCTCTTAGCACCAGAAGGAAAACTCACCCGATTCTGCTTCCCATATACACAATGTTCACAGAAATCGAAATCCAAAGAACAATTAGACATACCTTCTACCATACCATCTCTATGCAGTATCCGAAGGCCCTTCTCTCCAATATGTCCAAGCCTTTGATGCCATAGCATGGTCTTTTCTCCGGAGACAACTAGGCTTTTCGTCCCACTTTCAGGAACCACAGAACTGTTACACCCATCAATAACAGTACTACCTTGTAGCTTGTACAGAGTTCCAGTCCGAACTCCCCGCATTAATACCAGTGCTCCCTGAACCATCTTGCAGGCATCTTTCTCGAACACTGTTTTTACACCTGCATCATCCATCTTGCTTACAGAAATCAGATTTCTAGCCAATGTAGGAATATGCAGAACACCGGGAAGTGTTCTAATCCTTCCACCTTGCAGCTTCAGCTTTACTTTTCCACGTCCGACGATTCTGGCCTTCCTATCATCCCCTAGGAAGACATCACCACCATCATATTTCTCATACTCGCAGAACCACTCCCTATGGGGAGTGAAGTGAAAGGATGCACCTGAGTCAATCGACCATGACTCATGATCTACATGTGTATTTGAAGAAGAAGCCAAATACACATCCCCACCTTCATCCGAGGTGGTTTTTGCCTCTGCAAAAGGAGCTTCATTAGATCCCTTTCCTTTCTCAGGAGCTTTAGATCTGCATTCCTTTTTGTAGTGTCCTTCCTTTCCACATTTCCAGCACACCTTTACAAACTTTCCAGGAGATTTAGATCTCCCTCTAGATTTAGATCTCCCACTCGAAACCTTATTCTTGTTTCTGTTCTGGGACCTTCCTCGTAGAGATAAGGCATCTCCATTCTGACCCTCCATATTTCTCCGTCTCATTTCCTCCGACAGCAAGGCTGAGACAATGTCATCAAAATTCAAGGTAGTTGTATTGCTACTTATTGCAATAACCAGACTGTCCCACGAGTCTGGTAGAGAGCACAACAAACTGATGCACTTATCTTCATCTGAGATTTTAATATCAACAGACGACAGCTGACTTACCACAGTATTGAAGGCGTTCAGATGCTCTGTCACCGAGTCTCCATCCTTCATCCTCGGGTTATACAGCTTTTTCCGCAGGAACAACTTATTCACCAGAGACTTAGATTGGTACAAAGTCCCAAGTTTTTCCCACAAATTCTTTGCCGTAGCTTCCCCAGATACATTCAACAATACTGAATCTGACACACACAACCGTATTGTGCTCTTAACCTTCCGATCCAGTTTCTTCCAGTCTTCATCTGACATTGCAGTTGGTTTAGTACCTGGATCTACCGCGATCCACTGATCTTTATCCACCAGCAGATCCTCCATCTTGAGCTTCCACAACTCAAAACTCTGACCATTAAATTTCTCGATCTCTATCTTTCCGCTGCTCGCCATCTTCTTTCACCACAAGAATCGATCCCACAGATCTCCCACTGAACAGGGTCTACCACAGGCCCGGGCAAAAAACCCTCAACAACAAAGGCGTCCCCTTGAAGCCGAAACAGCTCTGATACCAAATGTAGGTTTTAACCCTGAACAGAAATTATCTACACACGAATCTTATAACATAAAATAAACAATAGCAAGAGCATAAAACATAAAACAGATAAACACAGAGATTTTTCCCCTGGATCCCAAATCGGGACTACCAGCTTGATTTTTCCTTATAATCCTTTTAGTGTTACAACACATATATATACATGCCGAAGCATACATAAACCCCAATCCATTAACCCTGGATTAGAGCATAACCGTAGTTCCCTTGACCGGATCTACAAAATACCAGGGGCCGAAAAACCATCGTACCCAAAACCATGTGCAAACTCATGCACAAAACATGGGTGGGTCCGCATATGAGTGGGACCGCATACCAAAAAAAATTTCGCCGGGGCGCTGTCGCCCCCCCTGTGACCCCCCTGCTGCGCCCGGCGCAACGTACATCTCGTAGGGCTAGTCATGGAAAGAATATAACACATACCCAACAATACATAATTGTGGATTAATTCCAATCCATGATTTCCTCCACAACTATCTCAACCAAACTCTAAAATAGACTTATCCCTTTTTTTACTCAACTAAGTTCCATTTAAGGAATTCATAATCCCTAAACTATCTATACAACTCAAATCCAACTCATATTCTCAATTAATTAAGAGAATATTTACAATAAATATCACACTCATTTTCCTCTCAATTTATTTTTTAAAATGTACATAATTTATAAAAAAATTACAAAAAACATCACCCCCTAAATCACACAAATAAATAATCAAAATTAAGCAGGATGTTCCTGCATCAGACTCCCCATGTAGAGAATTTTACATAGACTCCTATCTATGAGGTCTATCACTTTTTTGTAATAATGCGACAGCCACAAGTCTCCATGACTTGCTCCCTCCAGGATTCCAAACTCTGTTTTTCCGCTGGTCCTTAAAAGTATCAACTCCATTTTGTAAATTTGCACAGAAGTTACAGAATAGTACTTTCAAAATACTATTGAATGTAACTCTCGATTTTCTGTACCACATCATATTTATTTCGGGAATTACAGACTTGCGTAGAATCATTGATACCCATTCTTCTGGTCTCCAAACTTTGAAAGAATCTTGAACTGGTTGTACATCAGCATCACTCATTTTATCAACTGGATTCCATTAGCCTCTCCAACAATTTCTTTCACCAATTCCTCGGAGTAATTCCTATTTGTCTGATGCTTCTGTCTCCAACTTCACTGAACCCTCAACCTCCTAAAATGAAGAATAATCAAGAATTTCTCCTTGACTACAACTATAGTCATTGACTACTCCTATAGTAACAAATTTCTCATCCGGTGTTGTACCTGCATTCATCAATAAACTATTAGTTTTAAAAAGATAACACCTTTCAGCCTCTTTTTATGCTTCAAGCATTGATCTCCCATCATAGACTTTCTGGATTTCAGTAGATCCTATTTCGAATTGCTGGCTTCTTTCATCTTTATCCTGCTGGTGCAATACTTTTGTTTCCATTATGTCTCTAAGGACATAACTTTCTTGTTGCTCCTGATCTTTCATCTCATCTCCAAATATTTTTTTCTCAATTTCTCTGATTTCAACATTATATCTATTAATTTCGTCTTCTGTACCTGCAGCTTCACTATTATTTGAAAAGTTAAAAAGTCCACTTAACTCTATAAATGTTAGAAACATTTTATCCTTATCATGCATGACAACTGCAATATCTTCTGTATCAGGTTCTGCAAGCTTCACTTCTGCCTCAAGTTCCTTGAGCCATCTTTCCAAGAACTCTATTTCCATGTGAAATCTTTCCAGAATTTCATCACAAACTTCATTCCCGATTTCATTCTTCTTCTGGCAATCCTCTTGAGTTATCCTTTTTTCCGTATCATCACATTACAAAATTCTTTCATCAATTTCATTAAACAAATTCATTTGTTTACCTCCTTGGAATATCGCTTCGGCATTTTCATTATACTTCTGCTCCACAACAGCTTCAACTAACTATCCAATTCCAAACAAGAATTCATATATGAATTATTTCTGCTACAACAAATCAGTACCTTCCTCCTCTGAAAGTCATTCTCCATCATACTTCACCTCAAGAGATTTATTCATCTTTGTGACAGTTTCACCAAACTGTCCACCATCTTCTACACATCCTTCAAACATACACAAACTATGAGATTTAAAAATACAAAGCTTCATAGCCTCATCTACTTCTCTTGTCAACATATCTTCCAATTCTTTTTAACTATTCCAATACTCCATGAGATCTTTCTCATTGATCTCTTCACCCATAATTTCACCCTGTTTTGGGCCACCAATGGAAACTTCCATTTTCCACTCAGCCTCTCTGAGTTCTTCACATCTCAATTGCACACTCATCATCTGCTCAAGCTTCCTCAACTCTTTTGTTAATTGTATGTTTACCTGTTGTTCCCTCTTTGTGTGTAGTCTCTACCATTTCACTTTCTTCCTCATGGACCAACCATGTCTCTAGTCTTTCTTGTTTCTTTGCAACAATTTCATCAATAACTCAAGGTGAACTACTATCTCGGCTTTATCCCTCTCATACTCTTCATCAGTCAACTGCTTCCATATGCCATTTTCCTTGGCATTTTCCTTCTTCTTTCTTCTGTTGTGGTCTTCCTCAGAACTTCTGAAATGACTATCAACAGTCATTTTCTCCTCCTTTACGAACTTCATATGTTCATTTATGGATATCATTCAAATCCCCTTTTCAGCAAGCCTCCATACTTGCCATCAACAACACAAGCTCTCTTCCTATGCTTGACCTCTTGAGGTTCTCTGTCTTGGAATCATTTCATGGCAACTCTCTTGCTCCTCTTTGCTGCAAAACAACAACTACAGTATTTCATGTGTTATAATGACCAACTCTTTGGGTGTCGATCTCCGCCGATCATGCACCCAATTACATTGAAACCTTTGACTTGATTTAAGACTCTTTGACTCCAGAATTGACATCAAATCTTCATCTTGGATTAAAAATGCACCCTCTTGTACAATAACTCAATGGTTTAACTTGACTCAAGCTATCCAAATTTTCATTTGACCTTAACATCTTATTTGACTTCAAGTTTTGACCCAATAATTACAATAGTGGATATTTTGACTCTAATTCAAGTTATAAATATACCAATGAACATCCACCCTTAATACATTCTCATGATGTAAAATATTCACTCCACCAATTCTCTTTCATACTCCATTCTTATGTAATATCATAAGTCACTAATTACATCATGATACTTTAGCCTTTAAATCGAAATGCAATCCACTTTTTCCAAGATTTATTTTATGATGAAAATAAATAAACCATTCAATTTTCAAAATTTAAAATACCTTTTGGAAATTAATTTTCATAGTTTACCCTCGTCATCTTAGCACAGACAGTTTTCTTGCACTTCCATGCAGCTCCTTCTTTGCAGTGACGGTTCTCATGAAACACCGTCTCTCTTTCGTGCACAAAACAATTCCTTGGAGTCTCTTTGCGTTCTCCACATGACCAACATAACCCCCAATAATCACCACCGATCTTCACGTATTTCCAATATGATTTCTCATACCAGCAATGCTTAGCGAATTCTCTGGGGTATAAAACTCTGAAAATAAAAGCTTCCACAAGCAAAGAAATGCTAGGTCTCTTGGGATGGAAAGGATACAGTTCACACTAATGCGCACTTCGAATTTCATTTTCCATTCAATATGTTATTTGGCGATAGACAGGAGTAACAATTTATGTTACACATAAAACCAAAACCATCGAACTCTCCATATGTGACAAAGTTTGCACTCTTTAAACTTGGCTCATGAATAGACTATACATCTATTACTTTTCTTTTTTTAGTGCCAAATCAACTCTCAAATAACATGAAATGTAAATATTTCAAATTGTGTTCCCCAATACATATTAGGTCTCATGCCTCAAGAAGACCTCTAGAAAGAAAATTGTTGCCTGCATAGGTATTTTACTTCTTCACTATGATAGCTATTTGGGATGGTCACCAAAAGCTAACTTGCATACTTTGGAGGAGAAATTTGGTGTATTGATGAGACAACATCTTGTTGCTTGGAGGGATTTATTATATGGGGATACTACAAGAGGAGGAGAGGAGGCTCTTCAGTTCTATCCTTGAAGTCATGCTATCACTCAGATTTTCCTTGAAGTTGTTAGGAAGAGGAAAGGGGTCCGAGGTAACCACAAACCAACTTTTAGGTACAAAATCTAGCCAATCTGTACCCAGAGAGGGCTCTCTCTGTAAAATTTAGCTTTTTTTTTTAAAGATATTAGGTTAGTTATAAAGTCCAAGTGTTTTGATTGAGTTTGGGTGATGGAATTCAATATATGAGGGTAATATTGAGTAGTTTAGGCCATTGGGATAATGGAGTCAAAGAATATGGCTTAACGGGATTAAGTTTCTTAACAAAAGATGGTTTCACAGGGCAAGATAATCAAATAGGGAACAATTATAGATCTAAAGTGAATGAAATGGAATCAAAATGGATGAAGGGAAATTAAGAATCCTTAAAAACATTTATAATAGGGAAATTGAGTGATTATTAATAAAGAGCAATTAAGTATTCTTTACTAAATAATCAAAATGCAAAAACTAGAAAAATAGGAGCAATTAAGAATTCACTGTTTAAACCAGTTTAGAAGAAAACATTTAGAATAACAATGATTAAAATCAGATTACACTTAAGCACTTTCTGATTTATTCCTTTTCAGTAATCATTCAGAAATGAAACACAGATGATATAATAAACAAATATAAGACTTCAAAACATAAGAGATAGATAACTTATCGATCCGTTGTCTGACACAAGAATCCTGTAAAAAGTCTTTCGCATCAATTCATCATCTAGCTAGCCACACAAAATTTCTCCAATAGCACTTTATTCCAAAATAATCAATGTTACAGCAAAGTCTAAGAATCCACCCTTCAATACTCAGATTGAAGGAGTATTTATACAAAAAAGTACAAAAAATATCTCATAACAAATTGAGATATAATCTAGGATGACTCATAAGTATTTGACAACAAAATAGAGACAGATGGTCTCGTAGATAAGAGAAAGGATAACCGATGTTGTGCTGTTTCCTTCTTTTGAGAATGTGCTAGAAGCAGGCCCTAGGATTGGGCTTGCTACTATCCTCTTTAGTAAATCTATGATGGCTGCTTTGTTTTACTGATACTCTTTACTTGGATTGATACACTTTGACTTCTATTTGATCCTTAAATGCCTTTTCAAGCTCTTTTGGAGAGAACTGACTTTCTACTTTCCTTTCAAATAAAACCAACTTTTTAATAAACATACCTTTGGAATGAATTTTTCCTTTAGTGAAGGGAAAATAATGAATAGGGAGGAAGGGAGAGGAGGCGGGACCCATGTTATAATCGCAATCGTAGTGGACAGGCGGAGAGATAAATAGACTGTAGTATGGCGCCATCGCAATCGAAATCAGAGTCGGGTAGGATATTATTTGAAAGGAGAACGAAATTTTCGATGCGATTGGGAACTGGCCCTTTGTAATATAACAAAATGGATAAATTTAAATTTTACAAAGGAGAGAGGCATTTTGGTAATGAACTGCAGAGGAATTAAATGGTGGGATCGGGTTTTACAATCGCAATCAGAATCAGGAGATGGGTGGAGTGATACATATAAAAACCTCCGATGCAATTGGGGGAGGTCCCTTAATATATGATAAATATAACCAAAGTTCGAATTAACAAAGGGCAAGGCCTTTTATATATGAACGGGCGAAATTACTGTATGGTGAGCCCGGGGGTCAATTGAAATCGCAATATCGGAGCAGAGCGGAGTGCAATACATATGGGAATGCCGATTGTGATGGCCCGATTAACTGTGGGCCATCTGATTGGCGGGGAGAAATCAACAGTGGGAAGATCAATCGGAGGTTTTCCATCGGGGAAGTAGATCAAGAGATTGGAGGGAGTGAAGCGATCGGGAGATTAGAGGGAGTGAAGCGATCGGGAGATCAGAGGGAGTGAAGCGATCGGGAGATCAGAAGGAAGGGTGCGATCGGAAGATCGAAAGGAGGGGTGCGATTGATCGATCGGAGGATGCAAGACTTGCGATGCGATCAATCGCATCGGAGAAAATTGCGATTGGCCAATCGAAACATGAAAATAAAACATGCGATGCGATTAAAGTTTTGGGTTTATATAACATAAAGTTTTGAACTTTGATATAAGGTTTTAAAGGCATGAAGGGGAAGTGGTTGCGGCGGGATATTATAATGTAAGACTTAAAAATTTTTATAAAGTTTAAGGGGTTATGGAAAAGGGGAAGTGGTTATATACGACGGGACTTTATAAAATAAGTTTTTTACTATAAAGTCCTATGGTGTGGAGGGGAAGTGGTTTGGCATAATCGCATACGTATTTATAATACGATTTTATCCTCGGAAAGGGGAAAAAAGGGATTTTTTAAGGGGAATATTAAACTTTAATAATACATAGTTTAAGGGAAAAAATGGGAAAAAGGGGAAAGGTTAGGATATAGAGGGCTTTTTACTTCACTTAGGCATAAATTTCAATCCAGAAGTCAGTTTTGAGAGTGCAATATACCGTTGGAAAGCTCTTTCCGGGCTCTTTCTGATGGATCTATTTGGAAGATGATTTGGCTAATTAAAAACCATATAAGGTTATATTTCAACCAAAGGGGCGAGATAATATATAAATTTGGGAATTTTATTAAAATAATATGGGAAAGGGTTGAGTCGTAATAGGGAATTAAATAATAAAGTTAGAAATTAATATGAAAATGAAATGAAAGTGCTAAGTATAAAACATTAGGTTAATGTATTTAACTTATGCTTGCATGAAAAGGGTTTTTATGAAATATTGCATAATTTTCCTAAGTAAAATGGGATTTTACTTTAGAAAAAGATTTTTTTTAGAAGCGAATGAATGTCATGATGAATGGTTTTAAGTACTTAAGCTTTTCCAATTATTGGGCCGAGGGTCTAGTCCCTCCAAAATTCAAGGAAATGCCTTGAGCCCCTCTAATTTTCAAATACCTTAGTACTTGGAGGGAAATTAGTGAAATTTTTAGGAAAAAATGAGAAGGGAAATTAATAATTTGATTTTTCCTTGCTTGAAATTCTTCCAGTGTATTTTCTACCTTTGCACTTGTGATGAAAGTAAATATTTAACACATCTAAAGCCATTATTAATCACATGTAATTTTGCAAAAACATCTACCTACCCTACCTACTTTAACCTAGCATTTTTTCTTCTTTATTAGGGTGCACTTAGACTGGAAAACCCTTATCACACTTTTTCTTTTACATGTGGAAATCTATCTAATTCTAACCTTATTACATCCAAGGGCTCAGTTTAAACTATTGAGCTCCTTTTATTTACTCTACCTATCTACTTATCTGCCAAGATTAAATAGTTTGGTCAAATTTTATTCTCTATTTCTAAAACATAAAATTGAAAAATGAACTAGCCAAGCTTAAATTGTTTGACTATTCATCAATTGTGGCATAAGATACAAGTTGCACACAATTTGTTTATTACATAAAAGCAAAAAGTAGTGGCATTTAGACTTGCACACTTTCCTTGGCCTTTTCTTTTGGTGGGGTTCATTTTCTTTCACTTTTTTGGCCATTTTATTCTTTTTACCCTTTGATTTTTTCTTTTAGGGTATACCCTCTTTACATTTTTTAAATTTTTTTATTTTTTTGATTTTTTGACAATATGGAAAACCTTTGCAACAAGAAAAGGTATGAACATATTACATAGCCCATCAAGTCAATCATGATATATGACAACTATTGGTATAGGAGTCTAACACTGGCTCCACTTAGGGATGGCTTTTCCAGGTGAAAAGTCAAGAACAGCAGGTCAGTTGGCCTCAAAATGATTTTGACTGAACCTAAACCATGGAACCTTTTGGTCAGGACCAATTTTTCCAGTATTTTGATTTTGGTTTCTTCTGAAATTTGGATTTCTCACAGTATTGCTCGGTTGACCATCCCAAGGAGATTTATTCTTTTCAGTAGTTTCTACTCTATCTCCTAGTATTTCCATCCCTTTAATAATAGCATCCAGTTTCTTTTCAAAAGATATAGGTTCTTCATTTGAAGGCATTCTTCTTTTAGCTCTAGCTCTAGCTCGTTTCTCTATCAGTTTGGCTTCAACACTAACAACTATACTTTGCATTTCTTCTAAAGTTTGAGGAGCTCTTTCCCTAAGGTGATATGCTATATCGGAATCAAATCCATCAGCGAATTTGATTAATACTGAATATGGAGGAGGTATAAGATTTTGGGGAACAACATTGTAAGCCTCATTGAACCTGGTGACGTAATCTTGCACAGTCTCATTTGGTCCTCATTTTAGTTTTCCAAAGTCTGATAAGATTTGAAGAGGATCTTTCTTCTTTTCTCATCTATTTAAAAATGATCGATAAAGAGCTTGTAAGTCAGTAACACTGTTTGCAGGAAGGGGCCTAAACCAGGTTTTGACTTCTCCAGTAAGACTTTGGAAAAATATTCTCATTCTCACATCATCAGCATCTATTTCATAAATTTCAAAATAATCGGTCATATTTTTAGGATGCTTTTGTGCAATGTAGGTACCAGAACCATCGAAGGGAGTGATTTTAGATTGGTAATATTGGGGCATATTATTTCCAAAGATGGTATTAGAATTGATCCTGCTAGAATAGAAGATATACTGTAGATACCTCACCCTAGAAATGTCAAAGAAATTCAAGCTTTCATAGGAAAAATCAATTTTTTGAGAAGATTCATATCTAGCTTAGCTGAATTAATTATATTGCTTACTAACATGTTAAGAAAGGATTCAAGTATTAAATGGACAATAGAAACCAAAAAAGCATTTGAAGAAATAAAAATGGCTTTAACCAGAACACCAGTTCTTACCAGTCCAAAATTTGATAGGGACTTCATAATATTTTCATTTGCATCAGAACATACTGTAGTCGTTGTTTTATTACAAAATGATGTGAAAAACCTATAGCCTTTTTTAGTAAAGAACTAAGGGATGCATCATTAAAATACAACATCATGGAAAAACAAGCTTTCATACCTGTAAAAGCCATTAAATATTTTAGAATCTATATATTGTATTCCCATGTGATAGCCTACGTACCAAATGTTGTTGTCAAAGACATCTTAACTCAAGATGGAATTGAGGGAAAAAGAGGTAAATGGATTGCTACAATATTAGAGTATGATATTGAGATAAAACCTACAAAGCTTATAAAGGGACAGGGATTGGCTCAACTCATGATAGAAACAAATTGTCAAGCCTTGGATATTAATGAATTGAATGACAATAAGGAGATGGCGACTCCACAAATCATTCAGGCCTTCTTAGACTCACCGTGGTATGATGATATAATTTATGTATTGTTAAACCCGCAAGCTCCTCCAGGGTTATCCAAAAAAAAGAAAAGGTTTTTAAAGATGAAATATTTAAAGTTTTGTATTTTAGATAATGTTCTCTTTTGGAAAAATCATGATGGTATTCTATTGAATTTTTTGTTAAAAGATGAAGCTGACAAGGCTCTCAATGAATTCCATGCAGGACACTGTGGTGGACACCTTTATTGGAAATCAACTGCAGATAAGATCCTAAGAGCTGGATTTTATTAGCAAACCTTGTTCTCTGATGTAAAGAAATTTATCACTGCTTGCCATAAATGTCAATTTTTTGAAGGCAAGAGAAAATTGTTACCTTTGCCTCTGAAACCAATTTCCATTGAAAAACCTTTCCAACAATGGGGCCTGGATTTCATTGGAGAAATCCATGCTCCTTCTTCTGGCCAACACAAATGGATCCTCACTGCCACATTGCATGGAACCTTTGTCTCAGCAACCTTTATATCATATTGCCTTGGAACCATGGAACCAATAGCACTTTATTCCAAAATAGTCAATGTTACAGCAAATTATAAGAATCCACCACCCAAACTCAATCAAAACACTTGGACTTTGTAACTAGCCTAATATCTTCAAAAAATAAAGCTAAATTTTACAGAGAGAGCCCTCTCTGGGTATAGATTGGCTAGATTCTGTACCTAAAAGTTGGTTTGTGGTTACCTCGGACCCCTTTCCTCTTCCTAACAACTTCAAGGAAAATATGAGTGATAACAAGTCGCTTGAGGACAAGAAACATTTAAGAGGGGAGGACTGTAATATTCCTAAATTAGCATGCCGCTAATAGGAATATTGATTTTTTATTTTAGCACCTAGTAGATGAATAAATGGGGAAAGAGACCCATAATTATCTTTAATAAGCATAAAATCCCTCTTGATGTGAAGAGGGATCATAATAATAACTAGATCTAGCACTCTCATGTGTGAACAAGGCCTAATGAATGTCAACAAAGTCAAGTTTGACCAAGTCAAAAACATTAATGTGGGAGGAGTGGATCATCAATAAAGATAGATCAATATGAATGAGGATCGTTTTAGACTGCTATATAAGAGTTGGATTGAAGATCGTTAGGTGTGAAAAGTGCTGAAGTAGGTTGAAGAGGTCAACCTTGACCAAATCAAACAACGTTGTTATGGAGGAGTGGCATTGATGAAGGTACAACACAATTTTGGAGGGAGATTGATTGTGTGATGGTGGAGACCCTATTGAGTGGAAACTAAGGTGAGAAGGCTCACATTGTTTATAAGTAAGAGGATGGCAGCTATATGGGGTTAGCTTATGAATGATATTTGATATGTCTATTTATACCTTGCTCTCTTTAGCTGTTTAGCTAAGATTGTTGGTGTTTTTTAGCACTAGGTATTCCTGTTTAGGAATTCCATCTCTTCCCTTTGGGTAGCTCTTGGGAGAGATCTGATCTATCATTCCACACATACAACATTGTGGCCAAGCTTCAATCTTCAGTTTCAACGCATTTTCTACATAATAATGTGTTGTGTTGCAGGGTGTTGCAGTGGAGGGTTGAGAAACCCACTTTCTGAGTTGGTTTTGCATAGGAGGAAGGATTCCTTCACTTGGGAGATCAGTTTGGAGCATTCTTGAGCTGATTTCAGATCTTTGGCAGCAAGCCAATATATTTCCATCACCTACAGCATAATTTCAATCTAGAATTGTCTTATTTCTGGAGGGCAGTTTCAGCAGGGGATCTTGTGGTTCTTGTGAGAGTTTTCCTGTGATTGAAGGGTTAATCCTTTAATTTGAGGAGACCTTGGAGAGGATCTGCATCAGATATATATTATTTCAGCCTTATTTACTCTTTTTCTTCATTTTTCAGTGATTCTTCAGTCTTAGTGTTGTAGATCACCATTTGTATTCAGGTCTATTCCTAGAAACCCTTCCCGGGTTCTCTTGGATTTGTATAAAGGAGACTAGATATCAGTTTTTAGGCCATATTGATTAATATAATATAAAATCTATTTGCCTCTACTATTTTTTTTTATAAACCCTCATTAGACTACGCTATCTCTTTATGCAGTAATTTCATGTTGTAGTAGTTTTGGGGTTTCAGCATTTTTGAGCTATACTAGGTGTGGGAGACTTGTTTACCTCAGCTAATATGATTTGTTTCTGATCTCCTCTTGTATTTAGATGTCATATTGTTAGATATAAGGGATCTAAGGGTTTATTTCAATTTTTATAGCATATATTTCTAAAAATTCATTTTTCATGCATGTGTTGCTGAGTTTTCCCATTTTGGGATATTACAATGGTATTAGAGCATGACCTTTGTCTTAGCCTGTGAGTTCCAAGCCAATATGATATAAGAAGGAGAAGAGATATAAAATGGTGAAAGGAATGAACTTGGTCTCATCACTTTTCAGATCTATGAATATCCTCTACAAGGAAGCTAAACAGAAAGAAGAGAAGAGAAGAAGTAAAAATTCTAGAGGTTTTCAAGAAGAGGAAGGGCCATGTACTTCCTATTCTCAAAGGAAAGAACCAATGTTGTAGGAAGATCCAAAGAATTACACGTTGCCTTTCCCTTTTGAGGAATAATACAAGAGGAATGGAGAGGGAGGGCACTTGGAACATGAAATCCTAAGTGGATACCTTGCAGAATACAAATATTAGCCTAGGGATTTCAATGAGACTCTACCTTTCCCTCAGTTTATTGAACTTGAAGAAGAAAGGAGGCCCTACAGCAATAGGAAAATGAGTGGCAATATATTTCTATTGTATACTTTTGATGTATCATCCACATGTACAACAAAGGCTTGGGTGATGAAGCTAGATGCATTCTTCCTACTACATCTGGTGGTAGAAAGAGAGGTTGTTGAGATCTCAGCGATGTACCTTGAGGGTAAAGCAAGCACTTGGTGGTTCAGCCATATGAGTCATGAAAGAGTGACTAATTTTTCATATTTCACTTAAAGGGTGATCAAAATATTTGATAAGAAGATATCAGAGGGGGAGGAGCCCTCACCACCACTTGAGGAAACTTGTACGAGTGAAGACACAACTATGGAGGAGTAGCTATCATCCTCAGGAGTTGGGGAAGCCAACACATTGGAAGGAGGAACCCTTGTAGCCATACAAGTTGTTCCCAGGCTTCACCAAGGTATGCATGAATTTCCACTTTTTTTTATTTCGGAAAATACTATGAAGGGTTGTGGAAATCTGCCTTTACGTGATCTAGGATCAAAACACATTGTTGATTTGGAGTAGCAGACTTGCACTGCACTGTACATCCTTGAGTTTTTTGTGGAAGGGATAAACAATCATCCTAATGAGACATTATCGAGCTGCAGACAACACTGGGGTTGGGGTGTGGACTTGTGGAGGATAGGATGAGCTTTGTCCTAAAAAATCCAATGCGGAACTCTATGTTCAACATTGAGCTTGAGCATGAGACAACAAATACACCATTGAGGAGGTTAAAAACGATGTCATTAGGTAGCAGTGAGGAGTTGGGGGCCCAACTATAATTACAGAATTCTAATGACCATTACACTTGTATGACATTGGATGAGTAGATGATCAATGACATACATTTTGTCTTTCACCATTGTGATGGATCTATTGGGATGAGCATTGTGCAGGCCTATGAGGAGGTTTTTCCTTCACCATAATTGGATCCTTATGGATTCAGTATTATCATTGGTATGGGGTCTTCTCTAGGCGATCTCCAAGAGGTTTCATTTCAACATCCCATGAAATGCAAAAGTAGAAATCTGATTTGGGAGGATCGTAGTCTTCATTAGAGGAGTACCAAGATGGAGCATGGTAGGAGACATCCACATGTGGATGAATGGAAGTGGATGGAGAGCAAGAGGTTGGTGAGCCACTTGCATATTTATGACACTGGGCAGCAGGAGGCATGGCTGTGTTGGCTACTCTTGAAATATTTTGGTCATCATGTGATATATCCTTCTCCAAAGCGTATGTGGATGGAGGAAACTTGGCAAGACACTTGCATCATATGGCAGCAAATATTTTGGGTGCATTGTGTTGATATTATCCTCTTCATGTCAATCAACATATTTTCACATCATGATTTTGATGATGGAGGTGTGAGGGGGAAGCAAGAGTTATTGTTGATGTGGCTACTCTTGGGAGAGTATGGGAAGAATTTTTCCCATACTTATCATGACATTCCCGGAGAAAGGGATGGCACATTCAAAGTGAAAAGAGGCCACCCTTCAGCATTGGAGGAAAAGGAGGGGCTTCCACATAGGAAGAATATTCCCCCACATAGCAGCATGATGGTGGATGGATTTGGCATGTGGAATGTCAAAGGAAGAAGTCATGGAGTGACAAGAGCCTTATCACTAAGGCCAATAGTGCTGTCACTTGGGAGTATGTTTCTATTGATGGAGTGTTCCAAGGGGAGTATGCATCCCTTCATTTTCCATAATTTTATGAGGATATTCTCATGGGAAGACTCATCCATGGACCTCACTTTCAGCCTACTCATTATGAATGATAATAAATGTATTTCTGTACTTATTTCAATTATTTCATTGAGTATTTGCATCTTCTCACCATCTATGTACAGTGCATTGCTCCATAAGAGGGAAAGATTATTTCTGGGTTTTATGGTCATTCTAGGACCAACATTTCCGATGATAACCCTTCTCTACATGAATTTGGGCAAGTGTGTTGTTATTTTTATCATGCTCAGTTGATATATATTTTTTCTTAATACCACATAGTAGATGAGCAAACATGCACAACTAGTAACTGGTTGGAGGACAACTTGCCACATGATTTTCTAAAATAGAAGTTGGAAGGACTGTGGTGTATCCACTTGAGAAACCATTGGTATCATCCAAACTTACACATAACCTTCAATGTTTTTCTGATTTTGATGCCATATGATGATGATATTACATTCATCTTGTACGGAATGGTTTGGGCCAGCATGATTCATGCCATTAGAGAGAGGATCTTTGAAGATCCAATCTTTTTCTTGCCGCTTGAGGGAAACCTTATTGCAACCCAAGATTAGCAAATGCTCTACACATATCATGAGTTGAGATAAAGACAGTGTGGTGTAGGCCATTTTTTCTACCATGTTCATTTATTCAGCCCACCTACATTCCAGGAGCCAAAGGTGGAAGAGATTCTTCATTAGTTACCATTTTGGAGGGTGGCTCATTTTGTATGGATGATAGCTTCAGGATGGGAGATTCACATGGGGATGATAGATCACAATACATATCAGATATCATGCCTCAAGAAGGCCTCTAGAAAACACATTGTTGGCTCCATGGCTATTTTACTTCTTCATGATGATAGCTATTTGGGATGGTCACCAAAAGCTAACTTGCATACTTGGGAGGGGAATTTTGGAGGTGTATTTATGAGACAACATCTTCTTCCTTGGAGGCATTTATTATATGGGGATGATACAATAGGAGGAGAGGAGGCTCTTCAGTTCTATCCTTGCAGTTGCTTGAGGACAAGCAACATTTGGGAGGGGAGGACTGTAATATTCCTAAATTAGCATGCAGCTAATAGGAATATTGATTTTTGCTTTTAGCACCTAGTAGATGAATAAATGGTGGATGCAACCCATAATTATCTTGAATAAGCATAAAATCCCTCTTGATGTGAAGAGGGATCATAATAATAACTGTATCTAGCACTCTCATGTGTGAACAAGGCCTAATGAATGTGGACAAAGTCAAGTTTGACGAAGTAAACATCATTAATGTGGGAGGAGTGGATCATCAATAAAGATAGCTCAATATGAATGATGATCAGTTTAGACAGCTATATATGGGCTGGATTGAAGACCCTTAGGTGTGAAAAGGGCTAAAGTAGGTTGAAGAGGTCAACCTTGACCAAATCAATCGACATTGTTATGGAGGAGTGGCATTGATGAAGGTACAATGCAGTTTTGGAGGGAGTTTTATTGTGTGATGGTGGAGACCCTAATGAGTGGAATCCAAGGTGAGAAGGCTCACATTGTTTATAAGGAAGATTATGGAAGCCATATAGGGTTAGCTTATGAATTTTATTTGATATGTCTGTTTAGACTTTGCTCTCTTCAGTCGTTTAGCAAAGATTGCTGGTGTTGTTTAGCACTAGGTATTCCTATTTAGGAATTCCATCTCTTCCCTTTGAGTAGCTCTTAGGAGAGATCTGATCTATCATTCCAAACATCCAGCATTGGGGCCAAGCTTTAGTCTTCAGTTTCAGTGCATTTTCTGCAGAATACTGTGTTGTGTTGCAAGGTGTTGTAGTGGAGGGTTGAGAAACCCACTTTCTGAGTTGGTTTTGCATAGGAGGAAGGATTCCTTCTCTTGGGAGATCAGTTTGGAGGGTTCTTGAGCTGATTTCAGATCTTTTGTAGTAGGCCAATCTATTTCTGTCACCTACATTGTAATTTTAGTTTGGAATTACATTATTTTTGGAGGGTAGTTTCAACAGGGGATCTTGTGGTTCTTGTGAGATTTTTCCCGTGATTAAAGTGTTCATCATTTCATTGGAGGAGACATTGTAGAAGATCTCCATCATATCTATATTATTTCAGCCTTCTTGACTCTTGTGCTTCAGTTTTCAGTGATTATTCAGTCTTACTGCTATAGATCACCATTTGTATTCGGATTTATTCCTAGAAACCCTTCCCGGGTTCTTTTGGATTTGTAAAAAGGAGACTAGATCTCAGTTTTTGGGCGATATTGATTAATATAATATCATATATATTTTTCTCTACTATTTTTTTGCATAAACCCTCATTGGACTGCATTGTCTCTTTATGCAGTAATTTCATGTTGCAGTAGTTTTGGGGTTTCAACATTTTTGAGCTATACTAGGTGTGGGAGGCTTGTTTACCTCACCTAATATGATTCGTTTCTGATCTGCTCTTGGATTTAGATTTCATATTGTCAGATCTATGGGATCCAAGGGTTGATTTCGATTTTTATAGAATATATTTATGAAAATGCCTTTTCCATGCATGTGTTGCTGAGTTTTCCCATTTTGGGATATTACAGTTCTTGTTGTGGGGTGCATGGCCATTACACTCATGATTTCCCCCTTTTACTCCCGATGCACCAGTTGTGGGAAGCACAAGTAACATCTAGAGGAGATTTTTCCATGGCTTCGGCTCCCCAAAATATTGCACTAGTTCAACCGACTATTTTTAGTGATCCTTTCCCTCAACAAGGATATGTGGCTACCCAACCCCCTCAAGGTTAGGCCGCCCCTCAACCCTCACTGTTTGGTACCCCTGAATGCGAGATTCTAATGATGAATTCTGAAGTGGTTAATATTGCTGATGTCAACCTTGAAACTCCACTGCGCCAATATGGCAAGCCACCTACTTCATCTGCAACCGAGCCGATGGGCCTCTAAATTAGACATAAAATAAGGCCCATCTAACCTTTCTTATGCATATAAAAGATATATTAAATCTATCCTTCTTGACTTAATAATGTATTCTTATGATTTAACATTTTCTTAGGAAGGTTTAAAGGTAATTGCATATTTGTGCCTAATATTGGTTATTTTTGTAGAATATTGTGAGAATATTGGGAAAATTATGCAGATTTGGAGAAGGAGATAATTTAGGGACTTGATCCCTGCCACTGGAAGATCAAGATTGAGGAATAAATGAGCACAATATCAGAAAATTATGGAGAAATCTTGGAGAGATTAAAGTGGATTCAAGGGGGTTTCCCACCCTCCTTAACTATCAAAGGCAACCAATCAAACTTAAGATGAAGTGCACTCAATATATGGTTTACCTGGAGTCAATGTGGACTCAATCACTATTTTTTAGGGATATTTTGGTAGCTGTCCTTGAGGATAAACAAAGTTTATCAAGACTAATAAGGGTCGATTCCATTTGCAGTCCATTCCATCCCATGCCATTCTTTTCCATTCTATTAGACTATATTTTTGTAATGCAATGAGTAGCCAGATGTTATTTTACTGATCTAGTTTTAGGGAGCGAGGCTCATGGGTTAGGGCCCAACCCATGTGCCTAAGCTTCTCTGTTAAGTTAAGTGTGGTTTAGAATTAGTTTCCTTTCTGTCATTTATTTTCAGAAAGTTAAATTAGTTCCTTTCTGTCATTTCCTTTCTTTAATTTAAATTAGTTTCTTTTGTGTCATTTCTTTTCAACAATTTAATTTAGTTCCTTTTCTGTCATTTCATTTCTGCAATTTAGTTTAGTTTCATTGAGGTTTCACATAATTCACCAAGAAATCCTATAAGTGACACCCTTTCATAAAGTGGAAGAGGATGACACGAGTAGAATGCATCTACTGTGTATATAGCACTATCACCTCCAAGTTTGTATGAACCCCCGGTTGATAAAGTAAAGTAGGGAAGCCCCTAGGAGTTGCAGTACTCTTGGTGCAATACGAGGGCTCACCACGAGCCTCAAACTAAAGTTTCCATAGAGTCAAGTTCAGCACCAAATTCTCCTTTACATATCGCTCATCCACGGGCAGAGGTCATTCCCAAGATCCCTAAAGGACCATTATGCCGAACTCCTGCTTGTGCCAAAGCTACCCATAATTCAGCATAATAGATGACTTGGCACAATCTCCTGCTGCCATGTAAACCTTGTAAGTCCTCCAGCCTTTCCCTTCACAATGTAAATCTCTATTATCTGCTCTGGGCATTGTGGATCCTTCATATTATTATTTGATTATCTTTGATTTTGACAAGTCAAAACATCCCCCCTTACCTTCCTTCGTCACCTTCCAAATACCAGTCAAGATTCATAATGCCCATGTATCACGATGTATCATTTATGGGGGTGCATTCACCTATGTGATGTCAGCCTCTCTTTGGAATAAATTCAGATCACCTGACCTAGCCCCATCCACCATCACGTTGCGTGCTTGGGATAGTCACTCTTCTGAGCCCCTTGGCATGTACTGCAATTGTCCTGTCACTCTTGCGGGAAAGACTGTTTGTATTGACATTGAATTCATTAATGCCCCTTTAGATTACAATATCCTCTTGGGTTGTAGCTATACCTATGCAATGTATGTTGTCGCATATGTGGTTCACCATAATATTTGCTTTCCATAAAATGGAAAGATTGTTACCATTGATCAATTGACATATTATGAACCGAAGTCTCAAACCTCCCCTGAGTCTATATTACCTTCGGTGGCCAATAATAAATCAGTCGCACCTCTTACTAGTGTTTTGTGTCGATTCTACAAAGATTCCAACTTACTTGGTTCATTTCCTGCCCCCCCCCCCTCTTGTTGTAGATCCTAGCTCGTTGAATGTTTGCATGATGCAATTGTCTCGGACTAGCTACAAGTTGTCTGGTTCAACCACCCAACAACCTATGCCTCCACAACCTACTGATGGTCACTCAACATAGCTTGCAGACCCTTCTTTTCAAGGTCCTTCTCTCCCTGCTAGTGTCCCTTCCACTCCTTTTCAGACATGAATGGTTCCTCCTAGCCTTAACTAGTTGGGAGCCACTCCATGAGGCCATTACCATTTTGATCAGATATTGTCTCTCACTCCCCCCTTTGGAGTCTTTTCGGTGCGTGTTATGGCTATGTTGAGCCTTCCCAATTTTACCCTCGGGATCCCATTATGGTACATTGATCCCCCAGCCGAAATCCTTCCTGGTAATATCAAACATTATACCACTTTGACCCCGGTCTAATTGGTCGCTATGAACCCTCCCTTTGCTTCAATGCCTCAACCACATTAACAGGAAGCTATAATTATTGTGAAAGAATCTGGTGAGGGGGTCAAAGCCAGAAAGAAGGAACCTAAGGATAAGGCTACCCAAACAACTCCTGATCCTCCTAAGCCTCTGAAGTGGTCACCTTCGTGCGCTTTGTGTGATGTTGTTGGGCATGCTACCCAAAATTGTCCTGAGCTTCCTCTTCTCAAACCTGTGGTCAATGAGACGTTTCCTGAATCTGATATCCTGGAGGTCCATGTTACCTTACCCGATTTAGCTAATAAACTAAAAACATTGTGCACGAATCACCCTTGTGCTTTGTGTGATCTTTATGGCCACTACTCTCACCTTTGTCCCTGTCTCAACGATTTCTTCGATGCCCTTGAGTTCTTTCATCAAATTGAGGCCAAACGTAGTAGATCCTCTACTCCTCTACTCCGGTGTTTGGTTGCTGACGAACCAGTGGAAATTTATACACCCATTGTGATACCTCCACCTGATGTCAAGATTATGGAGCCTTCGGCCATGATTCTCTATCTTTCATCATCAACGAGATCCTTGGAAACTGAACCTCCTTCGATGATAACCTTGGCCTCAACATTGATAGATATTTCATCTACTATCTCTTCGTCTACCCTCCATAGCGATGTGTATGTGAACTATATTTCTCATGATGATGCACTAGGTAGCTCCGCTGCATCATGTGGTCTCCCTTCCTCCAGTCCCCCAATATTCCATTTAGATGAAGACATTATGGATGTCATTACCACCCTTTATTTTCATTAGCATGATATGCACCATTTTGTGTACTTCCTTCTACAGTAGACCCATGACCAACATGCTCTGGAGTCCAAATAATTCATCCATAATGAGTTCGATTTGTTCAATAAAATCTTACTTCGAACCCTTGTGTTCGAACCACATACACCTTGCAGTCATTACATTTACATCCAATGTTTGGGTAATGGGGCACCCATACTTGAGAGTCTAGGAGAAGAAATTATCCACAACCCTCCTAGTGTATCTAGTAGTGTCAACTCTGGTACCTTTATTAATCCTCATTTAGAAGAAACTCTAGAGTCCCATATCACTTCATATCACTCTAGGGACAATCCACTTAATCATTCCTACATCTTACATCAACAACCAATTCCCTTTGACATTGTTGTTGACCAACCTCAGTATTTTCTACATATGAGATAATGGATAAACATGTTGTTTTATAGCAGTAATGAAATCAATCCATGATAGAATAATCTTACCATGATTATTGATCTCCTCCTTTTTCTTGGCTTCCCACCAAAAAAGTGTTGCACCTTCCATTCTCAATGAAGCTAATTGGATTTTGGTACCATCATCTTGAATGTTCAGGATCCTCAAATAGACCTCAAATTTCCTAATCCAATTATCAAGATTTTGTGCATTGACGTCACCATTAAACATTGGCAATTCAAACTTAACATCAAGTTTTAAAAAAGGAATTTTACCAGTGTTCTTTGACTTTTGTGGCTCATGTACTGAAGATGAAGTAGAGGATGATGATGATGAGGGTGAGGATGACGGCTCTCCATTTCCTCCATTTCCTCCATTGCCCTTCTTTGAATTATCTTCATCATTGTGACCTCTTGGAGATACATGTCCTTCCTTGTGAATTTTGGATCCTTATCCTTCTAGTCTCGCATTCCTTTCTTGATAAAGGATTCTAACCATCTCATTCATGTCAAAAAATGCTTTCCTGAACACTCTTTCTTCCTCTTTGGGATCAACTTCTTCATGGATTTGTCCTTCTCTATGAGATATGCTTAATGCAACTTCTCATTCCTTAGGAGGTGAACTAGGTGGTGCAGATTGTGGCAATCTTGCTCTCCTTTTCTTTGGCTCTTCTTGAGACCCTTCTTCTCCCACCAATTTCCCTTCTCCTCTTTTGAGCTTGAGCCTTGTAAGCATCTAAAAACTTGCAAATAGTTAAACAATTCTTTGCACAAAACAACACCAGAGAATAAACTCTAGCTCTGATACCAATCTGATCTGAAAGTACTGTATTAGTTTTGTTGTGCTAAGTGTCTTTTCAATTATAAAACATGTGCATACTTGTCTCTTTAGTTTTCCTAAGGATTGAGGTTTTTAACCATGAATTGTAGATGATTTTAGTGAATTAGAAGCATGAAATAAGCACAATTAACACTGAAAAATGGTGTAAAATAGAGAAATAAGTCACCACATAACATTTACACAGCAGGCATGATGAAGCAGTTCACCCCTCCTTGGCTACATCTGTTGGTCCAGCTCCCAATGGCATGTCTATCTTTCATTATGCTCAAAATTTTTCAAATACATGTACTTACAGGCCTCTAATCATTGTTTTGTCTTCACCAATGGATCCAGAATGCTCCAATTAGTCTAGAATGACTCTTCATTCACCCTCAATGGGTGAAAACTGAGTCTCCAACTCATTCTCCCAATAACACCTATAAAATCTCCACTAATTATGGAGGACTTCACTTAACTGGAGTAAATTTAGTGATTCTTGCCATAAATTTAGGCGTTGGCTAAAATTCCACCGAAATAAACTACAACATTTAATTGGGTGATCAGGGGTGGCCACATGCCAGCCCCCGTTCCACAGTTACTGTGACGGTTGGCAGAACCATAACACAAACCACGGGTTATAAAGTTCAGACTCCAAGTGGAACGGGTGGTTGGTGCAACTACGCAAATGGTGTTAACAAACCATGGCATGTGATATATAACATAAATGCTGAAGAGACTGCAAAAGGTTTAAACCATCAGTTGTAACTGTTGGTGGTTGCATTTAAATGTTTGCCATGTGACCATATATCGTGGGACCGGCGGTCCCCAACCCCCACTCCACTTTTCATTAAAGTTTAAATAGAACCCAGCTGATATAAGGGTTAATTATCGAGGTAGCGTGGGAGTTTAAGTTGTGTGGTTTCTCTGCCAGAGGTCATGGGTTTGACTCTTGTGGCCTTAACAAAATTTTACTACACCACTAAGGGCACACATGGCGGCCTTAGGGATGGTCACATGTCACCCTCCAATTGGATCATAATAAAACATGTACAAAACCATTCAATCAATAATATTGTGTGACATGTCAACCTGGGATTGGTTTTGAGGAAAGGAATATTGCTCAGAATATTCCTTTTGTTGACTGTGCATCCTCCATGCTGACTGGGAATCCCAGTCAACCATGTCACAAAATTTATTTTCTTGGGAATTCGATTAGAATACGATATCTCCCTCATATGACATCGATTTTTTGAACCATTTGAGGCACCAGAATGAGGAAGACAAGATCTACACAACTATCCTAGTTTTAACCCAATCCTATAACTTTCAATTTTGAGAAAAATTTATGAACTCCTAATCAATAGATGCCCCAAAGAATTATATGGACATGCCAAATTTAATTATAATATTGGAGTGTAAACAAATTTTGATGATGTGGTTGGCCATTCAATTATCTTATGGTTATCTTCTTGTGGTAAGAATGGATAGATGTAGTTAGAGAAACAAAATAGTGGATTACCAATATCATTTGGCACTACATATATGTATCAAATGGACTGGATTTTTGGGTTCCCATACATGGTGTCACTATATCAAAGAGTGGATTCATAGATAATGAATTGGTGCTCACCTAGAAAAGATTGTGGTTGATCAACAACAATGTCTAAGGGATTGGGTTGTTGATGTAAGATGAAGGAATGATTAAGTGGATCATCGCTAGAGTGATCTAAAGTGATGTGGGACTCTAGAGGTTCTTTTGAATGGGGAAGAATGACACTACCAGATACACTATGAGGGTTGGGGAGAAATGCTTCTCCTGGACTCTCAAATATGGGTGCCCCCTTACCCAAACATTGGGTGTCAATGTAATGGCCACAAGGTTTATGTGGTTCAAATGCATGGGTCCGAAGTAAGGTTTTATTTAGCCAACCAACCTCACTTTGGATGAAGTATTTTGAATCCACAACATGTTGGTCATGGGTTTTTTGTGGAAGTAAATGTGCAAGATGGTGCATATCATCCCAAGAAAAATTAGGGTTGATCATGCCTTCCATATTTCCTTCATCTTAATGGAAGATGGGCAGACGATAGGAAGGGAGACCAAAATATGTGGTGGAACTACCATGTGAATTGTCATGATAAATGTATTTCACATACGTATTGCTACTATCGGTAGATGAAGATATAGCAGATGAAACATCTACCGATGTTGAGACTAGGGTGTTTGAAGAGGGAGGACTGAACAAAACATAATGGGAAGTCCTAGAGGGGTCTTCCTTCGTGGATCTCATGGATGACTAGAGATAGAGAATAGCAACTAAAGATTCCATCAGCTAGACACTAGGGGGAAGTGCTGCAACAAACGGATCTATAAATGGAAAGACATTAAGCAGTAAAGTAAAGAGTTTGCTCCATGCATCCAACAGACAAGACAAGAACACGATTTTTGAATGAATTTTTATATTACAGGGCACCTGGGAGGAAACAAGAAGGTGTATCCAGATCTCCTCAATGGGATGGGTTCTTTGTAGTCCTCGGCACTTCAGATCTAAGCTTTCTCTCTCTTGTAGATGTAGAAAACCCAATGTAGAAGGTAGAGCTCAATGGGAGCAACAATGGCAGAAAATGAGACCGAGTGTATAGATCCAGAGTGATCTAGTATGCGACAAAAGGTGAAGAATGATGGGGAAAACCCTCCTATTTATAACAAAATATTGGGTCCTTCTAGATCTTGGTGCATGATTAAAATAATGTTAATCACATCTAGATCCACCTCTATGGAATATTTTATTATTATTTGTTGGAGGAAAAGGGTGTTTGACTTGGGTCAAATCCCTTGATTAGTGAAAAATAAATAAATAAATGATTTATTTATCTTTTTAAGGAAGTGGTTGGGATATAATCAAATAAATAATGATTTATTTGATTAATGGTGGTTGATTTGGTCATATTTAACAAGGAATATTATTAAATAATTAGTCCTAGAAAATAATAAGATAACTATGGGTTTATCTCATTAATTTCTTTGTTTTTGGGTTAAACATGACTGGGAATAATAATTAAATTATGGTTTAATTAATTATTCCTTTTGGGGTTTCCTAATTAATCATAGTGAAAGCAGTTTTACTTGGGGTAAAGCTGGTCTTACATGGTGTACTTGGGTCCATCTAATGATGAAAAGTTAGATGACCAAAAAATGGTGTAACAGATTGCCCCCCAGCGTGCGAGTGTCAGGAGCAAATCGTATGACTGAAGTACGTTGTAAGAAGACAATCACTAGACAACAAAAGGGTATGTCGGAGAGAGAAATATGAGGTAGATAGTGTGCTGAAGGACTAGACCCTGAGGAGACGAGACTCGCAGGTGCAACAAGTCTCTGTTATGAGAGGGTACCTGTGCTGAAGGCGGCGGGGGAGGCATACCTATGCCCGCCGTGACAAAGTACAAAAGAATAGTGTGTCCGGTGAACAAGGGACCGAACCATAGAGTACAGCTGGCATAATCAAGAGCCAGATAAAAATACAATGAAGAGTCTCACATACATGCTGTGCCTGGGATAACAGCTAGGACTAGTACAATATCATCTGAGTACATGAGATAAATACAACCCCAAATGCCCCCTGTAAATGGGGAAGGGCTCACAAAATCTGACTGATACATGCAAATCATAGAGGTGCTGCAAGTGGCTAAGGCCAACATCATCAAAATCTGGAGCGGCATCAAAGGCTGCAATGAAGAGGTCATCAGGGCATGTGGGGGGCTACCTGCAGGGCCACCCCCTCATGAGGGCTGAGACATCTCACACACGCCCGGGAATCATCAAGAGCTGCTGCTGGGTCACTGGACTGTCCAGTATACGAATCTCGATCATGCTGAAAGGAGCTGGAGAAGCAATCAAGTGAAAGGGAGGTAAGAAATCCCCCTGCCTGATCCGAGGCACCGAACAAAAATGGAAGCTGGAACCAAGGTACACCGCCCTCTAGACCTTGCTTCTGGAATAAATGTGCTGAGGTCGACAGAAGGAGGTCCGCCTTAGGTGAGGTAATGAGAGATCCTCAACTAAGGCACGAGATAAGAGCAATAGAGCGACGGACAGACTGACACTAATGATGATGGTGGAAATGGGAAGGATGGAGTGGCGAATGGACGACTTCCCTTGTTAGAGCATAAAAGGCATGAATGACATGGCAGCGACTGACACAATATCGAAAGGGACAGGGGACAGTGGGGCTGAAGGTCATGAGATGCGACACAAGAAAGGAACCAAGAAAAAAAGAATGGAGGGCTATAGTATGGTGTAAAAGGATGCAGGATAGACTCCATGAATGCAATGATGACTCAACTCGGATGCTCTAAGCAAGGGCGACTAGATAGTGCTGCCACACAATAAAGGCCCCAATGGGGGGGGTCATAGAAGCATGAGTACAAGGTGGGTACTCATGACAAAAATCAACACGAACATGGACAAGTAAGGGGGCGATATGGTGCCCCAAGTACAAGTGTCGTAAGTGAGGAAATTCGATTTTAAGGAGCGGTGAAGTGATCCTTCGTGGAAAAATGTGTCCGGGTGAAGTATCAAATCACCAAAAACTAAGGAAAACCCATTTGAGAGCTCGGTGAGATCTATCCAGTGGTGCTGACGGTTCGTCGAACGGGGCTACGGTGTGGTCGCAGCAGTCGAAAGAAGAAACAGGGGTTCTCTTTTAATGAGGCAGTTTTCCCTCCAAAATCATTCATTTGCTATTGTTGCTGTGGTGGATGTGGAGAGGAGAGAAGGCCCTAAATCTTGCGGCGAACGTAGCGGACAAACCGACCGTTGGATTCGAGATCTGTCAGTTGGAGGCGAGAGGCCTAACCTTGCTCTTGCATTTTGATGGATTACATTTGCGGTTGAGGGCCCAAAACCCCCAGAAACAGCCCCTCCTTCATCTCTATGGCCGGGTCGCACTTTTTGGGGCAAAAAGTACGACCCAGGACGCAGGTATTAGGGCAACAAGTGCGACCTGGTCCAGAAAATGGCAGAAAACTGCGACCTGGGAGATAAGGGGGGTTTGGTGCTGTTTTATGGCTGGGAGTTGGATTGTGGTGTGTGGTTATGGTGTTCCCGATCTGTACCCTGACAAAAAGAATGTGGTTGGGCAGGTATGGCAGAGTTGCGGGTCAACTGGAGGGAGAGGGATCTGGGAACACTTCGGACAGAGATCCAGGCGGATCAGGGCGTTCGTCGTGTATTGGCGAGATATAGGGGCATATGGTGCCCTCTCGGATGTGTGTAGGGGCAAGTGGTGCCCCCTAGAATGTATGGGGGGGGCATATGGTGCCCCCAGTTTTTTGGATTTTATTTGTAACATGCTATGGGCATGTCGGATGGATATATATGGGGGGGCGTATGGTGCCCCCATTTTGTGGAACATGCTATGGGCACGTCGTAAGTATATGTATGGGGGGGCGTATGGTGCCCCCAGTTTTTTGGAACATGCTATGGGCATGTCGTATGTATCAGAGTAGATGGACTCATCAATATATGGTTTGCGACACATATTATGGATATGCATCGTCTTTTGATAGTTGATTTAATGTTATTGTCTTGTATGACTTGTGTGTGATAAATGCCAATCTAGAACATGGTTTGCAATACTATCTACGTAGTGATTTTGGTCTCTGGGTACATGGTTGAAAGTGATGGTTTCAAACGCACGTATTAATACTTTCACTCGTAAATAGCGTCTGAACAGCACAGGGTTATGCACATGATAAACACCATTTAGTTGCATTACAAGAAGCAGGGAATCCAAACGAACGTGCAGATGGCGGATGCGATGCAAAAAGGCATCGGCTAATAGGCCACGCGCTGCATCATATTCGGCCTGATTGTTGGTGGCAGAACCAATGCATACCCCGTTAGACAGAACGAGGTCATGCAAGGGGGTGAAGATGGCCCACCCTGCCGAGGCAAGATTCCTGGAGTAGCGACTTGCACCGTCGGCGTAACCGATAAAGGGTGTGGACGGGGGGTCCTGCAAAATTGTGTGACAAGACAATAAATGAGGGGATGAAAGGAAATGACGGCAGCGTGAGGGTACAGAAGTCATCGAGCAGTAATGGCAGGGGGAAAGGGCAGGATGATCAAGGCTCACACAAGGTGATGTATGAGAGCTATCAGAAACATGGCGAGGACTCAAGCTGCGGAGGTCAACGGAGACACAAGTGGAGTGATCTCGGGTATCAACGGACACAATGGGGAAGGCTGCAGACGGGCTAGGCTCCGGGTGTCGTGCAGAGGAGGATAGGTAAATAATGGTGACTGTAGACTCCGTCATCTGAACATCAGGGGGGGGGATGTGGATCGGAGCGGGGGGATCCTCATGCTGGCCTGAAGCATACTGCGCGAGAATGGGAGAGGCGGATTGATTTTGTTCAACCTCATACTCGCGGATCACCTCAAGGGAGGCGCGGTAATGTGTCAGGTGAGGACAATAATGGGAGTAGTGGCCATGGACACCGCACAAAGCACAAGGCTTGTTGGTGCGGAGAGTCTTGGCGTTCTTGGGGACAGTCGAAGAAGGAGTGGGAGTTTCAGGGACCGTAGTGTCGGGGAACGCGAAGTTTACCATGGGTCGGATACGAGGTAACTCGGGACAAGCATGGGTGGCATGACCAATGACATCACATAAGGCACAAGGCTTTGGGGGTGGAGAAGGAGCCGGGTTGGTCGTGGTGGTTTGGTCTTTGGTTGCCCCTTTGCGGGCTTTGCCTTTCTTCCCGGGAGCCGACCCAACAGGAGAAGGGTCCTGTGAAGGTGCTGGGGGCACAATGGCTATGGAGGAAGCGAGGGGGACCGGTTGAACCGGTGTCAAAGCCATGTAAGGTTTGGGGTGACCAGGGGGGGTGGCGGCTGGGGGGTCAAGGTACCAAACCGGAATACCCAAGGTCAAGTTAGGGAGAGAAAGGGTGGCCATGACGGGGACGGAATATACTTCGGGAGGGGGAGCCAAGAAGGGGATCTGTCCAGCAGGGTAATGACCAGGAGGTACGGCGCCAAGATGGTTAAGGCCAGGGGGGACCGAGCCTGGAGGATAAAGAGGTTCGGGGGCACAAGCTGTAGGGGGAGGGCCAGAAAGAGGAGGTCCGGCTGGCTGAGATGGATGGCTAGGAGCGGGTTGCGGAGGGCGGGGAGGAGGGTGCGGGCTAGCCGAGGCAGGCCGTTTATGGGCAGCCTGAGACGATTTCATCATGCAAACATTCGACAAGCTGGGGTCAGTAACAGGAGGGGGAGGAAGGTGAGGAAAAGTACCAAGCAGGGTGGAATCTTTATAGACGTCGGGGGAGACACTGGTCAAAGAATCGACGGTTTGCATGTTGGCTACAGAAGAGATGGTCGTCTCGGAGGCGGATGGAGACGGCGGCTCATGATACGATAGCTGGTCAATGGTGACTATCTCTTCGACATCAACGCAAACAGTCTTACCGGCGAGGGTGATGGGACAGTTACGAAACAGGCCAATAGGCTGGGAGGCATGACCATCCCACGCTCGAAGGGTGATCGTGGAAGGGGCCAACTCAAGGGATCCGAGTTGCTTCCAAACCGAAGCGGACATCACACAGGTGGATGCCCCCTCATCAATTATACACCGGGATACAGTGGCGTTCCGGATTTTGACTGGGATTTGGAAAGCAACGGAAGGAGGAAGAGGAGGGTGGTCCAATTGAGTGGCGTCGAAAACAATCATTTGGTCATCAGCAGGATCAACAGCGCCCACGGCAGATAGTAGAGCCTTCCGTTGGGAAGGGCACGACTGGAGGAGTTCCAGGGTGGAAATGGCAGCAGGGGATTGTGCCAAATCATCTACTATACTGTACGATTGGGCGGCTCGACCAGAAGCAGCATTTCGGTGTAATGGACCCTTTGGAATCTTTGGGTGGACCTCAACTTTGGGTTGAGGGATGTGTAAGGGGCCACTGGGTGTCGAAAGAGGCTCTGTAGAACCTGAAGATGGAGGCTCGGGAGCAGACTGAGCAGGAGGCTTGGGGTACTGGCGAGACCGAGTTTGAAGGTGAAGGTCGACGTAAGGGGACGGATCGGAGCGCATCATAAGGATCTGGTAGTCAGAGGAACCAGAAATGGACGAGGGTGTGGCTGCATGGCTGTCGGGGGGTTGGGTAGCCACGAATCCCTGTTGAGGGAAAGGATCAGTGAACACAGCTGGCTGGGTGGTGGCCACATTAGGAGGAGCGTGAGGGGAGGCGTGTTGTCCGCGCAATGTGGCTTGAGACTCCCACATCTGTCGCATCTGGGGCAAGAGAGGGCAATCACAGAGTAGCAGATCAGGACCACTGCACACGAATGTGGCTTTGTTTCAGGCGAAGCGGTCTGCCCTACCGGGGCGGATGCCCCAGGCCAAGCAGCATAGTGAACCCAGGTCAATTGGGTCCTCGGTTACCCGGGGCAGATGGGTTCTGGTTGCCTCTCCGCCTTCTTTGAGAAGAAGGGGGATTAAACGCACCCTGCTGCGCAAATACTTGCCCTGGAGGGGGTTGTAAGGGCTGTTGCAGGTGGTGAGGAGGCAAGGAAGGCGGAAGTGAGGTCGGAGGAGTTGATACCAGTCGCGATAAAAGGCGGCTGGGCTGGGCGTGACGAGGCGGAGGTTGGGCAAAGAGGAGGCATGTCGTATCCCGGATACATGGTTGCTGAGGGCGGGAGTGCTGAGGTCGCCTCCCTTCAGGGAGGCCATGGCTCAGGAGGGTGAGCAAGAGGGTGGTAAAGAGATCCAACAATACCGTCGGCGGAATGAGATGCCCCCGGGGCGTTAGCGCCACCGGGCCTGGGGATGTCAGGAAGAACGGTATAAACATAACCAGATTGAGCGTAGATCAGGTCATATTTTAAAGCTATTTGGAGGGCGGCTTCTTCAGATTGAGGAAATTGAGAGGCGACATCTTTGCCGATGGGAGATGGGAGGGTGCGAAGGAACCAGTCCATGTAAACCCGATCTTCAAAGGGAGGGGCTCGACATAAGCTCCGTCTTCGTCGTCATTCCTGAACATGGGCAGAAAGGCGTGTGGAAGAGGATTGCTTAAATGAAGTCAAGAGCTCCGTACCAGTGTCGTATCGGAGAGGGAGCTGGAAATACGACAAGAAGGCTTGGGCAAGAGTCTCGAACGTGGTATGGGAGGAAGTGGCCTGTTCGACATACCATTTAGAAGCTTCGCCGGTAAGCGTGCGTTGGAACAAACGAAGACGAATGGAGTCATCGGTAATGGAGTTGGAGGAACACCACATGTGGAAAGACCGGACGTGATTGGTTGGGTCTTCACCATTAAGGCCCTCGAACTTAGGGATATCGGAGGGTAACTTGGTAGGCATAGTGGGCCAGGTAGTATTATGGTGAATGGGGTCGTTAATCAACTGATGGAAATCGGGGAGGCTGAGGCCTGCAATGTACGGCAGCACAGGGGTGGCCGGAGTAGTGGCTGTGACGGTTCCGCTAGAAGTAGGGCCGGCATTGGGGCCGGGAGAACCGCTAGCACTAGGCCCTGGTCCAGACATGGTGAAGGTAAAAGGGGGAGAACCTGAAGGAGAAGGGGGACCCGATGAATCAGGAGAGGAGTCGGAGTGCGGACTCGAAGGTGGACTGGCTCGACGACGGCGGTGCGGAGCAGGTCGATCAATCGGAAACTGAGGATGAAGGCCAAGAAGTCTCCGGGAAAGGCGCCTTGGGGGCGCAATGATGACAGGAAGAAGGAAACCGACAAGGGCAGAAAGGGACAGAATCAAGAAGGTCAAGGGCAGATAAGGTGCAGTGACGATTGATTTTAGAGTCTTTGCCAGGCGGTGTAAACCAGGCGCTTCTTCACTTAGGGTCAGTGTGTGGTGTGCGTTAATTTTAATTTTTTAAACCCTTTCCGTTGTTGAGAGCAAAAAAGTGTGCAACGTAGCTGAAAATAAACCTACAGAGAACAGAATAAAAATGCTGAAATAACAGAAAATTAACAGCTACATATGCATCTATCAAACCCAAGAAAGTGGGTCTCTCAAAACTATGCTGAAAAGAAAGGGAAAAACTATGGAAACACACACAAACGAAGCTCACCAGATCTAGGGTCAAAGGGGACAGGGATCTGGAGGATAAAGCTGCAGATAAGAGGTGCAGATCACAGCCAAGAGACAGGGGCAAGGTGGCTGGAAAAAAGGGAAATCAGCAAAAAGCCGGGAGGGGCAAGGCAGAGGCCTTTAGGGGAGGTCCAAACAAAACGACAAGAGGTGATTTGAAAGGAAAAAAGGCTGATTTCGATGGATCTAGAAGTGAGGTCACAGATCTGGAAAAAGAAAGGGCTGAAGCTCTGAAACCGACGGCTGAAACAGCTGAAACTCTTCCACAAAAAGTGGAGGGTACTAAAGCCCCAAGGGGCTGGGTTCCCACTTAGATGAGTAAAAACAGATCAGATCTTGGTCATGCCTGGCGTAGGCCGGAAAACCCCGCGCAGGGCCGCAGCAGTAACCTTAAAAATTACAGAAAAATGTCGAAAAAAGGGAGGCAGCAGGGTTCGATCTGTTTTTGGTATGCAGTTGAGGTCATGAGGTTGATGGTCGGGGTGCGCGTCCAAAGTCGAGGTTTTGGGGCCAAAGGTGCGACTCAGGACCTCCCATTGCTTTCACGCGTATTTCGAAAATTGCCGCCTCAAAGCAACAGTCGCTTACCCGCGCAATAGCTTTAAACACACTAAGTTAGAAATTTTAATGTTTTAGGGTTTTATGTGAGAAAAACAACATAAAAATAGGGAAAATAAACAGCTGAAAAGAAACCCTAGGGTCTGAAGTAGCTGGATATGCAGAAATATGAAAAACGACAGCGGTCGTAATTTAAAACCCGTGTGGAGTCGCCATTTGTTAGTATGAATCCTTTGTCGAAGTGTACGAAAAAGGACCACTTTAGCTACGCTAACTAATAGCCCTAACAACAATAATGGCTGCAAAACATCTTCAGATCTGCAATTAGTAGTTAAAGTGCTGCAACAAACAGATCTATAAATGGAAAGACATTAAGCAGTAAAGTAAAGAGTTTGCTCCATGCATCCAACAGACAAGACAAGAACACGATTTTGGAATGAATTTTTATATTACAGGGCACCTGGGAGGAAACAAGAAGGTGTATCCAGATCTCCTCAATGGGATGGGTTCTTTGTAGTCCTCAGCACTTCAGATCTAAGCTTTCTCTCTCTTGTGGATGTAGAAAACCCAATGTAGAAGGTAGAGCTCAATGGGAGCAACAATGGCAGAAAATGAGACCGAGTGTATAGATCCAGAGTGATCTAGTATGCAACAAAAGGTGAAGAATGATGGGGAAAACCCTCCTATTTATAACAAAATATTGGTTCCTTCTAGATCTTGGTGCATGATTAAAATAATGTTAATCACATCTAGATCCACCTCTATGGAATATTTTATTATTATTTGTTGGAGGGAAAGGGTGTTTGACTTGGGTCAAATCCCTTGATTAGTGAAAATAAATAAATAAATGATTTATTTATCTTTTTAAGGAAGTGGTTGGGATATAATCAAATAAATAATGATTTATTTGATTAATGGTGGTTGATTTGGTCATATTTAACAAGGAATATTATTTAAATAATTATTCCTAGAAAATAATAAGATAACTATGGGTTTATCTTATTAATTTCTTTGTTTTTGGGTTAAACATGACTGGGAATAATAATTAAATTATGGTTTAATTAATTATTCCTTTTGGGGTTTCCTAATTAACATAGTGAAAGCAGTTTTACTTGGGGTAAAACTGGTCTTACATGGTGTACTTGGGTCCATCTAATGATGAAGAGTTAGATGACCAAAAAATGGTGTAACAACTACTGCCATTGCAAATCCTTTCTTCATATCTGCTCTCATTTTTAGAGGAAACAATCTGTTTCTTGGCATCTTCACCTCTGCAATTCTTTTTTTTCTTGGTGGTATGTCAATGATGGTACATACAACATCCTCAAAGAATACATTGTAGCATTTCTGAATGAGCTATCCAATTCTTAGAAGGTTACACTTCATACTAGGTACATAGTATACATCTGATATGGATCTCCTTTCTCCTTTCTTTGTAAAAACACTTACTCTACCTTTCTCCATGACAAAGACTTTACTATCTATCCCCAATGTTACTTGAGACTTTACATTTTCATAAAATATTGAAAACATAGAAATGTTTCACGTCATATGGTTGCTACATCCTGAATCTAGAAACCATATATCTTCATTCTTGTCTTCAGCCATATTACATGCTACAAACAAATTCTTTTGACTCAGAGTCTCTTTAGTAAAGTTAGCACTGGATCTATTACCCATGTCACTCTGTTTCTTTCTACATTCATTGGCACTATGTGCTTACTTATTATAGTAATGGCATTGGACTTGGGATTTGTCATACCTTTGTCCATGTGCTTGATTTTTTCCACCTTGTTGGCTGTTGCCTTGGCTTTGATTCCGACTTTGATTTCTGCTCATTCCACTAGTACTTGAAGGGTTGTTTCTTCCTCTGTTCTAGTTTCTGCCTCTACCTTTTCCTCTGTAGTTTTATCTGCC